>JAWNNJ010000452.1:0-251321 GCA_035045125.1 Hypselothyrea guttata | reverse complement strand
TGCGCGTGTTTATAAGTTGTTTGCCGCAATCATGACAAGCCAAACAACCAAAAACCGACAAGAACCGACAAATGGCATTGGCAATTGGCCAATTGTATGGCCAAGAGGCGCTTTAGCCGCTCAATTAATCAGTTTTTAAAGGCTATTTAGGCACAGGTGAATGCAGGGTGTGGGAATTTTTTGTGTTCCTACTCCTCAAATTGTCTTGCTTTTTTTTATTTTTTTTGGAGTCCTTTTTTTGGCAACAGGAATCTGTAGAGCTACGTAGCAAATGTTTCACTCCAGACAACTTAATTCCCTTTTATAAAGTGTTTAAAATGTACAGGCTTTTGGGAATAAGTCAACAACTTCATATTGTAGACTTGTTGATTTAATTTTGCTTAAAATAAAGATTTCAAAATCAGCTTGGCTTAGGCACAAATCGCATTGCAAATTGAGAATAAATAAAGTACTAATTTTGACAAATAAAGACATTGCATGCAGAGAATATTTAAATTAATTACGAATCGTATCTTATATTCATCTAGTAAATAATTTGAAAGAATTTCGTTTTTCCATAGTTTAATTTTCAGGCTTTTCTTGCTTCAATGCAGAATTTAAAATAGCCTATCAATTCTCGATGAAAACATATACATAAATCAAATTCCAACCTTAGATAATCATATTGTATTCTGGGAGGCATATATAGCTTAATAAATTCCAAACTGATTTCTCAAGCTGATTTCAAGCAGTTGAAGTCGTAAATTTTCAACTAGAGGACAATATCACGAATATCAAACTGTAACTGCGCTGAGCAACCAGAAATTGTTTGCCTTGGGCCACACCTACGCCCTCATAGTCTCGTTGAGAACTAATTTTTTTATAGTTGGGATATATCAATGTCAACATATCAATTTCACGGTTTGATAGGAAATTGTCAACACAAACCAACAAAGAATTACCCAAAAGGGGAATGAACGAAAGTGAAATCATATATGGGTCGCATCTACAGCTATCGATCGCTCTGTTTTTGGGCTACTGATTGCATAATAAAACGCCCACAATGTCAGATTGAAGTGCAACAAATGCAACCCGACCATGCCATACCCTATACCCTATACCCAATACCCTATAAATCAAATGCCGAAGAGGCGCGAGTGCTACCACCTACGGCTCTAGCATGTTTATGTCATGCTTCTTGCAGCACCTGCAGCAATCGATAAAAAAAATGTAAGGGGAAAACCCGCTTGAACAGTAGCGCTACCTGCCCAAAATCTCCTACAACTATCTTGAGCTGACATCTCTACCTTGCCTTAATTACAACCCAACAAATGCAGGGGACGAATAACAAAAATATCAGAAAAAAAAGAAAACCCATAAACAACAACTCTGCTGGACATTATGTAATCCCTTTATGTGTAACATGAAAATATTTTGTAACATAAATTTTAAATATGTATTTTCATTCAAGGCAGACATAAAGGATTCTCGGCTCCCCAGCTCTTCGGCTCCATCGCTGCCCGCTGCCCGCTCCCCTGCCCCTTTGTCCGCCAAACGGGAAATGTTGCACCTGCAATCCCTACTCGCATCCTGCAGGACAAGCAGCTGCCGATGCTTACAGGTGCGCGTGCAGCAGGCCCACGCAAGGCCAACGCTGCTCAAGATACAAGGAGAGGGAGCGGAAGCAAGTGTAGAGGGTAAACAGAGAGCAGCAAGAGTTACAGGAAGAGAAAGAGGTAGAGAAATATGTAGATCTAAGAAGAGAGGCTGAACTACAACCAGTGGGAGTTATAGGAGAAGAAGAAGCCAGAAGATACACATATTAAAAAATATTTCAAAATTTAATAGAGAGCGGGATAGAAAAGAAGCTCGAAAATAAAGAGATAGACAGAGAGAAATTGAGAGAAAGAGAGATGGAGAAAGTAAATTCTAGGCTTCAACAAGTAGCAGAGAAGAGAAGAATAAGAAGAAGCAGAAACAGACAGAAAAAACAGATAGGAAAACCTAATGAGTTTATAAAATTCCAGTAGAAGTACACTGAACACTGAGCTGACAGAGAGAGAGAGAGAGAGAGAGAGAGAGAGAGAGAGAGAAGAGAAGACGTAGAGAGAGCGAGAGAGAGGGAGAGATATCTAAAAGAGAGAAGGAAGAGCAGTAGAAAGCTGAGATAACAAAGGGATAGGATAAGGGAAGATTGACAGAGGAGAAAGCTCAACCTGAGACAATGAAGGGATAGGATAAGAGGAGATTACAGAAGAGAAAGCTCAACAAGCTGTAACCCTGCACCCTATATTTTAAATAAAATGTATAAATAATTATTCAAAACTATGTATATTAAGCAAACAGCAGCAATGCTGCTTCTTACTTTTTAGGCTGTTCCGAACTTTAGCGAGCGCTGAAATGCCCACAATATTGTTTCTTTAATATTTTTGGTGTTTATAAACCCATTTCAATGCACTTTCAAGGATAGATAAATATATTGATAGAGAGTTTATATTCCGAATAGCATTTGCTGTCTTCTTCTTCTTTCTACTTTTTTTCAGTATGATGCTTACGTGGCTTTAATCGATTATGTTTAACCCATTGGTGTAGGGCATACAACTGAGGAGGAGCAGCTGTAGAGCAGGTATCGATCGTTTAACCCCCCTGGCTATAACTGCATAATCCATATGACCCTTGGCTTATTGCCTGATGACGTCAACACACACACACACACACACACATATACACACACACTCATAGCAAAAGTCATCTTTATTATGAAACTTCCTGCCCCAAATGACGAGCGGAAATCACAAAAATGAGCTTGCTTTCCGGTATAGCGGGCGCAGCGGACAAAAGAAAAGCGGGAGGGGGGAATCGATCGCTCTTGTTGCCAAATTGAAATGCAATAAAATTTACACTTGCAACAACGGCAACAACGGCAACAACGGCAACAACGGCAACAACAACCACAACAATTACAAGGCAGTTGAATGTCGAAACTCTGCAGATAGGGCCGGCATTAATGTTAACTACATGGCACAAGGCCTAAAGCCGCTAGGCAGAAGCAGCCTAACAACTAGCAACAACAACCAAACTTGTTAATGGCAGATATGCACGCGTGCACCCCACAAATTTGTCAAGTTAGCTTTGGTTGGGTATTTACAATGATTTATGGAAAGAAGAAAAAATTCGGCGTCTTGAAAAAAATCTCTCGTTGGCCAAACTCTCGTTGGTCCAACTCTCTCCGGCTGAATTATCTCTGGCAGAACTGTCGTTGCCTGAATTTTCGTTGGCCGAACTCTCGTAGAGCTGAACATTTGTTTGCCGAACTCTCTTTGGACGAATTCTCGTTGGTCTATCTCTCGTTGGCCGAACTCTCGTTGGCCCAACTCTCACCGGCTGAACTCTCTCTGACCGAACCGTCGTTGCCTAAATTTTCGTTGGCCGAACTCTCGTAGAGCCGAACATTTGTTGGCCAAACTCTTGTTGGTGAAACTCTCGTTGGCCGAACTTTTGATGGTCGAACTCTCGTTGGCCTAAATTGAGTTGCCTAGCTCTAGCTGCGAAAGTAATTAGCTATATACTAAGTTGTGGAATTTCTAATTAAAAATTATTATTAATTAAACTTCAGACGGAATTTATGAGATAATTTGTAATAAGCCAAAAGAAATTGTTAAGGTTTTTTTTTGTTTTTGTCGGCTGTGCGAGTTCAATACAGAAGGGAGACAGATCCGCAGAGAGACAGACAGATCCGCACTCGACATCGAAGTTGAGAGAAACGACGTTTTCCGTTAACATCAATCTTGAGAATCTGAGCGAACTGAGGAGAGAGAGAGAGAGAGAGAGAGAGAGAGAGAGAGAGAGAGAGAGAGTAGATATAGTAGGGAAAAAAGCATATATTGGTATGTGTGTGTGTGTGTGTGTGTGTATGATAAACTGCAAGTCTAACTAAATGACCTGAGGACTATTGTGATATTTTATTGTATTAAATCGCATCCGACACACGACGACGACGACGACGACGACGGCGATGACGATGGAGCAGAAGAAGAAGAAGCGTGCGCAGAAGATGTTGCAGTAGGGTTTGAATTGAAGTTTCGAAAGACGAAAGATGGGGCAACAACAGACACAGGAAGCGCCAACTTGCGCCAATCTTTAAGCGTGTTATTAGTGTTTCGGCATATTTATTTATTATCATTTGCCCAGATAAAGAAAAAGAGCGAGAGAAAGAGAGAGCAAAAGAGAGAGAGAGAGAGAGAGAAATATGAAGGAAAAGCAGTCAGAGATCATGACGGACAAAAAAAGTGAAGGGACATCGGGAGGCTCAATCAAACTTTGATTACTTAACTTGCAGCTCCTTTGGGACATTGCCACATTGATGACATAACTCTGAAAGAGAATTTGAGAATTTGAGAATTTGCTATCAACTCGAGTCTGCGTAATTTCTACATTTCAAGTGCAAGTGCTGAACTTGAAATTGGTCTCTTGGGTAGCAAGAGCAATGACCGCAGTTCAAACACACAAAAAAAAAAAGATCAGAACAATTAGTTTAATTATGCCGCGAACATGAGTTAAAGTTTTTTAGTTAGACCCTGTATTTGAAAAATGTACAAAAGTGTCTGCTAGGTTAATACAAATGTGAAATTTGAACTCGCAAACTATAAGTGCTACAGACACAATTTTTGAAAGTTAGAATCTCTCAAATTTTAAGAACTAGGAAAAGCATTTTTGGAATTTAGGTTCTCCTATGCAGTAAGCACAGCAAGCTTATGTTAGAATTTTAATACTTCCGCCCCATTTAAAAAAATCAGCTACAGATTTTTATTTGACATGTAATTGGCATTCTACATGGATGCTGTAAATAGCATAACGATCGCATAAGAAACAGCAAAGATATGCAGCAGACAATTTGCTCAAGTGAACACAAAGCACTGGGTCTCCTGCTGTCGATCATGTCCGACTGATCTGATCCGTCCTTACTGGTGTTTTTTTTGTTCTGTTGCGCTTTATTTTGAGCATGAGGTGACAACGATGCGACATGATGATGAAGAGCGTGCGATCAGTCTCTCTCTTTCTGTTCGCATTTCGTATTTCGCTCTCGCTCCCCTGCCCCAATTGGGTAATTTTAGCTGTGCAACTTGTTAGCACCGGGCCCCGCATCCAGGGTATTCTCAGTCATGCCGCCTGTCAGCCTCAGCCTCAGCCTCAGCCCTTTGACGTCGCAAGTCAAGCTCTCTGCTTTCCATATCATTAGTTGTAATTGATCCTGTGTGATCTTTTGATTTTGCGTCAACGCTGACGGTTTTTTTCTTTGCGCTGCCTCCGTTTTAATACCCTGTTTTTTTTGTAGTGTTTTTTTTTTGCTTCAGTTTTTGCATACAACGACTTGTGGCACGTTCAGTGGGCTCCACTGCAGGCGAACCCCCTGTTGCCCTGCCCCTCATTAACATGATCATCAACGCTGTCGTATTTGCTTGACTGCTCAGCAAATTAAAAAATAAAAAATAAAGCAAAAGCAAAAAAAAGCGAGTAAAAAATTGTGTTCTGAGTGGCTTTTTGCATGCGGCCCACGTTGCACGTTGCCTGCACGCAGAGAAATTAAGTATGATTCGCTCCACAAAAGAAAACTTGTTTTGTTCTAGAATTTATAGATAAATCGGAATAGAATCGTGAATGAATTCTGATTAATTTTGGTGACAATGAAGTGCAAAAAATGATTAAATTAAGCACGATGCGTAACTGATTTTTATTTTAAAACTTTACGAAAAAATAAATGAGATTTTAAGAACGCTTTGAGAAGTTTGTTCTTGTAACCAATAATGATCTACGAAAACTCTTGTTTTTTCTCGCAGTGTTTTCGCAGTCTTTGCTTCTTCTGTGCCCCCATATCAACATCATCATCAACATCCACATCCACATCCACATCAACTGGTCTGCTGCTACGCATTTATGCTGGTTGCCACATAATTACCTGGCATCATTTAAATAGCTACTGCGGGCGAATATTTAACTAACCAAGTGCTGTCAATACCTCTGTCCCCCTCTCCCCCATCTACCCCTTCTCCACCTCTCCCCCTCGCCAGTTCAAGTGGCCCCCAAAACCTACCCCAAGCCAAGAACCTACTCCAAAAATTACCAAAATGTAAGCGCATTTTCAATTTGCATTTTCTTAACATTTGACTGGTTCGCAATACCCTCTAAGCCCAGCTGGAAAGTGGGTATTTTGGAGGTATATATTGTAAAAAAAAAACTAACCCATTGCTTTTCATTTAATATTCTTTATAAAATTTCGTATTTTAGTTTGTCTGTTTAGCTAAAAGAAAAGCATTTTTAAAAAATTTTGCAAAACATTTTCATTAATGTATAATACAAAGATCTCCAAAATTTGTCCGTTCAAGCACACACTACTGGCGCATGCCGACTATAGCCTTTAATGTTTCAATTTAAAAATCGGTTTGCAATGCCGAAAAGTTCTTCCCGATACCGCCGACTGTCCGCCCTCCTGGGGTGCATTGAGTGTCATTTAGTTAATGGATCATAAATTGCAGCGCTTGCTTTTGGGTGATAGACAGAGGGTTACCAGTTATTTTAGGAGCAGAGAAGGGGTTTTTTTTCGGGGGTTTGGATAGCAGATAAAAGTGGAAAAAGACAGCGCCACAGGCGATCGGTAATCAAATATCAATAAAAGAATTGCAAGTGGAGCATTGAGACAGAGAGTGCGACTAAAGGAACAATATTGATATGAAAATTGATGGAAGGAAAGTCAGAAATTTAAAGATAATATACCAAAAATATAGACAAAAAAATACATATATTTGTAAGTAGAAATTAGGTTGAAACTAGGGGTTTAAATCGACTCAACTGTATCGCTTTGAAGTATCGAAAAAAAAGTTCATTTAATTTTATTCATAATTATTTTGGATGCTATAACAAATAAATACCGATTATTCATAAATAATATAGACTTTTTTCTAATATAAAATATCGTTATTATGTATAAAAATCGATATTTTACGCTTTATCTTATACAAAACTTAGCACTAAGCAGATATAGGAGTAGACTGAAAGAAAGGCAATGATAAACAAATTTAAATAGTTGGAAAAGTTTTATAGATATAAAAAAAAAGGTATTAACCATGTTTTCCAATTTTTCAATATTCACGGGGTATACATTTCCATTAAATACAAATATTAAGTTATAGAAACAGTATTATATAGAAACAAAGACAGTAAAAGATACTGAATAATACTATGTGGGGATAGAATGGGTTCGATTAGAGGAAAGAGTTAAAGATAGATTCCAGAAATAAAACTATAAAATACCTTAAATATAAACTTGACAAAGGTAGTTGGAATTTTCGATTTCTCAGACATATATAATTCAGTCAGAGGGGCTGGAACCTCAGATAATCTGATGTTTTCCAAGGAAAGTTCGATGGCAAATTGAAAGCGCCGTTAGGCTGGCTGCGGGGGGCGTTGCAAGCTCAAATAAAACAAACGGTAAAATGCCTTTTTGGTATTGTTGTTGTTGTATTTTTGATTATTTTTGTGGTGTTGTGGCAAGTGGCAACTGGCAAGTGGCAAGTGGCAAGCGGCAAGCGGCAAGAGGCGCCTGCTGCCTGGCTGTGTGAGGCTATCGACAGGCGCATCAGTAAATTTGCGAATTTTTACGCGTGGCTGTGGCTTAATACGAGTAATCGGGGGCAAAGACATGCAGCAAGTGGCAAGTGGCAAGTGGCAAGCGGCAAGCGGCAAGTGGCAAGTGGCAATGTGATGAGTTGCCAGAGCAACCGACTGCTGCTGCTCTTGATGATGATGATGAGGATGCAAAGGTTTGATGATGGTGTTGATTGTGCGCCAAGTCAAGTCAAGTGTAAGCTGCACATTAGTCAAAAAATAACCAAGCAAGTGGATGATCGAGGGGCGAGCAGAGCGGGGGCAGCTGGGGCAGCAGAGGCAGCAAAAGCAGCAAACTTAAGCCGCTTAGGCACAGCAAGGCGTCTCAGTCCCAAGCCGCAAGTCTCAGTCTCAACTCTCATGAATGAAAACATACTCCACATGCGAAAACTCGATTTGAGTTTGCTCTGTGATCGTCTAAAATGGAACTGGAATTCAAGCATCGGTTGTCGGCTCTAACGGGTATATTAATTTTGCCACTCAGTTTGTAAAGTTGTCATATATAAATTGCATTGCATATATATTTTCGAGATTAAAAGATTTAATAAAAAATTTAAAATTTAACTACCAAAATTAAATATGAACCAAATTGGAATATAATTTAAAAATTTCAAATTGTTTTTCAAGCTTTCTAAGTTTGATCTAAATATTATGTGACTAATGCTCTAAATTAGAAGTATTTTGTACTTGTGGCATTAGGAATTTCTCCAGTATTAAATAAATAATTAAATGTAATATCATAAAAAAATTATAAAGAATTGTTCAAGACGTTTTCGGTAATCGGCTCTGCATTTATAAAATATGTCGAAAAGTTAAAAAAAAAAAATTTTATTTATTTTAATATATTTCTTTTGAATAAGAAATATTTATGATATTTCCTTTTATTTGAAATTGTGGTCTTAAATTATATACAGAAATTAGGGAATCAATGCTGACAGCATATTTTGGGTATATCATCTGGATTGCATAAAATGTTGGTGATTTTTTATGCTTCCTAAGTCAGGACAAAGCGTTCTAGGATTCTATGAAGATTTAAGAACTGATAATATAGCTACAATATCTATCTACAATCTGTACAGTATTTATTTTAAAAATTACAAATTTCAAAATTTTTCTGATATATGATATAAAGTTTATTGGATCGAAATAAAGCGAATGATGGTGAGTTATGAATATGAAAATTATTCGTTTTGCAGAACACCGGAGATATAACTTTTGTAGGGTGTCAGATATTCGGCTTGCTTTTGGATCAGAGCTTTAGCTACCAATTTTAATTATGAAAAGGCAAGCGGCCTGTATCTGTGTGTGGAACTGTGACAGAGAGACAGCGAGAGAGAGAGAAAGAGAGAGAGAGAGAGACAGAAGAAGCACAAGTTGGCGAATGAGAGAGAAATATATATTTGAGCAGAGCTGGAGCCGGGGCTTAATCCACTTGTTCAAACGCTGTTGATATTCATATGCTTTGTCAGTTGATTCGCTAATATGACGTCTGATGTGGCTGGGATGCGACCGGGTGCTGGGCTGCGAAAATTTGCACTTTTGACTTGGGCGCAGAGAACTTTTAATTTTAATTTTCGTGTGCCGCGGAGAATGGAGGCAAAATAAATAAAGCCTGAATAATGGCTAAGCTACCTCAGTGGCAGTCACTGAGGCAGAAGCAGAAGCAGACGCAGACGCAGAAGCTGCAGGACAACCTGAGCAGGTTTTTGGGGCCCCATCATCCAGTGCTAAAGTCACTCATTAAACACAATTTTGGACTGGGCCGCAACCATTTGCAGCGGGCGCTTGGCAATTTGATGTCCAGGATCAGCAGTAGAATCTCTTCGAATCCGCAAAAAAACAAAAAAAAAAAAACAGGGTATAAAAAATATCCCCCTACCCACGAGTCATGTATTTGATTTGTGCGCGATTTGATTTTTGATTTTTATGTTGTGTGCAAAGGAACTTAAGCCCATGGCAGACATCGGCGTGTTGGTGTTGCTCACTCATCAGCGATAATGATGGGCAATTATCCGCATAGGGGGAGACAACTGAGACAACCGAGAGAACCGAGAGAACCGAGAGAACTGAGAATACCAGGACAGTCGGAGAGTCTGCCTTTCACATAATCAAACAACGCATTCGCGTGGCTCAGTGCTGAATACAGTGTGTACTCTGCATAAACCACACTCTAACCGAACGAACTCAACTCTTGATTTAGCTAGTAGAGCTGCAAAACTATCGATAACAAATTCGATATTAAATTTATTTTAATTTCAAATATATATTAAATTTAACTTTAGCACTCAAATGATTGAGAAAAATCTATATCTCTTAAAAATCGATTGGGTTTTGGTAAAGCTATGCGCATTCAAAATGTTTTTTTTTTCGTTTAATGCAAATGCCACAAATCTCAAGAGAATGTGTGCAAAACTATTTTAAAATAAGTCCAAAAAAAGCTTGTAAAGTTGAGCAATATGAGCTTTTGCTGTTGTATTTGTGTAAGCTTTAAAGATAACTTTTACACAAATTTACATATTTTATATTTTTAATATACAATGTACATAGTAGAAATTACAATTAAAATGGAACCGACTGACTGATCGTCAAAGTACCTACAAACTGCGGAATTCGGTACGCACTTCTGCCCAAAGCGCTCTGATGGATGCATATTGTCCCAAGCCCCGACGGCGACGCAAAGCTCGATGCCAAGAGTAAACCAAGAGTAAATGTCCGCGACTCGTCGTCGAAAACGCTGCGCCTCTAAGCCCAGGCCGAGGGCACGTCAAAGGAAGCGCAAATGTAGAATAGCTTGTCAAAGACCAGGGCCGATTACAAATAATGGCTATTTAAATTTTCTGGGCTACTATAGACGCAAGCACTGCGGACTGCATCCTCGGGAATTGGTTAGAAAGGCAGCTCGTGCTTGGTGTCGTCTGCCAGAAATGTAAAGTTTTAATTTATGTTATCGCAGTTGCGAACATTTTTAAAATGTGTTTAAATCAAATGAAAAATATCTGAATGAATATTTGTAGCATAGCCTACTACTACTTATATATACATCAAAATTAAATAAAATGTTTAGTTTTGCCAGCATTATTTTGCAATGCAATTTTGTACAGCATCAATTTTTACGAGCTTAAGAGGCAATTTTATTTTTCCGAAAGTTGCATAAAAAAAAAATTTTGTTTCTTTGATTTATCGCTTAAATTTAACTTTAGCGCTCAAATGTTTGAGAAAAATCTATATCGCTTAAAAATCGATTGGGTTTTGGTAGAGCTATGCGCATTCAAAATGTTTTTTTTTCGTTTTAGGAGTAATAATCCCTGCAATATGGCCCCTAAATCAATATTTTTTTATTTATATTTGGTTTCTTTCTGCGTAAACAATTCTTATGATTTTAAAACAACAATTTTTTTCCGAATATCGCAAATTTTTTAAGAAGGTCCTTAAACTGTTTTTTTTTTTGCATACAAATTAAAAGGTTTTGCACTTATCATAAATTTGCATATATAAAATTCAATTGATTTCCAGCTTCTGCGGATTTCCCCATACTCCTTGGCGCAATTTTGTGCACCTATAGTGTCTCTTTCGCATGGAGTCAAATTGATATATGGTCGAGAGTTGCGTTTTCTTGTGGTCTAATGCCACATTACTTCATTAAGCGGGCTTTTAATTATGCGTCCGAGCGGAAGAATTTTAATTTGACTGCCACGAACCAGAGAACCAGAGGCACTCCAGCCGTACACCTGATGTGCTCCTATATAGTGCAGATATATATACAGTATACTGGACCAATTCATTGTCAGCAAACAAATGCGAGGGGCTCTTGATGAATGCGCTGAAGCCACGCACATGCGGAGGAGGCAGGTCCCAGGATATTCTATGGCGCATTATGCGCGCAAATTAATTTATGTGCAGCCGCAGAAATTGCCAAGAAAGGGAAATGTTCGCTGAGTCGGGTAGCAACGACTAGCAGAACGATTTTGCCCTTTTTATATTTGCAGCTCATCGAAGTGGATTGAAATTTTGAATATCAATTAGATAGTATCACCCGAGTTTTTTGATCTCTTCAAAGTGGGTGAAATTTAAAATATAAATTAGATACCGTCTCTTATATTTAATCATTAAAAGTGTAAGCAATCAAGCAAATGTATAAGCAATTATGTGCGAATTATGTGCATTACAGTGTATACTGCAGTCCATACTATATGCGTTTTAAATACCTGCAGTTTCACACCACAAATTGTGCTTACATTGAAGTTTATTTGTTTGTTTTTGATTTGGTCTTCCAGCAGAGAAGCAACAGCTCCCGTTGAGGCTGCGCAATTACGCGCTGCACTTTGATACCCTGTATTTTTGTACATTTATTTACTTTTTTTTTTGGCTGAGCGCGAGAGAGAATTCGAAATGTTCGTGTTTAAGCGCTATTAAGTGGCAAAAATCGCGCGAGCATCGGCATTGCCCCCAAGAACAACTAAGCACTTGGGGGATGAGCTGGAGGATGAGCTTCAAGATGGGCACAAGGATGAGGTTGAGGATGTGGATGAGGATGGCGATGAGGATGAAGATGGGGTTGTGGATGTGGATGAGGATGAGGTTTAGGAGAAGGTTGAGAAAGAGGTTGAGTATGAGGTTTAGGAGGAGGTTGAGGAAGAGGTTGTGGATGAGGTTGAGGATGAGGATGATGTTGAGCATGAAGTTAAGGTTGGTGAGGGGGTTGAGGATGAGGAAGAGGTTTAGACTGAGTTTGGTGATGAGGTTGAGGATGAGTTTGAGTACAAGGAAGAAATTGAGGATGGAGAAGAGGTTGAGGACGATGGGGTTGAGGCTGACGTTGAGGAGGACGCTGAGCATGAGGTTGAGGGTGAGGTGGAGCATAAGGTTGGAGATGAGGTTGAGGGAGAGGTTGAGGATGAGGTTGAGTATGAGGAAGAGGTTGAGGACGATGAAGATGACGTTGTGGTTGTGGTTGGGGGTGAGGTGAAGCATGAGGTTGAGGATGAGGATGTTGAGCATGTCGAATGTGACCACGCGCATGCTCAGTCAATGGCCTGGGCCGCCTGCGTGTTGCTTATAATTAAAAAAAACATGCAAGATCGCTGGAGCAGGCGTTGCCACTGGAACTGAAACTGGAGCAGAGGCACACTGAGAAAAAAATAAATAAACAATGAGTTGTTGAAAATGAAATGAAAATGTTTTCTAAAACTATTTTTGTTTTAAACTTCAGATTAATTAAAGCAAAAACGGAACACAGTTTTTATGACAAATTTGCAAACTCATTTTTGGGCACAGTATATTCTTGATTCAATTGCAAAAACTGTAAATATATTTCTTACAGTGCAGAAGCAGAAACAGGCACAAGGTTAGTGCAAAAACTGCAACAGCAAAATCAACTTATTTGCCTTTCCATTGAAATAATTAGTTCAAAGTTAAATATTGGCTCAAACTGGGGGCGCTGACAGTGCGATTAAGCGGGACTCTGCGAGGGGCGAGGGGCAACAGGCGAGGGGCGAGTGGCGAGGGGCAAGAGCGAGGTCTTATCGCATTTAGGCGCGGAATTAATCGATTTGCGTACTGGGTGCGAAAACATTGGTGCGGCTTTAATTGATGCGTGCCCAGCACGACAAGAGATTGGATGCAGGCTCGGGAGGGGAACGGGAACGGAAAGGGGAATGGGAATGGGAAGGCGACTCTGAATGGGGCATACTAGTGTTATCTGTGGGCTGGCTGTCAGGGTCCCAGTGATTGGATAGAGTTGTAAGGCTATTGATTAGTTGGCAACCCAATCTGATTATTAACTTGTTTTGCGCGCTTATCGCAGCGTGTCAACATCACAGATTAAGCGAATCTTGACAGAGCTTTAAGCAACTGTTGAGTGCTTCAACTGTAGCTTTAATGCAAGTGCCACAAATCTCAAGGGAGTGTGTGCAAAATCATTTTAAAATAAGCCCAAAAAAAAGCTTGTAAAGTTGAGCAATATGAGCTTTTGCTGTTGTATTTGTGTAAGCTTTAAAGATAACTTTTACACAAATTTACATATGTATTTTATATTTTAAATATACAATGTACATAGTAGAAATTACAATTAAAATGGAACCCACTGACTGATCGTCAAAGTACCTACAGGCTGCGGAATTCAGTACGCACTTCTGCCCAAAGCGGTCTGATGGATGCATATTGTCCCAAGCCCCGACGGCGACGCAAAGTTCGATGCCAAGAGTAAACCAAGCCTAAATGTCCTCGGACTCGTCGTCGTCGTCGAAAACGCTTCGCCTCTAAGCCCAAGCCGATCAAGGAAGCACGTCAAAGGAAGCGGAAATGTAGAATAGCTTGTCAAAGACCAGGGCCGATTACAAATAATGGCTATTTAAATTTTCTGGGCTACTATAGACGCAAGCACTGCGGACTGCATCCTCGGGAATTGGTTAGAAAGGCAGCTCGTGCTTGGTGTCGTCTGCCCGGAATGTAAAGTTTTAATTTATGTTATCGCAGTTGCGAACATTTTTAAAATGTTTAAATCAAATGAAAAATATCTGAATGTTATTATTTGTAGCATAGCCTACTACTACTTAAATATACATCAAAACTAAATAAAAATAAAAAAAAAAACAAATATCTTAAATTAAACATAATTCTTTTAATAATGGACCGATTTAATTGAAATTTTCAGAATTGGTTGATATTAATCATCTCCACAGTTCGTAGAAGAAAAAATTTATTTATTAAGTAGATTTATATGTCTTAAATTGGTTAATTTATTATATTTATGGCCATTGTTCGCGGTAGGGGCGTGGCATCAAAAATTTGGAATAAACTTGTTCTGCGTATGGTATACACCTTTCAAAAATCACAAAAACTGCTGCTCTAGCTCAAATAGTTGCTGAGATCGACGCGTTTATACAGATGGACATACGGACAGACAGACAGACAGGGCTAAATCAACTCCGCTCGTCCTCCTGATTAAGAACATATATACTTTGTGGGGTGGTTTAGAAACAATATAAATATTTAATCACATAAAATAAAATTTAATAAATTTAATTTTTTTAGTCCTCTCCTACCTTAGTCTGCTGCTTTAAGCCGAAAGCTTTTCCAGAGTTTGTCCGGAGCAATAAAACTGCTTCCCGGTGCCAGGACCACCTGGTAGGGTCGAATGTGGTGCAGTGATGGTCGCAGCGGGCTAGACTGACCATTTGAGTGGAGTGTGTGGTCCGGGACGCAACAGGAAGCAGGCACAGGACATGGCAGGAGTGCGAGCACAATGCATAGAGATGAATTGCATAAAAGGTAATGAACCTCAGAGTCAAAAACGAGAAGAGGAGAAAAGGAGACGAGACTGAAGTACTGAAAGGACAACTCAATTAACTGAGCAGCAAAAGAAATGCATAAGTAGGAGCAGCATAATGAAAAAGGACCTCAAGCCTGAAGCGGGAAGCGAACAATTTCCGGCCAAAGACTCGAAAATTGAATTGTCAGCGAGCAAAATGTAAAAGCAAAACCAAAAGCAAGTACTATATATATAGACCAAGGAACCCACACACCACGAACACAGCTGGATTTGCCGTGGTTAAATGAACTTCCCATTTATATAGCGTACTCTACCATGAATACGAGTATGAGTAGAGCCATGAATCAGAGTCTGAGTCCCAGTCTGAGTCTGAGTACTCGCATCCAAAGCCCAGCACTTGATTATGGGGGAGAACTCTGCCTTTGACCCTGGCTCAGACGGATGTCCGGCTGCTGAATAAGGCCAGAGAACGCTGACAGCTCGTTGGCTGTGATAGCTACACTGAAAGAAAATCAAACCTATTTGATGCAAGAAAATCATGTGTCAAAAGTTAAATTAACTTAAAAATTCTTTACTACTTTCTTCGTTAAAGTCTTTCATATTTAAAATCTTTATTTTGTAGAACGAAATCAAGTAAAATTTAATTCAGTTTTTTTTTTTTTTGTTTTATTTTGTAGCAAAATTCATTGTTTATTTTTCAGAGTGTAGCCGTAGTTTATACTAATTTATGGCTCATGCAATTCGCTGCGATTCAATTGCTAGCCATAAAGTCTCTTAAAATCTCAACACGCCGTGACACGCGTTTGGCAGTTTCCTAGAAGCACATGCAGAAATAAAAAAAAAAAAACAACATTCAAAGAAAAGATTTTGATATTTTCTCTCACTTTTTGTTTTGTTTTATTTGCCATTGTCCATGCGCGCTGTGTGAAAATTTGAACAATGCCCAATTGCGCCCAAATACGTTTTCAATTAGAAATTTACGATTGTCCTGTGCCATTGTTCGATGCCATTGTCCAATTTTCTTTCCAAAAAAAAAAAGAAAGAAAAACACGTGCGATCTCGCATATCAAATGCATTCGAATTACCTTTAGCTGTAGGTCAGATGTCCAGTCAAGCTTTGATTGATTGGACGTAGATATTGTCTAGGTATTGCGCTTTGGACTGTATTAAATTAGTTTGCGATTTTATATCTGACATCGTTTGTAGATAGATATGTATGCCCTGTAGGGATAATCCAACAAAAATGGTGCTCATTGAACCCTTAATTATTCAACCGACTGTTGCTGAAATCAGTTAAATAAGTCGTTTTGGCCGTTAGCAAAAATATATTAGAAAAGCAGTTAAATAAAGACTGCATCGGCTTATATTTATACCCTTTACATTAAAAACTTAAAACGGGTCTATTAATTTAGTGCAAAGAGGAAATGTGTAACACCCAGAAGGAGGCGTGCCACACCCCATAAAGTATAAATAATCTTGATCAGGACGGCAAGCCGAGTCGATATAGCTACATATATCCGTCCGACCGTCCGTCCGTCTGTCCGTCCGTCCGTCCGTCTGTCTGTCCGTCTGTATGAACACCTAGATCTCAGCAACTAAAAGAGCTAGAGACACCATATTCGGGATTTAGATTATCCTAATTCGCGAGCAGCACGAGTTTGTTTTAGATTTTAGATACCTCCCCCCCTTCCTCCGAAAATTGCAAAAAGCTACTGCAAGCAACAACTTTAAAGTTATTGACTTATAATTTGGCACGTAAGCTAGCTTATGGCATTCCCTATTAACACTGTGAATTTCGTTACGATCAGATAACTATAAAAATTGAGTCTGCATATGACTTAGTTTTGTAAATTTTTTAATTCTGATGTCACCGATGAGAATATTTGGCAACATTAGAAATAGTACTATTAGATCAGCCGAATTTTTCCATAAACTTTTCTCCAAGCTTATATTCCTCGCTTACATTAATAGTTGTTATTGTAAAAATCGATTTACTTGAATTGCTGAACTTCATCCGCTTTTCGCGCTCCGTCTCTTCAACAAACTATCTGAACTCAGCTTGTAGTTAAGTTAGCTTCATGAAATTTGTTATACATGCTCTCTAGCCGAACTACTTGAACGCATATTGCTATCAACAGATTTTCTTCGCTTTATCTTAGATATTTCAAGAAAATATGATTGGAGCAGCCTTAACTACAGCACTTCATCCTGCACTGTCATTAGCCTGCATTCATCCATCGTTTACTTCATCAACACGCTGCCAAGACTTGCTCATGACTTGCCTCTCGTCTTTATAATATTTCTTTTTTTTTCCAACCGTTTTCCATCATTTCGCACATAAAAATTAATACGCATTTTTAATCGTTCAGGGCTGAGACTCGGACAGGTTTTTTAGCTGGTTACAACCCATTGACAACTGTGTGCCGGTTGTCAGCGCTTTAACTTGAAACTGATTTACTGCACGGCTCAGAGTTGCATTTTCTTGTCTTTTTATACCCTGTACCCATTGAAAAATGGGAAATACAGGGTTAATAACTTTGTCAGAATGTATGTAACAGGCAGAAGGAGGCGTGGCAGACCCCACAAACTATATATATTCTTGATCAGGGAGACGAGCTGAGTCGATTCAGCGATGTCCGTCTGTCTGTCTGTCTGTCCGTCTGTCTGTCTGTCTGTTTGGATGAACGCGTCGATCTCAGCAACTACAAAAGCTAGAAATGCCGTTTTGGTTGCTATAGATAGGTAGTTATCTTACACAGATCAAGTTTATTTCAAATCTTGCCCGCCACGCCTCCTTTCCGCCCAAAAATCAATAAAACCCACACAACCTCGTGTTTTTGAACATAAAAAGGTGAATAACAAGCGTAATATTAAACATAGAAGGTTGTTATTTGGAACATAAGCTTGCTTCTATTATATTTAACTATTCTGAAAAGCGCATTGAAATTGGTTAAGAAACACAGGAGATATAAGCTTCACAAAAGTTGAACTTAAATGTTCATAAACAAGCGTAATATTAAACATAGAATGTTGTTATTTGGTATATATACTCTCTTCTATTATATTTAACTATCCTGAAAAGCGCATTAAAATCGGTTAATAAACAGAGGATATATAAGCTACTCAATACTGCATGTATTGCTTCGCACGGGCCCTGCAGCCCAGCAAGTGTATGTGTGTATGTATAAACAGAAACACACATACATGTAGAATAGACGAATACCATACATGTATGTGTGCACGTACGCATGTAAACAACACCAATTGCAAGGTGCCAAAATAAGATTGCGCAAAATAACAAAAGTCTGTGACGCGTGACGTCAGAGACCAAGCGACAAGTGTTCGAGCGCCACCTACCATGTGCCAAATTGAGTTTTGGCGGTAGCGTTGCCACCTCGTCAGATCGTTTTAATCAAGATAGATTAAATTATATTTAAAGAATTTTATTATATACTGAACGGGCGAGCGCGCAGCGCGAGCTGTGGTACAGGGTATAAGACAGTCGGGCTTGCCCGACTGTCAGGTCGAGCGCGCCAGAGCGCGCGAGATTTTTTCGCATTGCAATTTTTGCAGTGCATAAAAATTTGTCAGTTTAATTGAATTTACAATTTTAGAATTGTTTCGCCGCAAGTTCATGGGGTAATTGAGTTTTGTATTTTAGAATTTTTATCATGATTGAAATGTGCATTGCTCGCTGCATATTTCAATCTCACATGGCCTGGTGTGCCTGGGAAATTAAGTAAATGCCGTAAAAGTCTATGGTATTTTAACGTACCAATTGTTTAAGGAGGTTTTCAAAATTGTTGCCCAAGATTTATGGTTTTTTGGTGAGTTCAAATGAGATATAAAAGTTCAGTGAATATCATTGAAATAAAGATTAATATTTTCAATTATTTTTGATACAAATATTAAAATACTTATACATATAGTTAAATACCATTTAAACATAAAGTAAGAGAACATATCAAAGATAATCAAAACATTATAGCAAGAGATAATCTACCTATCTATCTATCTATCTATCTATCTATCTATCTTATCTACTATCTAAGAGAATCTTTGTTTTGTTGTACATTTTACACTTTCAATTTGACGTGAAGATTTAAATTTATTCTGAAAGCTTGGAAAACTAGAAGAGAGTTGTTTTTGAAATAAAACTAAAGTAAATATTTTAATTTGTTATGGGATAAATTTACCCAATTAAGCACATTTTCTTTACAGAACTTATTATTCTTCTAACAGTCTGGTATTTTAAATTTCGTAAAAATTTTGTTTGCTTGTTCTTGTTTCATTCCAATTTCTTTTCAAATATACATAATTCCTATCTTTGGATGCTGGCAGTGAGTCATCCTGGTCAGTAAAATTACTTCAGATGTTTTCTAAATGTAGAATGATTCAAGTAGATACATAGACCGCTCGTTACTCAGCGCATAATTTCTAAAGTCAATTTAAGTTTGAAAACTAAAATTATCTAACAGTGAGCATCAGCCACAGCCCTGAGTCCTAACACCAGCAGCATCTTTTACGAGCATAACTAATTTTTTTCAATTTTATATTTTGGTGTTTTTTTTTCGATGCCTTTCTTTTATGACTTTCACCTACCGCAGTAAGCGTTATAACCCTTATTCGGGGCACAATTAGTAAGCCAGGCGACAGGACAAATGGGAGAAAGATAGTATAGAATACGGTAGCTCTGGCTAAAGGTCCTGCCAAGCAAGATCTGTATCGCAAAGGGTTTTTTGTGTGTTTAATTAAGGAACACACAGACTGGGCATTAGATTAAGTTTTATATATTCTTTACCCACATCCTGGCACTTTCTTCGTTCGTTCGTTGCGTCATTTAAATTGCCGTGAACTAATGAAATGCTCTTCCTGAGGGCCTCAGAACCAGAATGAATTATCTGCTGACTGCTAATGTGGGTCAAACTGTCGGAGGGAAGCTCGGGGAGCTGCTATAATGCCATATCTGTAGTTACTAATTGTTTATTATTAGCACGCGGTTCTGTAACTGTTTGCTTTCGTGTGCCGATACCCTGTAAAATCGCTTAAAGAGCATGCTTAAGCACTTGGTTTAAAGTGAAATGCAGCAGTTGAGGCTTATTGCATTGCAGGTAGCACTAGTCTATAGAAACTCAGCTTTTAAAAGCGCTAATAAGCTGAAATTTGAAATGTAGCTTTAACTTATATTAAGTTAAGCTTTGGTTTAGTAATCAAATTTGCAAATGCTTTAGTTAATAAAATAAACAGTTTGATAAAATAACATAAGAGCTGATTCAAAGTGTATTAGAATTTTTTTAATTTGAAATATTGTTTTTTTTTACAGCTTTCTGCGAATTGTAGTTTTGGTTGTTTGCCAATCAGTCAGGACAGCAATCTAAATATCTTTAGCTTGTTTTCTAAAAGAGAATCAAATTATCTACATAATTTTTATACAACTAACCAATAACCTCGCAGCAAATGCTGGACCTATTATTCTTTTATTTTATTTAAATTTTCAAGTTTTGATTTTTTTATTCCCAGATCATCCTTTTATCTTTTAAACATTTTTTATTTTAATTTTTAAAATAATTTTAATATATAATTAAATAAATTTAATAAATAGGTAATGGGAGAATAGATTTTTTATCCTATCAAATAACTTTTATTTAGTCAGTTTGATGTACGCAGTATCATGCTGTTCGTCAGATCATCTGGATTATGGGCTGCAACGGTATACATCCATATCGTTTTTGGGGATTATGCGCACGCATTGATTGTAATCTTGGGCTGAGTTTTTTTTTTTTTCTTTCGGCTTTGGCAGAACTGCAGCTCTGAGGCTGGGAACTGGGAGCTGGGAGCTCAGAGGTGGGGTAGCATCATGTTGATCGATAGCCATCACAACTCACTTGATGGGCCGCCGATCGGTGCAACTCGTTTTCTGCAATCTTTTTGTTGAAAGTTTTTGTATTTTTTGAGTTTTTTTTGTTTTTTTTTTTTTTTTTTGCATAAAACGCGTCTCATTTGCTTTACATGCCGCAAAACTTGAGTCAAGTTGAGTTTTTAAAAAGCGTTCAGCGCCGGCGTCGTCAGCTTCACTGGCCATGGAGACCACCCAGGTAGCCAATATATATTTACCACCAAGGTTGCCTTGTGTCCACTCGGTGTGGCAACCGCAGCGTCGTCAATTTTGCATTCAGTTTGGCTGGCTTTTTTCTTAGCATTCGGGCTACTGCAAATTAGAAATATGGCCACAAAACTCAATAAAAACTAATGGATATGCATTCAGTTTTTTTGGGCGGATCGCAGTGCAAACCTTTCTTCAGCCCTCTCGCTGGAGCTGATAACCCTGGGCTAGTTGATGGGCAACAATGTAAGCCAATTGCTCATTCGGACATCATTGGGCCGGGTTTGGGTTTTCCTCACTATCGGAGACAGTTGAAATGGTTTAGACATTTATATTTCAGTTTTACAGATTTAAGTACATTTATTTGTAGAGAAAAGTTGTCACTAAAATAAAAAAATTATAGATTAAAGCTAACATATATTTTATAGGAAAATAGTTAATTACTTATAATTGACGTACGAAAAAAACTAAGATAAAAGTTAATAACGCCATTTCTATCATGATTTTTAAACTCGAATTTTAATGATTAAATCAAATATTTTAATATTTTGTAATAAAAACAATTATTAATTTAAGCGACGAGTTTTTCGATAACTGAAATGGATGAGTCTGGAATTAAAATGAATAGAAAAATTAGACTGATAAGATAGTGTTATTTTGAATGTTGCCAAACCTTTGAAAAATGTCAATCTCTCTGGATATCGGAATAGCTCTCAATGGGGTTGAGACTCTCAGACCTTAGCTTATGAGACGAATACCTAACAGTTAAACCTTCAATAATGCAGTTGGGATTGTTTTAGCTTTATTTAAAAAAAATCGATTAATTTACATAACGAAACTGCAATTTAATGTCAAAATACAATTATGTTATATTATGCTATTAGTAAAAATAAATTATACGTTTTTGAATGCACCTATTCAAGTTATAAATCCGTTAAGAACTTGTTGGTTTTTTAGCCGGAAACATAAGCCATTTAATCAGACAAATTAACCCAAGATATCGGCGAGTATTTAGCACTCGAATTCAATTATGTAAACTAGAAAAATCATTTAGCTTTCAAGGTGGAAGAAACTGCGCTCTGCACACACCTTCCGACTGATTCAACCAAAGACCAGTTTAGCTCAGAGACAGTGTGGGTAAGGGGGAGGGAGAGGGGGGCGATAACTCAAGGGGGGGGGGGCTGGGACAGTAGGCCGTAAAGGAAGGAAGGCAAAAACCATTGCGCAAAGCAAATAAAATTATCTCATTACAAATTATGCCCGCAATGCTCAAAAGTCGCTGTCTCCGTTCAGGTTGCAGCCCAAGTTGCAATCTTTTGTGCCAGTGTCCGTGCGTTGCATGCCGCATGCTGCACGTTCCCGATGCGCGTACGCTAAATAGATTATGTCAAATGATCAAAATCACATCATAAATTCAGTTTGCACCGCAGTCCATACCGAAAAAGCGCAGAAATGAAGGAAGAGCTGATCTGTAAGCCAGGGCCCGTTGTGCCGCTGGGTGCAAAATGAACGCGTCTAAAATCAAATAAGCCGGGGCGGTGCAGTGTGGGCGTGTGTACGGGGCGGTTGCAGCCAGCCAGGCGGTGCACAGTGGTTCAAACTGCCAGCAAGGTATATCATTTTTAAAGTCTTGCAGACAGTGGGGCCAAGTGAGGGTAAGTGATTAGTTCCTAAAAATATACATATTTTAATATGTACAATAAAATAAAATATGTAAAAAAAAATTATTTTTGATATGGTTTTTGCTTGGTTTTTAGGTTATATAATTGAACTTCAAATCTGGCAGCTTTTTATTTTATACTTATAATTAAAACCAGTTTGCCTGTAGAATTCAGTCGATATATACAACTTAATATAAATAAGAAAATATATTTATAAAATAAACATAGCGCAGCCTCCATGTTTTTTTCTTAGTTTTTATTTAAACCTATTTTAATTCTTTAAATGGGTACAGGGTAAAGGTAAATATTCAAATAAAATTAACAAAAAAAAAAGAGTCAGACCTGTCCAATCAGACAAATTTTGTATTTTTTATTGATGAATAATTTTGTTTTAATTTGTGTGTTTATTTTAATTTGATAAATTTTACAAATAGTTTGATAGTGAAATATATCTTTATAAATTTTTTTATTTTATTTGTATATTATATACGCCTGTATACCTTTTTTATTCGCATTTAAATAACCTTAGTTCTTTAAAATATTGTTTTTTGGTAACTTTTTTAATATAACCTACATTTTTTTAAATATTGTTTTTTGGTATTTTTTTAAATTTGTTTTGAACTTTTTATTTATTTTATCTATTCAGCATTATTTTAAATATTTTTTTATATAATAAATGTTTATTATTCCAAAATGAACTTGATTTAATTGAGCATTGAAATAGACGCCCACAACCACTGTGCAGAGGCGTGGGCTGAGTGGCTCGGGGGGGAGGCAGGTTGAATTGTGTTGGTCGGAGCTTTGCATCGTTTGCTGGGCTGCTGCCTCTTTAACACGTTTTAAATGGAATGGCGAGCAGCGGCATTGATTATTGTTTTGCATGTGCCTCCCTCAATAAGAATCCCCCCTACCCGCTGCCCCACCACCCAATTCAGTTACCAAACTGTAAGCCAAGATGAGCCACGGCCAGTAGCCAAGGGCGCTTTGAAGGTGGAGCTGAGCTGATAACGCACCGACACCGACACCGACACCAACAAATGCAGCTGAGTGTTTTTTTTTGGGTTTGGGTTTGGGTTTGAGAATGGCCGGGAAGTTGGGGGGATTTGAAGGTGCAGAAGTTTGCTTGTTTGGCCAGGTATAAACAATAAAATATTGCGTTAGCCAGCACAATAAATTCAATGGCTAAGTACGAATCAAACGTATCGATATATCGCCTCGAATCGTTGTGAATCGTTGTGAATCGTTATGAATCAGTTGAGTCTTCCACTTGCATTTGGACCATGCACCTCCACTTGAACACCCTCACACTTTGCGTGCAAAAATCGATCAGCGCAAAATGGAAATTGAAGTTAAGAACTTTGCAAACGCCTCTGGCGCTTTGCGTATATGCGTTTTGCCAGATCCAGGTAACCAAATCCGATGCGAGAGTGGCATTATGCATTTTGGACTCGAATTATTCAAATGTAATTCAATTTAATTTATATTTAGTTATTCCCCTAGTAGCATTTGTTGTTTAACATTTCGTTGGCAAATACAATTATACAAATTAAACATAATTTTAATGTTAACAAAAGAATTTTAGAATTATCAACATTACTCTGCATTTTACAGCTTCAATATTTGTTTGACATATATCGAATATATAGAATTGTTTATTTATTTCTTATAAAACAATAATTGTTTTTGATCACTTCACTCTATTACAATTTTGGCTTTAACCATAAAATCAGGTAAAATGCACAAAAATACCAAAGATATAGATTAAACGTTTATTTTCTTGTATTTTCAATACCATATTTTATTTGTAAAAATTATTTATTTAATTTTGTGTAATTGTTTCTATAATTATATATTTTAAGCTATAAAAAACATACAATTATTTTACCAAAATAAATACATTTATGAAACATATTTTAGAAATCTATGAAATCTGTGAGAGATTTTACAGATTCGCAAAATTATAGATTAAGAATTCTCTGCGAAATTATGAAATAAGATTTTTGTAAATTTTCCAAGTTATTATTCCGAGAATTTCTATATATTTTACAGATTCCTAAAAACATGAATTATAAAATTGTAAAATCTAGTTAAATATTTTCCAGAAATTTGTGCATTTTTGGTAGAGTTTATAAATTAAAAAATATTTTTTTGTATTATGATTTATTATGATATTTATTTATTTATTATGATACCCTATTCTTGTTGCTACCCTCGCTGATAGCATATCGGGTATATTGTGCAACAGCAGGCCAATGACTTTGGCTGGTCGATGTCGATGTCGGCATTTGCGTGTGAATTCGCTTTGAAAT
This sequence comes from Hypselothyrea guttata, assembly GCA_035045125.1. Classification (NCBI taxonomy): domain Eukaryota; kingdom Metazoa; phylum Arthropoda; class Insecta; order Diptera; family Drosophilidae; genus Hypselothyrea; species Hypselothyrea guttata. Next base: position 226,337 of record JAWNNJ010000452.1, on the reverse strand, counting down.
TGGATAGTTTGGCATTTAGTATTACGCTGGATCGTATAAGTATATTTGATATGGTATACGGCACAGAGTTTGCTCTAAATTTCCGCACAGCTGGGGCAAAAAAAAGTGTCTTTGGCATTATGATCATTGCCAGTTAAAATCAATTTGCAAATGGTTGAATGAGCTCAAAAAAAGAAGAAGGAGAACAGAGCACACTAAAGAAATGTACTGAACTGCAACGACCTTTTGTGACACTGTGCCTGAACCGTGGTGGCAAGTGTAAATAATTGCATTTGCTTTGGCCTCAGTGCTCATCATTATGCTTGGTGATAAATTTTCAATTTGTTTGACTTGAGCGAACGCCAGTTGGGAAAGTGTGACTCACAGTGGGACCAGACACCCACAATCCTCTCTCTCTCTCTCTCTCTCCCTCTCTCTCTCTCTCCCTTCGCTTTCTGAGGATTCTCCGTCTCTATTTTCAACTCCATCCATTGATCCTCTGCTGGTAGCGCATCGAATTCACGCTTGACACAGAGCAGAAGCCAAAGGGAAACGCCGACGTTCATCATGGCCCATTGTGTGTAGTGCAACATTAGGTCATGCCTAATCAGTAGCAAATACACAACAACAAAAAATATACATACTATAGTATATATTCTCTCCCACACTTTGTGTGTGTTTGAAGAACTTTTCTGATTTTTTCCCCATTTTCTGTAGCTGCATATATTAAAAACAATAACTCTTTGTAGCTCTTGTTGTAACATTTGACCACTTGGTAGGTCCAGTTCGTATTCCCACTGTGCCCCGACCGTAAACTCTGTGTGACAAGTCCATTAGAGCTGTCTTCCAGGCAGTTCGTTAACATTTGAAACCCTCAGGAAACCTGGAAACCTTCAACTGATTTATAATAAATATTTAACAATTTATTGTTAACGGAAACACAGTTTATAGTAAATTGATTTATACTTTTTTTTAATGAAATCAGTATTATTTCTAGTATTAAACCATAATTGTTATTTACTAGATTGAGATTAAGGCATTGTTAACTCTTTTTTTTTTGAGTCACTTCAAAGTGTCACTCAATCAAACTTTTGGCTTCAGTCTTAACAAAATAAATCAGAAACAAAATACACAGAGTCCAAAGAAATCGAGCTACATAAGTGCGCCGGTTATTTGGTTGATAAATCGATGAACTTGGTTAAAAAATGTAGATTTTATATCAAAAAAAGTGTTTTTAGGAACTATTAAACGCCTGAAACCCATGTATTTCGACCTACCCAAGAGCAAAAAATTCCGAAAATTTTTATTTGTTATGAAAAATAAGGCATAACCAGTAAGGACGGAGCTACAGTCGGACGCAACCGACTGTAGGAGACCCTGTACTTTGTGTTTTCTTCGCTGTTTCTTATTCGATCGTAATGTAATTCACATCATCGATGGGGATTGTCATAGACTACGTACATGCCACATCCCAAATCTTTAGCTTTAAAACTTGAGCTTTAAAACTGCAAACTGTTGCTAAATTGGTTTTTCGGTTAGCGGAGGAATGAGAGGAGTTATCAAAAAACCCATACTAACTTGATCTGATGGTTGCATAGGAGAACATAAATACAAAAAAATGGTATTTCTAGCTCTTATAGTTTGCAAGCTCCAGGCGGCTTCTCTGTCTGCGCTATCTTCGCTGTTTCTTTTCCGTTGGTAATATAATTCACAGCGTTGATGGATAATGCCATGGGCTGCGTACATGCCAAATCCCAAGTCGATAGCCTTTAAACTGTGGCTGTAGTGGCGCTTACATACATTTATAAAACAATTCATTGGTGCATAACTTCGCTGTTTCTTCTCCGTTTGTAATGTAATTTACAGCATCGATGGATAATTCAATAGGCTACGTACATTTCAAATCACAAGTATGTAGCTTTATTATTGTGGCTGCAGTGGCACATACATGCATTTTGAAAAAAATTGTCTCTTGCATATCTTCGCTATTTCCAATTCAAATCATAAATAAATTAATATCATCGGTGAAGAATACCTTAGGCTACGTACATGCCAAATTACAAGTCTGTAGCGCTATTATTGTGGCTGCTGTGGCGTTTATAGTTTTCGAGATTTTTGAGGTAGGTGTAGATTTTTGATGATTCGCGGATGAAGGAGGCGAGATATCAAAAGTTTGAAACAAACTTGATCTGCTTGCATTAGCTGACTACCTAAATACGGAAAGCTGGTGTTTCTATCTCTTTTAGTTGCTGAGATCTAGGTGTTCATACAGACAGACGGACAGACGGACAGACGGACAGACGGACGGACGGACGGACGGACATGGCTATATCAACTCAGCTCGTCGTCCTGAGTCAGAATATATATACTTTGTGGGGTCTACCACGCTTCCTTCTGCCTGTTACACACAGCTGTCATTTGCACTAAACTAATAGACTCTTTTACTTTTTTAAAGTACAGAGTCTAAAAAACCAAACATCGATGAACTTGGTTCAAAAATGTAGATTTTAGAGCCAAAAAACGTGTTTATAGGAACTTTTTAACGCCTGAAACTCATGTATTCCGACCTTACCAAGGGCAAAAAATTCGAAAATTTTTATTTGTCCAATTTAGATCTTGAACGATTTGTTTTAAAAAAATAAATATTACATTATAATATACCATTTTGTGTTTATAGAATTTTTAATTTATTTTTGTGTAATTTTGTGGTTGAGTTTTGTTTTAATTCCAGCAATATGTTGATAAGCTCATATCTCAAGTACATATTCATAATAATAGAATTAAATATTTATTTATTTTTTTGATTTGGCATAACAAGAAGCGTGTCACGGGGCCTTTAAACTCAGAACTCTCGCTTGAGTGGGCCGAAAGGTATCTGTAAAAACATCTGATATTTTTTCGGGGTGTGCCAAAATATACTAAAAGATATGATTAAATTTTGTAAACTGAGCAAAGTTAAAGCACTAACCTACTTCGCTAATCAAAAGGGTAACTCGACTATAGTAGAATGAAAACATTGGCTATAAAACTGGGTAACTATAGAAGTTTTATTTAACTAAAATTAATTATTTTAACTTTCTTGAACCTAGATCACTTGATGTATGGAAAGTTTTACTAAATTATAGATTTTTTTAACTTCAAGATTATTAGAAATATAATTATAATTTTTGATAAGAAAATTGATAGCTCTATGTCTACCGTAGATAATACTATTGAGCCGAAAGCAAAACAGGAAAATATCTATGATCTATTTTTATGGCAATTATTTCTCGTGAATATTTTCATGTAAGTGTATTTTTCAATGGAATAAAAATCGTTGCTGATAAAAAGTTAATTATTTATGTACATAGACTTTATAAGGCATACTTTTTACATAGATAAAATTGACAGCACGAGGCATTTGAAAATGTCATCAGCATTGTTGGGTAAACATTAATTGTATTGTGCTGCACTTTTGAAGTAAAAATACTTATATATACATATATACCCATACAATATCTATTTTGAACTTAGTTCTAGGTTACTTTTTACCATAGTAAATAAAGCAATTTATTTTATTTATTTGTATTTTATTTGATTCTACTTTTGAATATTGCAGGAAAAGTCTTCATATTTTCGACAAGTTCTTACCGAATTTGTTTTAGTACTTCATACACTTTGTGAGTCTAGAGAACTCTCTAGGTCCTTTGATTTTCGTTTCCAGAGCAAGTTCTTTGGCCCTTGGTTTATCTGCAGACCAATATACAATAAGAAGTGTGCTTCTCTGGGACTTAATGCAATGACGTAAACCCTAGAAGTTAATAAAAACAAATAGAGCCTTGAGCACTTGAATCGTCTATGATTATTTCGACTGTGCGATAAGCAGCCTGAAGATATTAACCACATTATCATTGCCAGATCTGTCATGATTTGATTGGAATGGACGCGTCGAGTGCCTAGGCCAATATTTGATAACGTACATTTTGAGTATAAATATGCCCTCATGTAGATGGCAAGTATTAGTCGAAGTTTAGTAGACAAAACCAATAATTATAAACATGCTGAAGACCCTCACAGTACTCGCTGTGCTCCTGGCTGTCGCCAGTGCCGAGCTGCACCGTGTGCCCATCCTAAAGCACGAGAACTTCGTGAAGACCCGTGCCAATGTTAAGGCTGAGGTGCAGCATCTGCGCAACAAGTATGGCGTTCCAATGCCCAGAGATCTGAACGAGGAGGAGCTCTCGAACGACATTAATATGGCGTACTATGGTGTCATTTCCATTGGTACTCCTCCGCAGAGCTTCAAGGTTCTGTTCGATTCGGGCTCCTCCAATCTGTGGGTGCCCTCCAGCAAGTGTTGGTTCTGGGACGTTGCCTGCATGAAACATAACCGTTACGACCATGACGAGTCCTCGACCTATGAGGCCAACGGCAAGGGCATTTCCATTTCATACGGCTCGGGCAGTCTCTCCGGCTTCCTGTCCGTCGACGATGTCGATGTCAACGGAATGACCATCAAGAGCCAGACCTTCACCGAGGCAACCAGCGAGCCCGGTACCAGCTTCAACAATGCCAAATTCGATGGTATTCTGGGCATGGCCTATCAGTCCCTTGCCGTCGATGATATCGTCCCTCCCTTCTACAACATGGTCTCCCAGGGTCTGGTTGAAGCCTCCGTCTTCTCCTTCTACTTGGCTCGCGATGGCACCTCCACCACAGCTGGTGGTGAACTGATCTTCGGCGGCTCCGACTCCTCCCTCTACACCGGCGATCTGAGCTATGTGCCTGTGTCCGAGCAGGGATACTGGCAGTTCACCATGGACAGCGTCACCATCAATGGCCAGAGCTTGTGCGATGATTGCCAGGCTATTGCTGATACTGGTACCTCTCTGTTGGTGGTCAGCGAAGAGGCCTACGAGATCCTCAACGATCTGCTCAATGTCGATGAGGATGGTCTCGTTGATTGCTCAACCGTGGACAGCATGCCCGTGCTGAACCTTAAGATCGGAGGCACAACCTTCACCCTGCAGCCTTCTGACTACATCATTCAGTCAAATGGTGAGTGCCAGTCCAGCTTCGAGTACATGGGCACCGACTTCTGGGTTTTGGGTGATGTCTTCATTGGCAAATACTACACCGAATTCGACTTGGGCAACAACCGCGTTGGCTTCGCTCCAGTCGCTTAAGCATTGAAATAAACAAAATCAACAAATGCATAATATTGTGAATATATTATTGGGTGTATCTGTTATTATTGGTATACATATTATTGGGGAAATCCAGGCTGAAGCTTTTCTTGTCTAGACGATCTTTGATTGTTAGGTTAGCGTACTTAAGATTTATCGCATTTCTTACCTAACTGATATGATAATACTTTGGTATGTGAGGGCTGTACTCTTGGTAAGCTCCTTAATATAAAGAGCATTTATTTGTGTACTTTAATCTTTTCAGGAAACTATTTCGTTTTAAATATTTAATAATTTATTCTGTGGAATTTTTAAATGTTCAATTCAAAGAGCCGGAAAATTGAACAATTGGATTGCCAATATTTTTTTATTGAACGATTGTTTGACAAAATTTTAAATTATAATACATGGCTGATCAGTTGGGTGCACTCGATTGTAGAATACAAGGTATAAGTGGAAGTGACATTCACCACTTAAATTAATTTTGATTCGAGTATGACATACATTTATCCATTCTTCAAATTTGGCTGCTCTAGCTCTGATCTCAGCAAGTTCAAACTGACGTCAACAAATGTTGAACTATAAAGCAGGCATTTTTGGTATGTAATTAGGTGATCAAGTGTATTTCAAATATTGGATGCCCCGCTTTCAATTACGCCCAATTTATAATTATACAAGAATGTTATTCAGAATATATGCTTTCTGCCATTATATTTTGACCATAACAAAATGCCAAATGTTTTGATCCTAAATAATTTGTAATGCAAAATTATCCAGGGAAGGAAGGTCAAAAAAGCATTTTTAGGCACATTTTACCACGGAGACTCTAGTTTTTGCACCATATCAAGAGTCAATATTTTACAGTTTTCTTTTGTGAATTTATTTTGAAATTTAAAAATAATTATTAATATAACCGTAAGCACACTTGCTTATATTATTAACTCTATGCGGTTGAGATAGCTGGTGGGTTAGATAATGTGAAGGATTGATAAGCCTCAAATGTAATATAAGCTAAGAGAATACTTATGTGTGTACCGTAATGCCCGTAGTAGTACTAATACTTTAGAGGTTCAGGGTTTTTCTATGGCTAATGCCAAGTACAAGTGGTAGAGACACTGCGATAAAAGGGGCCTGAGCTGGAGGCCTCTTCAGAACTGGACATGTCATTAAGTGGCTCGTGAATCTTGTGTTTTGTTAGTCGATTTGTTATTTTAAATGAATCTTTGACGGCGCGCACACCTGATAGATTATACTCAAGTAACAGATATTAACAATCTTATCTAAGCGCGGATTTTTTGCACACAAAACCAGATAAGGTCTTGCTATAAATATGCGATTTACCAGCGTTTGGAAACTAGTCGAATTAGAGTAGACAAACCACAAACCATGTTCAAGACCCTCACAGTACTCGCTGTGGTCCTGGCTCTCGCCAGTGCCGAGCTGCACCGCGTGCCCATCCTGAAGCACGAGAACTTCGTGAAGACCCGTGCCAACGTCAAGGCTGAGGTGGAGCATCTGCGTGTCAAGTATGGTCTGCCCACGCCCCAAGCTCGTGCTCTCAATGAGGAGACGCTGTCGAACTCGCTAAATATGGCGTACTATGGTGCCATCACCATTGGTACTCCTGCCCAGGACTTTAAGGTGCTTTTCGATTCGGGCTCTTCCAACCTTTGGGTGCCGTCCAACACCTGCTCCAGCGATGCCTGCACCACCCACAACACCTACGACTCCAGCGCCTCCTCCACCTACGTTGCCAATGGTGAGAGCTTCTCCATTCAGTACGGCACTGGAAGCCTCTCCGGTATTCTGTCCACCGATACCGTCGATGTCAACGGTATTACCATTGCCAGCCAGACGTTTGCCGAGGCCACCGATGAGCCCGGAACCAACTTCAACGATGCCAAGTTCGATGGTATTCTGGGTATGGGCTACCAGTCGATTGCTCAGGATGATGTCGTCCCTCCCTTCTACAACATGGTCTCCCAGGGTCTGGTCGATGCCTCCGTCTTCTCCTTCTACTTGGCTCGCGATGGCACCTCCACCACAGCTGGTGGTGAACTGATCTTCGGCGGATCCGACTCCTCCCTCTACTCCGGATCCTTGACTTATGTGCCTGTCTCCGAGCAGGGATACTGGCAGTTCACCATGGCTGGTGCCTCCATCGATGGCTACTCTTTGTGCGATGACTGCCAGGCTATTGCCGATACTGGTACCTCTCTGATTGTGGCACCTGCTGATGCCTATGAGCTGCTGAACGAGCTGCTCAATGTGGACGATGAGGGTCTGGTCGACTGCTCTACCGTCAGCTCCATGCCCGTGCTCACCTTCAACATTGGCACCGGTAGCTTCACCCTGGAGCCATCTGCCTACATCATTCAGTCGGATGGAGAGTGCCAGTCCAGCTTCCAGTACATGCACTCAGGGAAAAGTAGCCAGAATCCGGATTGATTTTTATGGCTTACATCAATCCGACAAATGTCTTGAAAAATTCTAGAAAGTTTCTTACTTGATATTTCTTGATTTAAGTAAGAATCTGGCTTACATTCAAAAACAAGAAATATATTTATTGTTTCAAGTTAGAAATACTTGAATTAAGCGGCATTTTGCTTAACTCAAGAAAACACACGCTTGAACTAAGCCGAAAACTTTCTTAGTTTCTTGTTGCCATGACGACAAGAGCAGTGCAGCAATATATTGTGTATGTCTGTTTCACAAAATTTGGTTTGTTTACATACGTTGCCATGACGACAAGAGCAGGACAGCAATATGAAATATATGCCTGTTTCACAAAATTTGGTTTGTTTACATACGTTGCCATGACGACAAGAGCAGGACAGCAATATATGTTTTCTGTATGCCTTTTTCACAAATTTGTTGTATGTGTGTGTTATGATCGGCAATGAACCGACGCCGAAAATTATTGGCGACGGCGTTGGCGACTAACACGAAGGCATTATTCACACAGACATCACTGGGTTCCGGGTTCGATTCCTGCCGCAGGTAAGTACTAAATAAAATTATTATATGAGTAAAAATTAAATATTACTATTCAATTATTTATAACAATTCACTATTGTAATAAAATATGCAACCACAAAATACAAAAAAAAAAAACAAAAATAAACGATTTTTTTTAGTTCAAGTCAAATTACGATTGAATTAAGAAAAAACAGGATTGATTCAAGAAACATCAGGATAGATTAAATCAATCCGGAATATTCCTAAATATCCAAAACTTACTTAAAATCAAGCCATTCTGGATTACATGATTCTTACTTGAATTAAGTAATTCTTACTCAAATCAAGTAATTTCTGGATAACACGACTTTTGACCCGTTTTTGGATTGATTCAAGTCAGCATGGTTTGGTTTTTTCTCTGAGTGTGGGCACCGACTTCTGGATCTTGGGTGATGTCTTCATTGGCCAGTACTACACCGAGTTCGATTTGGGCAACAACCGCATTGGTTTCGCTCCTGTGGCCTAAGCTAAAGAACAATGTAATGCAAACAAAAAAAATGTATATTTGGTGTGCTCTAGGCTGATTCTATAGTTAGTCAAGAGTTGTTTATAAAGTATTGTAATACCATTTAATCGATTTGACTTGTCATTTGAAACGTAAAAGGGGAAAACACTATTCTGATAAGAGCGAGTATTTCTGGCGAAGTACTTTCTTTTCAGTTTTATCTATATATTAGATAGATAAATACAAAAATATATTAAATATTGGATATATATGTATGTATATATGTATGCTTCTAATGGGCTTTCTGGCTGTTTCGACTGATTCGAGTACACAACCTATTTTCAAGCGAATTTTAAGCTTGAACAGAATGTGTATGTTACATTAGGTTATGGCATGGGCTCCATACAGTGGTGCAACTACCTCAAACAGCTTGTGAAAGTTATTAAAATATTAGTCTAATCGAAAAATGATAAAATGTAAAACTGAAACAAAATTGGGATACCGTTTCGCCTGTCCCGAAATATAAATTTACCAAAAAGTATTGATTCCAAAAAATATTGGCATACCGATTTTTTAGTCGCTTAAACTAGATATGGGAACAAAAATATAAATATTGTCTCATCCTGCCCGTTCCGGAAATTTCACCATTTGACTTTGTCATGGTAACTGCTGGAAGTACGGGTATATTTTTAAAATTCCTTTGGTCGGTAGTACCGTCATCGATGACAAATAGATAACTGAACAATCGGTGCCTTGACCACTTGCTACTGTGCCCTAACACCAAACGCTAAGGGACTTTTGTGGGGCTTGGGGCTGGCTTAAAATACCATCAGTGACTGGGTATGGTTTTCTTTGATATCATAACAATCTTATCTACGTCAGATTTGTGGTAATTTGATTGATTTCCTCACCCTGATAAGAGGCGTGCGTTCATATAAAAGTATGTTAGCGACACGAAAGAAACCTTAGTATCACATTCCATATCCAACAATGCTCAGGGCATTTATCGTGTTCGGTCTGCTGGTAGCACTATGCGGTGCCAAGCTACATCGGGTGCCCATTTACCGTAGGGCGAATCTGACCCGGACACGGGGCAATGTGATGGCGGAGTTGAGGTACTTGGGGGGCAAGTACCAAGTAAAACCGACCTTCGCCTCAGCCTCCAGTAAGTTGCAGGAGGAGCAGCTGACGAACAGCATGAACATGGCGTACTACGGTGCCATCACCCTGGGCACTCCCCCCCAACAGTTTGAGGTTATGTTCGATACGGGTTCCGCCAACCTCTGGGTGCCCGCCTCAAGTTGTGTGAGCGCCGCTTGCCTAGCACATAACAGTTACAATTTAACCGCTTCATCCACGTATACGCCTAATGGCAATAACATATCAATAACCTATGGATCTGGTGGCATCAAGGGTTATCTCTGCGCAGATACGATGACCTTGGATGGCATGATTGTAACGAATCAAACCTTTGCCCTGGCGGTTGTTGAAGATGATGACAGCTTTCTCAATGTGGGCTTCGATGGCATACTGGGCATGGGATATACGTCCTTGGCCGTGGACAGCGTGACACCACCTTTTTACAATCTCTACACCCAGGGCTTGATCAGTCAGGCCGTCTTCTCTTTCTACCTGGCACGCGATGGCACCTCCAATCAGGGCGGTGAACTGATCCTGGGTGGCTCCGATCCCACCTACTATGTGGGCAACATGACCTATGTGCCCGTCTCTGTGGAGCAATATTGGCAATTTGCGATGACGAAGGCGACGATGAAAGGGACTACGTTGTGTACTTCTTGCCAGGCTGTCGCCGATACGGGCACCTCCCTCATTATTGCCCCCTACAATGAGTATTCGATGATTTTGTCTTTAGTAGGTGCCACCTCCATCGGCACCGTTGATTGCTCCAACGTGGATTCGCTCCCGGTACTCCAGTTCTATTTTGGCGGACAAGTATTTGGGGTGCCACCCTCAGCTTATATCATTCAATCGGAAGGTCTATGTATGGTCGGCATTGAATATTTGGGCACAGACTTCTGGATCTTGGGCGATATCTTTATTGGATTGTATTATACGGAATTCGATTTGGGAAATAATCGGTTAGGATTCGCATCAGTTACCGGAGCTCGGTATACGAATCAAGCAAATTCTGTAATCATCAGCTCAGCGACTTTATTCGGTGTGTTGCTCTTAGTGAATCTTCTCAATTTTTATTTTGGTTTTTATTGATGTGAAACTTGTTTTGTGTAAATACTCGTAATTGAAATAAAAATTATAAATATTATTAAAATGTATCTGATAAATAAATTTGTTTGTGATACTCTAAAAATATGGTGAAGTTTTTCTAATTGATAAATAAATTAAATACGGTGAGAAAGAAAGAGTGCCAAATCTTTAAGACGAACATTTGCATAAATTTGAGCGCTCAATCTGAGATCAGAGCTTCAAGCTCATTGAGTTCATAAATCAGCCTCAATAAAAAAGTCTTGAAAAGAATTTAAAGTGTTCAATTGTATTTAGAGCTTGGAGTTCCAAAGTGTTGTGAGGTCTAAAAAAAGTTTTCAGTTAAATAAAACATTTTTTTTTAGTTTTCTAAGGCGAACCCATCATAAAATTTTCATGACCCAAAACTTTTATTTCAAAATCGTTAGAATTGATGCGTAAACAAATTGTATATAAAAATTATGCAGATAAAACCAAACATGACGATATTTGGTAAAAAAATTTAGGTTTTGGAGCCAATATTGGAATCATGGGGCGATTATCACTACTTAAAGAAACAATCTCAAATAGACAGTAATACAGATGGAATTATTAGAAGGTTTTTAAGACGTAAATAGAGCTTTGAAGCTAGTCAGGTGCAAAAAAAAGTACAGCTACTACTCAAAAGATTTACACATGATATTGCGGATATGGGATAAAAAAAACAACAGCTTTGGGCCTTAAGCAAAAGCAACTGAATGCAATTTTTTAAAGTTCTTGCCGAACTTATTAAAGCCGGACTGATTAAGTTGCATCTGGAACGCACAAAAAGCGTAACAGAACTTAAGTCAGATGGTTATTTGTGCCCTGCTTCTTGTGGTGCTCTTCGAGGAGAGAGTTGGCTTAATTGGGCCGCCAACGAATCGCGTGATTTATTGTAAAGCTGAAGAAGAAGAACGAGTTGAAGTTCTGCCGTGTACTTGGCATTATTTATGTGATGTTATTTTTTTCCCAAGCCGGGGATTAGGAATTATACGCCTGGCGCCCACACAGTAAAAAATGGAAAATGTATCAAATTAAATATATGGCCATAAGTAACTTTGTTGGTGGCCTCTGGATGGATCGATACGAGCAGTCTCTAATGAGCGTTGGGCCTAATAAGTGCAATTGCTGGCCAACTTGGAAGCTGATCGAGTCGAAATTTATTGGTCAAGCAATTGCACAACTCGACGCTCATCAAATACCAATAAAATATCATTTGTTGTAATTGAGAGATGGTCCAAGGACCACCGCTATCGATCCGAGTTTCGAGCTTCGATTCTCGGGTTTCTTTCGGTTTCCTTCAGACTCTTTCGGTTTAAGTTTGGCCTGTGCTTTGATGCGATCACTGGGCAATCTGTCTCATTAGTTGCCAAAGTGCTTGATTTATTGATTCCAACTGGTTGCTGTTTCTCTGCCATAAATCACATTAAAATATTTGCGCTGTGTTCGATGACAAATCTCTAAGCGAAATCAGTTAACAACTTAACTAATGATTATCAGCGACAACACCTCGAACAACATTTGCGATAAGCAGCAGAAGAAGTTGCACAAAAGCTGCACACATCATTGCATATCAAACATTTCTCGTTCTCTCTCTTTGCTCTTCGCTCTTCAATCTTCAATCTTCAAACTTCTCTGATAACAACTGCAAATTGTGCGTATTAGCATAGTCTGCCAGTCGGAGCAAAAACACTCCACGTAAAATGTTAGTCTGACTTTTAAAATACTTCTAATATTATAGAATTGTATTGAATCTCAAACAATTTATTTCAATTTAGCTATAATACTTGGTATAGGGAATCGAGAAACAAATTTGTTTTTTTCAAAACGGAACAAATTTTCTTTTTAGGAAATAATATTTAAAAATTATATTTAATAATCTAATTTTTTTAATTTCTACTTAATATACTAAATATATAATTATTACTAAATTTAGTCGACATTTAATGCAAATTTAAAAATAAAACGTGAAAATTAAATGTTTCGGAAAATTTGCTTAATTTATTTATTTATTTATTTAGTCACATTAACAATGACTTTTAAAATCCCATTATAAAACTTAAACAGTTTAATTACAAATGAATTTATTGCTGCATTGAAAGCTTATTACTAGATGATATAGAGAAAAACCTTTAACTAAGTGAAAATTTTGAGATTAACGATCGGCATAAAAATAAAGCAAGATTGCAGATATAACTTTTTCGACGGGTTCTAGTTTTATATTTTAAATTTGTGGAAATGACTAGCTTATTATTATTTATTTTTACTCTCGGTTTAACCAACATTTTGCCATTGGTGTAGGCTTCTTCTTCAATGCACTTGGCATATCTGGCGATCAGCCTATCCGCTTTGATGGAGAGGAACGATGCGATGGTCAAGAGCTTCAATATATGCGTATTTGCTTATTGGCAGCTAAATATGCCGAAACCGCAGTCGAGAGTTGAGGTTGAAGTTGGAGTTGAAGTTGGAGTTGAAGTTTGTCGCGTATGTACGAAATATGCAAATTAAATGTAAATAAGTTTCGCAACTATTCGGCAAAAAGCTCGAGCCGAAAGGTAGAACCTTCCTTTTCAACTCGTACATCTTGGTCGGCGTTGCCAGATGTTAAGTCGCAGATAAAGCTATCTTGTTAGTCTGCTTGTTGCACTTTAGCAGTTCTCACTGCGCAGATAACAACATAAAAATAAAGATAAAAAAAAAAAAAAAAAAACCATTTCCATTTGGCCTACGAAGAATTAAGGGAAAATGAAGCAACAAAACAAAAGCCTAATAAGAAGCACGTCACATCTGATAAGAATGCGCAGGCAATCGATAAATTTTGTTAAGCTGCCCTGCCAACCTGTCTCACCTCCCCGCCCCTGCCCTTCCCCTCCCCAGCTCTATGCCTTTCTGCCACTTGCCGTTGTTGTAATACTTAATTGTGAAATTGTTTATTATAAACGCAATTAGCCGTGCGACTGCGAGAGTGCGATGCGGCGTGTGAGTGAAGAGATAAATCAAAAGGATAACCGAGATAAAGAGCGACGCCAATTGGATTCGTTGCGCTCGCACAGCGCTTTTCCTCTGCCCTGTAAACATGCCCAGAGCGGGCATATAAAACATCTAGCCATAACTCTATATCTGCAACTATCGATCGATCTAGTTCAGAAATTTTGCCATTTCTGCTTTTTTTTATATTACATTTAAAACTTAAAAACAATTTTAAAATAAATATAATAAATATTGAAAATAAAAGTTAAATCTATATCCCAATAAACCTTTAAAAAATTGGATATATTTTTTTTATATACTCGTCTAAAAATAAAATAAATAAATAAAACATATAAATTAATTAAATTTAAAAAAAAGTTTTTGGAATTAAACTTTTTTTTTATTTTAATTAATTTAATTTTAATTAATTAATATATTTTAAGGCAAAAAGTAAAATCAGAATAACAATATATGCAAATTTTTATATAAAATTTCGGGAACTAAAAAATTTTTAAATAGTATACAAGTAATAAATATATTTAGAGATTTTCTGATTAAATTAAAGTTGATTTGTGTAATAATTTTGCGGAAGAAATTATAAAGTTACTTTGTGAGGAAAGAAGAAAATTCTAACGAACGTTGACAAATTTACAGGAAATCTTCCAATCGAGCAGGCGCTGCTAGAGCTGCATTTCGATAACCGATAACAAGTTGTTTTGTTTTTTTTTTCTCGTGCATGTAAGTGATTACAGTTTATGAGTTATTGTTGTTGCTGCTGCTGCTGCTGCTGTTATTATTGATATTATTTACTTTAATCTGCTGCATCGCGCTGCAACTTAATTGCATTGAGTAAAAGTTTTGAGCTGTTGCGGCTACAACTTGCTCTGCTTTTTCTGCTTCTTTGACTCGCAGCTTTTGGCTAACCCCTCGATCGCCCCTCGCCACTCGCCCCTGCTTTGCGTCCTTTGCAAGTGAGGCACGCATGCGGCACACTTTTGCGCCCCGCAAAATGTGTAATTTGTAGCAATTTTGTTGGAACGACAATGAAACTGGGTCAAACTTTTATAGTTGACCGCCATAAATGAATAAATATAACGCGATCTGAACTGCAATGCCCCTTCATCCCCTCCATCCCAACCACACCCCTCTGGCTAGTCAATGCGCCTGTTGCCTTGGTGCCACAATAAAAATTTAGTTTAATGAAAGTGTTTTTGGTTGGATTTTGATGGCTTGATTGTGCCATCAGTGTGGCGAATTATGATATAGTTGAGATCATTCCCGGATGACGATTACGATGACGATTATATTATGAGATTTAGCCTCGAAAGCGCGTTGAAAGCATTGCAATTTTTTTTTGTAGCCCTGCATATATGTTTTACCTTGGCATTTATGGCATAATTTGAACACTTTCTGGCTCCCCAACGCTGATTATGATTATAATGTTTATTATGCATCGGTAGCTGAATTTTATCTCGGTAGCTTCCAAATTCAGTTCCTCGCTGCCGCAGGATATGCCAAAGATTTTTGGAAAGTTGCATAAATACATCCATATATATTCAACAAATCAATTAGACAACAAGTTCGATAAGCGGCTTAACTTCGCTTTCGAGAAGTGCACATTTCATTATCAGATACAATTACTTCCTGCTGTGCCATAAATAATTATGACATTTATCTAAAGCCACCAGATTTGTTTGGCATATCAAATAATTCAATTTTGCACTGACTCATTTATTCAAAAATTTATAAAATTTATTTGGCAAGTCATTCGTAGAATACTCGTGAATAGGTTTTGAATTTATTATTGATTTTAAATAATATATATTTCAATTTTATTTATTATAATTTTATATTATTCTATTATTATTATTATTATCTATTATTATAATTTTGATAATTTTTATTATTCCCTAGCATTTGTTTTAATAACGATTACATACTTTTAATACCAATTCTTAGATACACAATTTATTTGTAATATTTTTGTTTGCAATAAATTTGAATTTAAGTAATATTTATTTTACTTTTTTATTTATGTACGATTGCTAATTAATAAGATTTTGTCTAATCAAAATTTTTACCATGAACAGATCTGGCAAAAGATTTCAAAGAAACATAATGATTGAAGTTATGATATTAAAATTGAATACAATTGTTGTAGCTTATAAATCGCAAGCATATCTTACATTTAAATTCCTAATTTTAAATTTGGAAAACAGATTCATTTAAGATGTTGAACTTGATGGTAATGTTCCCAACGCCTTTTTAAGTTTCCCTAGCATTTGTTTTAATAACGATTACATACTTTTAATACCAATTCTTTATACCAATTCCCAGTTTTCGTTGCCGAAGTCTATATCAAAAGTGACCAATTTGATTCATGGGTACAAAGTCACAATCGCCTTGAAGCTTCTGCTTTAAGATTGTGCCCAATAATTGGTTTGATATCGGGTTTATCCCTTGGCCTTTCCGAGTGACTTAATTAGCATGCAAAATATGCATTGGGAATCAATCAAAAATGTACGTCAATGTGTAATTTGGCATTGTGAGGAAACTTTCTTTTTTCTTTGGATTTTTTTGTTGTTTTTGCGGTTGCGAGTGCTCGGGGCAACATTGCTAATTGAAATATTCTTAATCAGATTTTATTTTGCAGCGATGCGCTGATGCATTTAATCCGCAATTACTAACCAGACGCGAGCGATACGCATATCTCAAGTTGAGGTCTGATTGCCAGTTGCCAGCGTGACCAGGGCTATGGTTTAATTTTTTAGACTCTGCACCCTTTAAACAAGTACAAAAGGGTCTAATAAGTTGGGGCAAATGGCAAATTGATCGAAGGAAGGCATGGCAAATTCTACAATTGACGTTTGTTTTAGATTTTTGATACCTGCTTTTATTTTACCGCTAAGCGCAAAAAACTACATCAGCCACAATTTTTAGTCTGCAGACTTGTAATTTAACAAGTTTATAGCCTATTGCATTATCTATCAACGTTGTAAAATGCATAACGATAGGATAGAAAACGACGAAGATATTCAACATACAATTTGCTCGATTGTTCAATGAAAGGGGGGGAGTAGTTTGCATCATGCGTCAGTTTACTGTATGAGATATTTTCATATGGGCATAGCTTTCTGTACGTATCTACACAAAGTACAGGGTTTCCCCACTGTCAGTTACTTCCGACTGATCAGCTTCGTGCTTACCGGTTTTTTTCTGGTAGTGTCCAAAGCTCAGTGGAATCTGGAATCTCTCACAGCCATCAATTGTTGGCACGCACCGCTGCATCGAGTGCGGATGAAGTAGGACCCGTTTTGTCCCTATGCGCCTTAACCTTAACAAGGTGGGCGCGACGCTGCAACGTTGCATGCCTCATGCCTCGAAGAAAGTGGGCACAACTTGGTACTAAATGCATGCTTTCCAATACCAGACTGTGGACCGTGGACTGTGGACTGTGGACCGTGGACTGGGAGCTAAGTCGTTGAGATTAAAGAGCTGCCGTTTAGTGGCTACTTAGGCAGCGATAAAACTGAACGTGAAATTGCATTAAACATCGTGGAACTGGGCACCCGGGTTGCAAGAACCCCCCGTCATGGTTACGCCGAGTGGTGCCACAGATTTGGGGCAAGCTTAACAAGCTTGTAAGCTTAAATGGGTTTTTAAAGAGCCAAGGAGCTGCCACAGTTGCCACAGTTGTTACAGTTGCCACAACTCTTCTGCTCTGCTTTCAAAGTTAATCATCTTTTGCACAGCAGCAATTACAAGTAGCTCCGTCAAAAAGATTGCAAAATTGCACCAACTATCAAATGAGTGCGCTCTAGCCGCGTATGCTCGACTAGCAGTTACCCAGCTTCACAAATGTTGCTACAATTACTAGAGAGTTTTCATAACTGACGTTACGGCGTTACCTTCCTGTGAAAAAATATTTAAAAAAATTGGGACATCTTCAACTTTTTAAAAAATTCTTAAAATTGGAATAAAATAACATTCGACAAACAAAATTTAAAGATATATTAAAAATTATGAACGTATGCAAAATTTCGGATTTACGAAGATCGCGAAAATCTTTTTTACACCTATGTATTAAATTATATTTAATTTTAATTTAATCGAATTTGACGAGTTACGTCATTAATTTCTATCAATTTTCTATTGATATTAGTTTGACTTGGTATAAGTTTTTATTTTTATTTTGCACACGTTTATCGTAATGGTAAATATCTATTTTTTTGTGAAAATAATGTTCAATAACGAAATATATTATAATTTTCAGTAATTAATACAAAATACTGATAATATTATTAGTTGTATAGAGTTGTAAGATAATTAATTTCGATCTCTAACAAAATAACACATATGTATATTTAAGTAAGAAGAAAAATCATTGCAAGTATACATTAATATTTGTTTTAATCTTTTCCATTTTAGCCTGAATTTGTAGATATTTTAGGTAGGGTACTTTAAGTCCATTTGAACTGTCGTACAGGGTATACGCATTGCAAGAAAGAAGCGACTAAAGTCTTTATGAACTCGAGTAGAACACACAGCTAATGCTATTAAGCCCTCAATGATCATGATCGTCAGGCATATTGAAGGCATTCAAGCAGCAGGTACATCACTCACTGAAAGATCTTCCGCTCGTTGCCTCATCATGGCCAACAATCTGTCCAAAAGCGATAAAGTTATAATGGCGCAAATGTCGTACACTGTTTTCTTTCATATTCATTTTGCAGACAGACAGCAGGATAACAAAAAAATAAAAATAAAAACTCAAGAAAAAAAAGAACAAACCTTATACGGTGCTGATCTACCGCTGATCTGGCTGCTGATCTAAGACGCTGCTGTCGCTTGGCTTAAAGCCACAGATGAGGCGAAAGAGACGCGTCTTTATCGCGATGTTGCTCGACTTTGAAAACTGTTTACAGAACTCTCTGACAGAGTTTTGACTGCTGTGTTTTGGCTCCGATCCGTGTCTGCCCGGTTGATGTCGCCGCTGCCACGCAGCATGCCTCCAATGCGCCATATACACCATGCCACATGCCCCATGCCTCATGCCCCAAAACTTCTTCCATCCTTCCATTCCCATGCGCTTGATAGACTGATCTCTTTGGAGCCAAGACAGCAGCACATCAGACGTATGACTTTGGCTAGCTCCAGGCGACGACACGCTGTGTCTGTCAGTCAGACTAGCTGTCTTTCGGTCTGTCCTTCGGTCTGTCCCTCAGTCTGTCTTTCGGACGGTCTTTCAGTCTGTGGCTAAAGGGCGATACAGTGGGCGTGCTATGTACACAGTCGGCTCGATTCTTAAGCAAATAATTCATTAATAATGTGTATTGCGGGTATGGAGAGCTTTCGTTTTCAATATTCCTCCAAACACAAAACAATTAAGCTTTAAGTTCAGCTTAAAGCTCGAAAATAAGTTTACATGTATGCTATAATTATATATTGTATTTTACTAATTTTAAAATAAAGTATAATAAAAATTTTTATATTTTCACAAAAAAAAAAAAAAAAACGAATTCTTGTAATACAATTAAATTAAGATATTTACATTGGAACTATATAGATTTTTAAGCAACTTAAAGTTTGGCTTATCGAAAAAGTGATTGCAGCAATTGAGAGCTTTCGTTTTCAAAATGCTTCTGAACAGAAAACAATTAAGCTTCAAGTGCAGCTTAAAGCTCTAGAGCTTGAACTGAAACTATAAGCTTGTTGAACAGCTCTAAACGTGGCTTTATAGAGTTCAAAGTTTAAGTAACTTAAGTAAATAAATTATTAATATTAATAATTTGATATTAATAATAATAATTGATAGCTTCGGTATCAATATTCGTCTTAACAGAAACCAATTAAAATATATCTTTTATAGTTTATCTTTAATAATTAAACATTGGTTTTTTGCAACAGCTTAAAGCTGTAGTGAGGAAAACTTAAAGCTTTTTGAATTTCATAAGAAAAAAAATATCAAAATTAGTATTACATTGTCTTCAAAAATGTTAATTGGTTCATTTTTCTATAGTCCTTTTAATGCTATACGATTAATTGTTCGCTCTGAGCTTTACTTAACTTTTATTGATATTTACAAAGTTGCAAAGTTGATTGATCGAGCTAGAAAAGCTTTTACGATACTGCAGAGCTGCAGTTAATTATTGATTGCTTGCACTTGGTATGGTTGGTATGGCTGGGTTTTACCCCACTGTGGCACAGTGGGCATATGCCGACTATTGATATGTCGATTATCATTTCAATTATGGGCAAGCTGCATTTTCGAGCCTGTGTGCATTAGATGGAGTTGCATTATTATTGCGATATCCCTGGGGCGGATGATGCGATGGCAGCGATCGATCAATTGATCAGAAAACCATAAAAGATTGAAAGAACACTGGAAGCGTTTGCATCTAAACACCTTCCTGGAAGTTGCAAGTTTTGGGCATACAATGATCTCTCCCTCTCTCTCCCCTTCTCTGTCTCTATCGATCTATCTCTCTATCTCTCTGTAGTGCTGTCCCGCATCAGAGTTGGCAATTGTGTTGTCTATAGCCCGAAGCTGCTGGCGGCTATTTGCACAGTTCTTCTGTTTGGAGTCGAAGAGTACGCCAGCCATATATCAAAAGTGACGCTGTATGAGCTGAGCGTGATATATGACCCCACTGTACTAATGATAATGACGTGCCGAGGCCTCAAGTTGTTGTAGGCGGGCAAACAGAGCAACTTGGATGAGCAGCAGTACACCGCAAGAATCACCCATTAAAATGTGATCATCTCGTATCATATTAAAATGTAATATTCAATTGCGATTGGAAAATTTCGCAGAAGGAATATTTGATCGAGTCTTGAAACATAGATTTAAATATTTTGGGCTGACGACTTCTAGAGTTATACAAGTTTTCACTATACTGAATTTACTGTTAAAACTACTAAAACAGAAGGAGGCGTGGCAGAACCCACAAACTATATATATTCTCAATCCGTATAAATTGAATTCGTCAGGGAATTACTTTGTAATTCGACTGTAGCCTTCCATTCGTCTGATTCGCTCCATCCTAACTGGTTAGTATTGAATTATTCAAACTACATAAGTGTAAAATAAATTTTGTAGGACTGCGAATTTACAACTCAAATTAGTCCAGATTTATTTCCAGTCCGATTTAAGTCGCTGTGTAGCAGCGAAGCAAAGGATGAAACAGACACTGACTGAGCTTATCTTTAAACTGACTTTGTCTCTGTCTCTCCGGCTGTCGCTGTCCTCTTCGCACTTGCTTTGCATATGGGGCATATTGATTTAAATACGCCGTGTTTATTATTGATCGACGCGCGTTTGACACACTCGGCAAATGTTGACAGAAGCGTTGATGGGTTAGGTTCTCCGATCGGTTGATCGCTTGATTATATTGTTGTCTCAGCCTGACACAGTTATGCAAGTTCGGGTAACACCCACGCAACCGACTCGATTCGATTCGATACAATATTTGATATTTACATAACAAAGAACCCACAACGGCAATCGATCCACAACAACATTTCTCTCCCTCTCTCTCTCCCTCTCTCTCCTTCTCTCTCTCCCCACTGAACCAACAATTCCCCTGAAATTAAAAAAACACTCTTTGCGAGATATCAGTTATGCGAGTCATAAAAAAATTAAAGCCGAGCCAAAATCTTCCTTAAACAAACTGTTTCTCTCTCTCTCTCTCTCTCTATCTAGCAGGCCATCTCGCTTCCACACATTCGACTTGCGGTTGGTTTGTTCAAGTGAATTCCATGTGTGTAGGTGTGATTATCTGCATATAGCGTGTCTTCTATCCACTTCTATTCGCATTTACATTTACTCCTATCATTCCGTATCTCGTCTGCTAACCACTGCTGCCGCATTCGCTTTTTTCCCGTCAAATCTGGCTTTTTTTAAGGCATTTTTTAAAGCATTACAATTAAAAATTGTGCAACTGCTCTGGCTTTTTTTTTTAAATAATTTAGCTTTTTGTAATTTCATTATTATTATACCCTGTGCCCATTTGAAAAATGGAAAAAACAGGGTTAATAACTTTGTCCGAATGTATGTAACAGGCAGAAGGAGGCGTGGCAGACCCCACAAACTATATATATTCTTGATCAGGGAGACGAGCTGAGTCGATTCAGCCCTGTCTGTCTGTCTGTTGTCTGTCTGTCTGTCTGTCTGTCTGTCTGTCTGTCCGTCTGTCTGTCTGTCTGTCTGTATGAACGCTGAGATTTTCTAAACTATAGAAGCTAGAGAAGCCGTTTTGGTCTCTTTTGAAAGGTGTGTACCATACGCAGATCAAGTTTATTTCAAATCTTGGATGCCACGCCCCTGTCGCCTACAATGAATGAAATAAAATACATTCGCCAATTTAACAGACACTGAGCTATTTACATAAATTCTGTCTTCAGTAGTTTGTAGGTCTATGCCATACGCAGATGAGGCTTTGTCCAAATTTTGGACGCCACGCCCTATTTACGCCTTAATCGGTTAAAATCTAATAACAAGCGTAACAATGAACATAAAATGTTGTTATTTGGAATATATTTCTCTTTCTCTTATATTTAACTATCCTGAAAAGCGCATTAAAATCGGTCAATAAACACAGGAGTTATTAGCGAAACAATATTGCAGGCGGCAACTCGCTCGCCCTCTAGCAGCGCGGCCGTTAAAGCTGGGCGCACATAACACCGTAAGAAGAAGAAGAATTGCTGTTACGTTTTGTATGGCAGTTTTATATACTATTTATATTTAAAATATTTTATACTGTATTTGCGAGCGCGCAGCGCGAGCTTTGGCACAGGGTATAAGACAGTCGGGCCCGTCCGACTGATCTGCTCCGCCCATTCTGGTTTTTATTATTTATTCATGCAAACATCTTTTAAGGAATTTGCACTTTTGTCTACAGTTTAAAAATAAGTTCGATACATACATATATAAAATCTGTTTAAGATTAATCGGAATTGTTAAGGAAAAGCGTTAAAAATCTAAGGAATAACCTTGCTGTTTTCTAGATTTTTTTAAAATTTTTTTTTAAGCTTTTTTTTCGTGCCATTCTCACAATTCTCGGTCAAACATAAGCAACACTGCTGCTAACACTTCCATCGATCGATCTATCTCTTTTTTTACACCTCTACCCCTCCCTCTCTCTGTCTTTCTCTCTCTCTCTCTCTCTCTCTTTCTCTCTACGTACTCTGCATGTCTCTCTCTATTTGCATAACCAAGTGATTTAGATTTATTTTTACATTTACTGCGGCTCTCTGCACACGGAAATGACGCCACAAAACCTAGCGACATTGTTGCAAACTGTGTCATTCGCAAAACTCAATCTGCATTCATGATTATTCTACGATTATTCCATGCCACATAATTTATCACAAAGGCAGTTTCACATGCCTCGTCTTTTCAGCTGCATTTTCTAGGAACCCTAGTAAATTAGGTAAACGATTAAGAACTAAATTCAATATTGAAATCTATAAAGAATTTATCAAGCTATGCTGTTCTGATTTAAATATTTATCTTAACTAACATAGGTAAACTGTCAATTTAAAATATTTACGTTATTACTAAATTGAATATGCCTTTTATTAGACCCTTTACTTTAAAAAAGTAAAAAGGCTCTATTAACTTAGTGCAAAGAGGAAATGTGTGTAACACCCAGAAGAAGGCGTGGTAGACCCCACAAAGTATATATGTATATTATTGATCAGGAGGACGTGCTGAGTTGGTTTAGCCCTGTCTGTCTGTCTGTCCGTCTGTCCATCTGTATGAACGCGTCGATCTCAGCAACTATAAAAGCTAGAGCAGCCGTTTTGGTAATTTTATACCATATGCAGAACAAGTTTATTTAAATTTTTGGATGCCACGCCCCTACCGCGAGCAATGGCCATAAATATAATAAATTTACCAATTTAGAACATATAAATGTACCTAAATAAATGCTCTCCTCTACGAACTGTGGAGATGATTAATATCTACTAATTCTGCAAATTTCAATTAAATCGGTCCATTATTAAAAGAATTATGAATAATTGAAGACATTTTTGATGATATTGTTGTTGTTTTCCCTCTGTTGGGTGGGTTATTACGGCCGTTTTTGTTTTTTATTTTATTTTGATGCATACATATATAAGTAGTAGTAGGCTAATAATAACATTCCGATATTTTTCATTTGATTTAAACACATTTTAAAAATGTTCGCAACTGCGATAACATAAATTAAAACTTTACATTTCTGGCAGACGACACCAAGCACGAGCTGCCTTTCTAACCAATTCCCGAGGATGCAGTCCGCAGTGCTTGCGTCTATAGTAGCGCAGAAAATTTAAATATCCATTATTTGTGATCGGCCCTGGTGACAAGCAATTCTACATTTCCACTTACTTTGACGTGCTTCCTTGATCGGCTTGGGCTTAGAGACGCAGCGTTTTCGACGACGAGTCCGAGGACATTTACTCTTGGTTTACTCTTGGCATCGAGCTTTGCGTCGCCGTCGGGGGTTGGGACAATATGCATCCATCGGACCGCTTTGGGCAGAAGTGCGTGCCGCAGCCCGTAGGTACTTCTTTGACGATCAGTTAGTCGGTCGGTTCCATTTTAATTTTAATTTCTAATACATAGAATTTTAAAATAAAATATGTAATTTTGTTTTGATTTATTTTTCAAATATTTTGCTTTATTTTGTCAGATGAGATCTTACATTTTAATTCATGTTACGCGATTCCGAAAGTTAATAAACATTATATATATATATATATATATATATATATAAAACTATATCTATCTATTTATGATTTATATACATATTTTAAGTAAGTTGTTTTTGAATTAAATAAAGAATATGTGTAAATAATGATAGTTATTCTATTTAATATTTTAGAGTTTTTCTTAAATCATTATTTCGTTAATAAATTTTATTAAATGTATATAAATTCAGGGACTCAATAGAAATACCTAGAACAATCTTAATAGAATAATATCAGTTACAAATAGAACATATCATTTGATTTTCTGAGATTATAAAATAAAGATTTTGCTCCGGTTGTATTATATATTTTACATAAAATAAGTGAAGATATGGAGTGTTAGAACTATAAGTTTTAAAAAATATTAATTCCAAGGTCTTTGATACTATGAGATAAAGTGTCTGAAAGGTATTTTGAATATACGTAACAAATGCAAGAAATAATTTTTTTTTCCAAATTCAGCTCACATATGACAGATTTGCAGATCTGAAGATCTTGTCTCAGCTACCTGTGAATTACCTGGACTTAGGAGCTAGGAGCTACGAGCTAGGAGCCAGAAGCACGTGCAGAAATAGAGATTGCCTTGTGAGCAGTTTTTGCATAAACATACTATAGAGAGGAAACTGCGAACACTTCATTAAATTCTATTTTGGCTACCTAGGGCCAAACAAAGGCGCTGACCAACGACAGGCAAAACAATGCCAAGATGATGGATAGATGGATGGATGGATGGATGAATGGATCTGAAGCCTACTTGGATGACTCAATCATTGTGCAACAGGGCATAGGAACGTGTTTGTTTAGATTTGCATGGGATGGCATAAAGACATGTGCCTAGATCGAAGATCAAGACATAATGCAGGCCCTCACATGTGCCTGAAATCGGTGGAAATCAAGAGATCAGCATCGGGTGTAAGGGACACGTGTGCTAATTACCAGCAAAAGATGCACAGAAATGCAGAGAGATTGCAGCTGATGATACTGGAAAATGCTGATCGTACTGCCCGTCATATGTATGTCATTCGTGTGTATTATATATGCATATATACATAAGGCTGAGGGCAATCAAAAATCAATTCATAATCATTTGCAAGGTGCAGACATCGGGAGACAAAGACGATTTCCCCCATGGCCCAGACGCTCAATGGCAATTCAATCAAATTTGTTATAAAACTGTGAAAGTCTGCGACAGCGATCGGAAACAGGACTCAAAGTCAAAGTCAAAGCCAGACCGATGCGGACCTATGAGATGCATTTGCATGCTCCCTTGGCAATATTATGCAAAGCATTTCCAGCGATCATCGATCGCCTTTTTTGCATACAAACTTTTGTATGCCATCCCACTGTCCACCGTCCACCGTCCACCGTCCTCCATGCATCAATGTATATCGTAGCAATATCAATGTCTGGCGATCAGACGTATGTAGTTGCTGCAACTACTACTTGTTTTCACTCCGTCCCACTGTCCGTCCATCCGACTGTCCCTCTGTCCCTCTGTCCCACTGTCCCTCTGTCCCTCCGTCTCTCCGTCTGTCTGGCCAACTCACGCACTGATCGACAGCAAGACACAATTCAATCATTTCATTTCAGTTGCCAGTACGTAGGACGCTGCCAGATCTTTAGCGCTAGATTAAACGATCAGCGAAACGACAGACAGACCCATGTGATCTGCTACACTGACAAAAACAAAATGCCACTAAAATTTTATAAAATTTAATTTTTAACATCAATATTGCCTGCATGCAATTTTCATGTTTTACCAATTGAAAATACTTATGTCTATAGTATATTCTTAATCAAGGCGACGACGCAGAGCATGTTTATTACAAATGTTGAATGCCACACCCTAGTTACGCCCTAGTCGCTAAAAATCGAACAACAGGCTTGATATTCATCATTAAAGGTTTTTATGCAGAATACACACAGAAAAGCGCATTTAAATCGGTTAAAAAACACGAAAGTTATTAAAGAAACATTATGCCAGGTTTTAGTACAGATTAGACAGATTAAGGTATTATTTGTAGGTTATGTTTTAACAATTATTTTGTTATTTAATATAAAAAAATAATTATTTAATATAATATAACAAATTAAATAAATGAAAATTTTAAAACTTTAATATAGTTTTAATTCTTGGATATTGGAAACTAGCGTGCTTTGAATTAAAGTTCAATATTAGCACATCTAACTTTGCCGTTTTTTTTTTGCCAGTGTACAACTCTGACTCTTTAGCTTCAGTTGGAGTACTTTTTGTTTTGTTTAAGCAGCGTGTGTGTGTGTAGGTCGATCTCTGATCTGGTTGATCGTTGGGACCAGAGCAAATTATTTCACTTGTACCGCTCTCTCTCGCTTTGGTGGTCTCAATGTACAACTTGATTTCTGTTTCCTTTGCTGCAATGGCAGTTTGATTTGTTTAAATTTAATTATGCATCAATATCAACGATTGCCGATTGTCGATTGCCGATCGTTGATCCTGGCATCCTGGCGTAGGCAGACTTACCAAAAAAAAGAAAAGAAAAAAAAAAAAACCCGAAAGAAACACAAGGCAAGTTATGATGGTTTCTACCAACAGGTACAAATAATCACAATTTCTCGATCTGTTCTCATGCTGCCATTGATTTGATTATCAACATTTGTTGACGTCGCCAGCAAAATAAAATAAACCGGTAAGCGCGCAGCAGATCAGTCGGATGCGACCGACAATAGAATACTCTGAATAAAATTTAAAAATCAATATAAAGCGCAGCAACAACGCAGCTTCTTAGCAATATTTGCAATGTTGTTTCTTTAATATCTTTGGTGTTTATTGACCGATTTGAAATCGCTTTTCAGGATAGTTAAATAAAATAGTAGAGAGCAAATATTCTGAATAACAATCTTCTATATTGAATTTTACGTTTGTTATTCGATTTTTATGGATTGGAGCGTAAAAGGTGCCCGAAATCCAACATTTGCCCAAAGTTAATAACCCTGTTCTTGCCCATTTTACGGATACAGGGTATACAAAAAAGTAGAGAAGGAAGATGCTGCACCGCCAAATGATGATCGATGCCAAAGTATCGTTGGTTCTCTGCCTGCCTTTCCTTCGCTTTCCACTTTATGCTTTTTTTGCTTTGTCGTGTTTTAGCTGCATTTACATTTTGGTACTCTCATTCATTGTGCTGCGTATAAAGCGATCAATCAAAAATGCAAACAGCTCAAGAAACACAAATGACAAAAAAGAAATGAAAAAGGAAATCCAAAATCAAATTCCAAATTCAACAACAATTCACAGAAGTTGACTCTGCCGTGTCCTGTGACAGGCGGACAAAATAGTTTATGATCGCTGTGTGATAAACCATATACATATATGTATATCATATTAGAGTTTGCATTGCATACGATCTGCTCCTCAAGGCGTATTATCCTTAACCCGATATACAACTGTCACTTCCATGATGTACAGTTTGTTAGAATCTGAATTGTATGGGGCGCATCGTAAATTTGCGCTCTTCTGTTCACATCAAAGCACTGCAAATCCCCCGGTGTTGATCGTAAGTTATCGATAACGAATGTCCTCGATATTGAAATGAAATTTTGAACATTGGGATGATGTATACATTGCACGAATAAGCTAGAGAGCACTACCAAAGCTTTGGTAGGTAGAGTAAAAGCTTGAAAATGTTCCTGGTCCAAGAGGGTAAAGTTGTATCCCTGATTCTGATTCGATATATTTATTTATTTATTTTGAATTCTTTTTTAATTTTAATTTCATTAAATTAGCGACTAACTGATAATTCATGGCATTTAAATAATTAGCAAAGAAATTGTTAAGGTTTATTTTGACCGAGTTAACATTAGGTTAAATGAATTCATAGATCTTGGAGCAATTATTGTTAATTGGATTTATTTTGCATTTATTTCATATTATTTGTAATTAATTTATCTATATTTTTGCAATTTTAATGTAAACAAATTTTTTACAATTATGGAAATGGAATTTTAATTATTTAATTCGTAGCTCAGATTCGTTTAAAGCTAAACAAATTACAAATTAAATAATAATAAACTAATAATTTAATTTGATTTTTCGGTCTTAGACTAAGAGTTAAATATTACTATTTGCAACTCGATAAAATTTGTTTTGTTATTCAGACTTTTTTTTAAGCCTATTGTGTCTTAATTTCAGTTTAGTTAAACTCTCTGCAGCCTTCATATGCCTAGCCCTAGTAACAGGTTTAGCATTTTGCTGTTTGCTTCTACAACCAAGCCATTTAAGGCTTAAATGTCTTATTTTTAGAAACGCT
Organism: Hypselothyrea guttata; assembly: GCA_035045125.1. Classification (NCBI taxonomy): domain Eukaryota; kingdom Metazoa; phylum Arthropoda; class Insecta; order Diptera; family Drosophilidae; genus Hypselothyrea; species Hypselothyrea guttata. The sequence continues at coordinate 197,493 of JAWNNJ010000452.1, read as the reverse complement.
TTTTGCACTTTTTTGCTTGAGTTTTATGGGTTTATTTTAAGTACCCCCATATTGTCAGCCACCTGATTACCGATAACCATAAAGTGCACAATCTTGGACCGCATCTGCTATCAGCTCAACTTAGGCTCAAGCTGAGATGTAAGCAGGCAGCTGATAAGCTTCCATGTAACCGCCAGATGAGGGCCTGAGATATAGTTATTTGGAGCCTAAATCGATTTCTTATGTTGCCGCTGCTTATCGACAGAGAAGCGTAAAACTCTTGAGATTGGCAAGCGTTGATTTTATTATCAGTGGCTGCTGTGGCAATAAGTTGATATGAGATGTATTCAAAGATAAATAACACACCGAGTGTGTATCAGAACAAGAATCCCAACACGACGCTGTATTAAAAGCCACTGAACAACTTTATTAGAGTCTCATGCTCCTCTTTCTGCTCCTGCTCCTCCTTCTGCTCTTGATCCAATTGATAGGTTAGTTTCTCCTGACTTTGCTGCCAAAAGACATTAACAAACTGTGCAGTTCGGCAGTCTCCGACAGATCGCACTGATCGGAATCGATCAAGGGAGTTCTACAGATCTGCAGATCAGCGCAATTAAAATGTTATCGCCGTTTGTTGTTAATGCTGACGAGCCACAGCTCAAAGACTTCCTGTATGCTCCCAACTTCCATACACTTTGCGAATGCTGTTTAGCTGGTGTTTTGGCTAAGCTGGTTACTCAATTGTTCAGCTGATTTAAACGGACCGGAATCCGAATATATATATAGCTATCTAGCAATTATTTGCAGCATTCTAGCTTGAATAATGCTAGAGTTACAGCACTGAACCAATTTGTGAAAATGTAAACAAATCCTTAATTTAAATTCATTGAATAATATTTCAGCACTATATTCAATATATTACTAGCGTGACTGTACTATATATTTTAAAGCGCTTTAACGAGGGAAAAAACAATCAATTTTTGAACCGGTTCGAGTTATAAATTTAACGGAAAATGAGAAATTGCAAATCTTATTTAAATCGCATGGCGGAAGTGCACCACTAATCCAAATTTTGAACCAGTTAAGTGATGTAAAACATCGAAATAATTACTAAAGTTTTAAGCTCCAAAGCTCTTATCGAACCGGTTCGGTGTCTCACTCTGCGTATGTAGTATCTATAAGAAAAGTGTATAAATTATTCGGTCTTTAGCGATTTGTATTGATGTTGCCTTGTTGCTTCACGCCTTCGGCATTTCGCTGAAAACTTAATTTAATTAATTGCCAAACACAAACATTTGCCATAAAACAGTGCAGTTCCAATGAGTATTTATTCGACACAATATTCAGTATTCAGTATTCAGTATTCATTCGCTCGGTTTCAAGCTGCACTTCACTTGAGGCGCAAACTTGAATAATTGGACTTGCAGTTGGGGGCATTTAAACCAAAAATCAACTGATTCGGTTTACGAGCGCATTGCACTCGTCTTTATGATTGGCAATTAATTAGGCCACGAATGCTGAATGCGAGTATAAATACGAATACGAATACGAATACGAATACGAGTGCGACTACAAATGCGAATGCGTATCGATTGCAAGCATTCAATTCGTAGCTTGTTGTTTCGTTCTTTATTATTATTATTATTATTATTATTTTGTGCCTTGGGGTTATTTGTTTTTACAGCTACCGTATTTAATAGTCGAACTTCGATTTGTTTGCTTAATTAATCGCAGCTGTAATAATAATGAAAACAATAATAAAAGTACTTAATAATAAGGGATACCCTGCTCTCATATAAGCAGCCATGAAATCGCTATTCAGACCCTGTACTCCAAATAAGTACTAAAGGGTCTAAAAGGTTGGTGTTAATGAAAAAAGGGCGTAACATCCAGAATGTGTGATAGACCCCACAAAGTACTATATATATTCTTAATCTATTCTTAATCAGTATGATGAATTGGGTTAATATAAAGCTACAGACTTGTAATACTGCACTACAGTTGTACAGAGCTTAGATTATTTCCAATCGATGCTGTGAATTACATTAAGATCGGCTAATAAACAGCAAAGATATGTAACGAACAATTTGGCAGAGTTGAGTATGTGATATGCATTCGCTGAGGGTATAATCGGTAGCGAAAAGGAACTTCTACTGTCGGCTACGTCCGACTGTAGCCTTGCGTCCGATTTATTTTTGAGGGATTTCCGATAGAAACTGAATCGATTATTACGCGCAATTGCATTTGAATGGCAAATGTGTGTGATTTCCATTGTCCCTCGCCCTTAGCCTCGGTAAGGCCTGCTTCGGGGCCTCACACTTGGCCATTGTGCCGTCATTGTGTGGCGATTCGACATGGCAATAATAATACCAGAAGTAATGCCCAAACTCCGCATGCTAATCCTTTTCGAGTGATAGAGAGAGAGACGTGTGTGGGCTGCGCCAGCGCGGGATTAGGCCGTGATGCATTTTGGCATGAAATGAGTTCAAGTCCAAGAAAAAAACAGAAGAGAAAAGAAACAAACCAAGAAAGATGCAGGAAAAAAATGCATTTCATTTTTTTTTATATATATTTTTTTTATATATTGTAATATCGACTATAAGTAGAACGAACGTGCCAAGCAAAGACACAGCTCAGAGAATGCCGTGGACCACCCTAAAGAGCCAGATACCAAAATTTATTGCCCTTCCGAGCGAGGGACCTGTGAAAGGATCTACTTTAGAGGCTGCTGCCTTCGCATGCCGGGCACTTCATTTCAATTTTAATTAGAGCATCGGGGAAACTATTTAGTCTTCTCATTTTCATTTTCATCTTTAATTTACACAATTTTAGTATTATTTGTATTTGTATTTTTTTTTGGGATCTTCGTTTAATTTTGTCGTTAGTTAGACTTGTCGGCGCATTTCTCTTTGATTTTCGTGGCCTTTTCGTTTATAATTAGATGGCAAAATGCCGCTGCAAGAAATTGAAATTGATTGTTAAATAATTTTCTTGTGCCACCTTTGCGGCGCTGATTGGGGCACCGGCAGCTCAATGGGAATGTCTCCGTCGTGCGAGGTGCCTTCGAGGGATTTAGCATTCGACATTTAATTGGGTTACACTTTGAATTGTTGGTTGAGGCTAAAAAAGTAAATAAATCAGACCCGAGGCAGAGTTTATCGCCATTAGTTTACGCTTTGCTTTTAAGAAAAAAATTGTAATTATAATATTTGAAAATTGTCATTTAAAACATTTTTAAAGGAAGTATACAAGCTAAAGGTTTAATGGAAAATATATTTTGGATCTTGTGGTAGGAGCTTATAAATAAATAAATAGGGAAATGCATCGCCACATAACGTTTATAAGTTAAAGTTCAGACTCTAGCTAAATATTTCTTTTAGAATTTCAGATAAAAGAATAGGGTTTTAAGGCCAAAAATGTAAAAGCAAATTGATTGGGAAGATACTATGAAAATAAAATACAGATTTGTATTTAAATTTAAGAGTGTAAAGTCTAAAAAAAAACAATCAATGATTTTAACAAAAATATCGGAAAACAATGGGAAAAGAAGGGAAAATCAGCTAAAAATTTACCAAAGTAGAAAGATATCAAAGTTTTGAAGTAGGCAAGGGATTGAGCAACAAATTTGTTCTACACGTACATATATAACTTAGAAAATAGCTAAAAATACAACAGAAATGATGATGATACACACTCATAAGCTCTGTGAGCTTGTTTTTGCGAACTCTTTGAGCGCATCTTGCATTTGCCACTTGCTGCACCCATTCCGAGAGCGGTTTGTGTATGCAAAATATGCCGACACAAATCAAAAATGAAATCGACTAACGAGGCAACTGCTAGAATGCAGTGCAAACTCTGGCAACATTGGCGAGCGCTGAAACGGCGCGGACAGGCAGGTGGCAACCCTGGCTGTCTGCGCATGCGCGGAAGCGAAAATTAGGCGTACATTTTTATTGGACATGCGACATCGCGATTGAAATTGAAATTGAAATTAACTGGTAGCCAGGCCAGAGCATACATGGATCATTGGAATCTGAGCTGTGAATTGTTTTTGTTGGTTTTGTTGCCCTGGGACTTGGACTATGTAAGCCACTTAAGTGGGCACAGCCCAGCCAAACAGTTCCAACGAACTGCCAGGGAAAGGAAAACCCAGGGAAAAGGATAAAGGGACGGGACAGACGAGCAAGGGTTAAAGTGTTTTGTTTTGCCAATAATATTTAGATTGAGGGCGGCACAGTAGCTGACCGCAAAATGTCCAAATAACGAGTAATTCCTATGAAAACAGGAAGAGTTGAGAGCCGAGAGTTGAATTCCTAGTACACAAATTTCGGCACAGGAAGTATCTCCGATTTTAGCAGGAATCCAGCAGATGCTCGGTTATTGATAGCCCTCCAGATACCAGCATAGTATGCCATTGAGACGGGGCTTGTGTCTGGCGCGTGTAACCAAAAAAAGATGCTGGCTAACCACAAGAGGCAAGGAGGCAAAGAGGCAAATGCCAATGCCAATCCCAATAGAGAAATTAAATATCTGTCCAGGTGTGTTTCAGAAAAGCAGAAAAGGTGCTGGCCCTCGTGGCAAGCGTTTTGCGCTAATTGTGTATGAAAATGTTGCTGCCCCAGTCGAGAGGCAGTCAAATGAGCAAATGCCATATGCCAGCAGTCAAAGCGGGCTACACTCAAAAAAAATTACAAAAAACAAAAAAAAGGAGAAAAAAATATGCTTGTTAAATTTGTATTATAAGAAAACAACTGCAAGTTAAATATAAAATTAAAAATAAATTAGTTTAAACATATCAAAATTAAAATGAAAACTTTTGTAAATTTTATTATAAGTAGACAAAATTTCGAAAGAAAAATAAAATTAAAGACGTTTATCTATATTAAAACCGTTGGCCCAGAAGTTGAATAAAATAATAGCTAACAAAATAAAATAATAATACAATTTAAATAAAATAAATAATAGTTAAGTTGGAACAAATGAAATTAAAGTGATAACTTTGTAAATTTCTGACCAAAAATAGAGTTAAAAATATTTATATTTGTAAGGAGTTGAATAAAATAGCAGACAACAAAATTATAATAAGTAGTAAATTAATAATAAAATAGTAATAATATTAAAATAAAATAAATAATAGCAAATAAATTAAATAAGAAATTATATGCACCTATTTAATAAATGCAAAATTTCTTTATTCACACTATTTCTACTTGCTTTTTACAATATACAAGTTTATTAGAAATTCATATTAAAATAAAAACATTTGCGAGATTTACTGTGTGTTTTCTCTGAGTGTGTTGGGATGGCATTCTAATAGATTTGTTTGCGACAATTAGAAGCTGTTTAGCTTTGTGTCAGACACGGCATGTTGCTTAGCCCTCACCCAGCATGCTAATAACAGTTAAGAACCCAAATTGCTTTTTACTCTACCTCAGTTTTGTTGTCATTTTTGCTCATTTCAAGGTATTTGCAGCGCTGGGCATGTTGTGCGGTCCTCTGTGTACCAGCATTGTTGTCATGGACAATGTTTTGACCGCATTGCCAAAACCAAAATATAAACATTTACCACATGCAACCCCCGCTGGCCAAAGGACATCGGGCTAACAAAAACAAAAACCAAAAACTGGCCCAAACGGAATTCTATAACCGACTCACAGGGCCAGCAAGTTGGTGGTCCCATTTGGCAGTTTCTTTCAAATGAAAAGGCGCGTTTTATTCTACAAATACAGAAATATATATATGGATATAGAAAGAATTTATGCGTGACATCTTACTTGTCTCCCTCCATCGAATTTACAGTGTAACTGCCTCGCATTTATTTGTCAATTGCCATTGAATTGGGCTCTCGGTACTGGAAGACTTCGGCGATTCGTGATGCTTGGCCTGCGATAACATTCAGTCTTATTCTTCTATTATTCTCGGCCATCGCATCTGCTACCGCAAATTGCATTAACTTGGCCCATGGACAATTGAGGCGTGATTGAGGCGTTGTGTGCGGTAGCTGCATTTTGTTTCAATCACTCTCCCTTTCGGCCAAACAACCGCAAATTCACTTTAAACTCCTCGCATTTTGCCCATTGTTCTAGCGGCAATTGTCTGGCGTTAGTTCCCCGAGGCATCAAGCATCCAGAATCCAGCATCCAGAATCCAGCATTCAGCATTCAGCCTCAGGCTTAGCTCTTTTCCGCGAAATCAGCTCTGACGAATGCCTACAAATTCTATATATTAGATTCTACCTGATTTATGTTGAAATGTCCACTACATAGATTCCTCATCAGTTTCGGAGTATAAAATAATAATAAGCGAAAAAAAATAAAATAAGAGAATACTTAAAAGATAGATATAGTTATATATGTATATAAATATGGTGTTTATTAACTTTACTAATGCAAGATCTCATCTGACAAAATAAAGCAAAATATTTGAAAAATAAATCAACACAAATTTTCATATTTTATTTTAAGATTTAATGTAGTAGAAATTAAAATTAAAATGGAACCCACTGACTGATCGTCAAGGAAGTACCTACAGGCTGCGGAATTCGGTACGCACTTCTGCCCAAAGCGGTCCGATAGATGCATATTGTCCCAAGCCCCGACGGCGACGCAAAGCTCGATGCCAAGAGTAAACCAAGCCTAAATGTCCTCGGACTCGTCGTCGAAAACGCTGCGTCTCTAAACCCAAGCCGAGGGCACGTCAAAGGAAGCGGAAATGTAGAATAGCTTGTCAAAGACCAGGGCCGATTACAAATAATGGCTATTTAAATTTTCTGCGCTACTATAGACGCAAGCACTGCGGACTGCATCCTCGGGAATTGGTTAGAAAGGCAGCTCGTGCTTGGTGTCGTCTGCCAGAAATGTAAAGTTTTAATTTATGTTATCGCAGTTGCGAACATTTTTAAAATGTGTTTAAATCAAATTGAAAATATCGGAATGTTATAGCCTAGCATAGCATAGCCTACTACTACTAACATATACATATGCAAGGTACACCACCCCCCTCTGCCTAGTGCGGCAAATTGTCCGTTCCATTACTTCGCTGGTTCTTGTCCGATTAAAACGAAATTTACAGGGTCAATAGAGAATGTGATAAGCTAGTTACGTACCAAATTACAAATCAATATCTTTGAAGCTATGGCTGCAGTAGCTTTTTGCGGTTTGTGTGGGAAGGGGGGGAGGTATCCAAAATCTAAAACAAACTCGTGCTGCTTACTGATTAGGAGAACCTAAATCCCAAACATGGTGTCTGTCTGTCTATCTGTCCGTCTGTATGAACACCTAGATATCAGCAACTTTAAGAGCTAGAGACACCATATTCGGTATTTAGGTTCTCCTATTAAGTAAGCAGATCGAGTTTGTTTTAGATGTTTGATACCTCCCCCCCCTTTCCCCGCAAAACGCAAAAAGCTAGTGTATCCACAGTTAGCAAGCTATGGATTTCTAATTTGCTGTGTGACTACTTTATGGCAGAGAGGATATTATGTAATAAGGTTATCCTATGTTGTAAGCTGATCGCGTTTGTTTTATAAATATAACTTATTTAAATATTCTGATTTGGATTTATGCTTAATTTTAACTCGTATTTTTTGCTCTCTTCTAATAATGAATATCAAGATTTCATCGTATCGACATGCCTTCATTAAAGCCGTCCAATAAAATATAACATTTTACTGGAATATTATGGTGAATATTAAGCATAGTTTATGCCCAGCTCTACTAAATCTGATATTCTGCTGATAACAAAACATAATTGTCGTTTGTAATTACAAGCTAAGCGGAAGGAAATGCAACAAAAATTGTACATTCCAGTTTGCTCCTTTAAAATATGGAAAATTGTTTAGGTGAACGCCTCAATGCAGAAGAAATGTCAGCAAAACGAGTGGGAAACCACAAAAAAAAGAGCGTGCAGAGTAGTGAGAGGAGGGGGAGTCGAGGTCCTGCCACAGGATATACGTATAAATTGAGTTGTTTCCTGTGGATGGTTTTAGGGGCTTCGGAATTGCACACTCACGGCGTGGCAAATATGATTACGATAAGAACGAAATTGTAAATTGCTGCAAATGTGCGAGAGGTGCCTGAAATGAGAAAAATAATGAAAATATATCAAACAAATGCGTGGTGAGGACTTTCTCGCATTACCACAAAACGAGACGATGTCTAAAATTACCAGCGTAATCAGAGATTTCCAACACCTCGGCTCGTTGAGGATTTTAACTAATTAATTTCGAGACAGGCGACCGTTGAAATTTTCTTTCTTTCTCCGAGCGGGACAGAGAAAGTCCAGAGGGAAATGGACGTAGGCGGCATGCGCAACAAATGCGCTTAACAGCTTTGCCTTCGCCCTCGCCCTCTCCCTCTCCTCGTTCTGCTTGACGCTTGGATTAGACTGACGTAATGAGTCCTGAGTCCCGAGTCCTGGAGCGGCACACGCGATCCTGCCCACGCCCCCAACTAAGTGCAACTCGGCAGAGGGCGTGGCAGCTTAACACTAGATTAGCTCTAAGATGCATTTGCGGCTGGAAGTGAGACGTGAGTGCATCTAGATGTAGTTTGCTTAGCCAAATCAGCAATACTGCCAAAGAATTCGTTCAAAATATTTTCTGATTACAGTTTTACAACATGAAATGTTTATAACATAATAGGTAAAGAATATTACAATATTATAGAAATTGGGTAAAAAAAATAGGGTTAAACGAGCTGAGTGGATACAAACATGTTCATCTGGAAGAACCCGTCGATCTCGGAAACTATCTGAACTGAGTAGCCATTTTTGGTATGTAGGTGAATTTGCAGCATACGCAGATCAATTTTATATCAAATACTGTATGCCACACCTCTTTCGCCCACAGTGAGCATAAATTGAATAAATGAATCTATATTGAAGATACAAATCTATCTGTATAAGTTCGTTTTTCAGTAGTTAGTACACCTCATTACAATCTAACAGATCTGTAATTTACATAAAAATCTCTTTTTTAATTAACAGATATATGATGCATCAAAGTTTTGCATATATGCTGGGAAATCTCATGCGTAATATAATAATATTTTCGTATGTTTGTTTAAATAACTATTTCCATAAATGTCTAAGCACAATGCAATTATCGTATCAACGCTGTGACCTTCTTTCACTATTAATTAGTTTCCCAACGTATTGAAGAAAAATCAAGTGGAAAGTGTATTTGATTTTCTCACTCCTGCCAACTACTCTCATTCCATGCTCGTCACTTGGAAAGTCTCACAAGCGGCTGCCAGTTTGTGATTATATTTTGATCTCTTTCATCGACACTTGCCTGGTTCTGATGCTGATTCTGATTCAACTTTCAAACGCTCCAAACAGAGGCCGAAGCACTTGAGGGAATGCGCCCCCCACTTCACTGCTGGCTTCTACAAATCATTCGCCTGTCAATGTCCATAGATATCTAAATTTGCTTTGCTCTCGAGGCGATGACAGTCGAGTCTCGGTCTCAGATTTGGAAAACGCGTGTTGCCTGTCAATTACACGTCACGATATGCAGCTAAAAACTCTTTTCAGACACGCGTCACAAGACTCAACCTCAACCTCAACCAGTTGAGGCTCAGTCTCAGTCCCAGTTTCAGTCTCAGTCTCAGGTTTAGTCTCAGCTGCTGCACTTTGCCACACTCTCATGCCCCATGCCTCTTTGTGGATGGATGAGTGCGAGCATCGAATCCAATGCAACAAGTGCATCATTCAGTCATCGACTGCTGACGATGTCTGTTTTCATTCACTCCAAAATGGTAGCAGCTCAAAAATAATGTAGACGGGACAGATCAGTCGGACTGAAGGCTACAGTCGGACGCATCCGACAGTAGGAGACCCTTTGCTTTGTGTACTTACGAACACAATCAAAGGCACATACACTCCCCTCTCTGCCTAGTGCCAAAAATAGTATGTGGCATATCTTCGCTGTTTCTTATCAAGCGTGACATACCTAACCTCCTCCAAGTTCAACAAATTGTCTGTAACATATCTTTGCTGTCCTTTTCCTGTCCGATCGTAAAGAAATTTACAGCATCTATTAGCACTAACTTAATAGACTCTTTTGTCCTTGTCTAAAGTACGGGCACTTATAAAATTGGAAAAAAGAAAGCCTTAGCTAAATAAAGTAGATTATGAAGTGAAGAAAGTGAGGCAAATACTTGTAATAAGTGAGCTTGAACTTCGGCACTTGAGATACTTCAGGCAGTAGTCAATGTTGGCAGTTTGCAATTATTGCTTTTCAACTGTCGTCAGTTGAAGAAGTGACAACTTTTAGAACTAGAGTCAAGAGTCAAAGCAACTTTCAGTCTCCGCTGCTTTAATACCAATAAAACAGAGTTAAGTTTGTAGTCCAAGAAATGCAAATTTAATATTTTATGAATATGCTGTTAGATCTTTTCACAGAACATGAGAACGCTAATTGTACCTATTTCATATTTGGGGTTCTGTGACATGTAAATGACGATACCAGTTTCATCAGGGTCAGGGTTATGGTCAGGTTAACATAGATCTACCAAGCTGCGAATGGTATGCATAATCAAATCGTCACCTGACAGCTCGGGGAACTCAATTAATTCCTCATTGCTAGTAGCACTCGAGGATGGTTCAGGCCCTTTATTGGTCACAAGTTCAGTTGAAACTTTGGTGCTTTCAGTCAAATGAATATTATTCGAATATTCACCATTTTTCTCATGTTCCTTGTTCTCCTTGATAAGATTTTCACCCTTTGGTGTTTGCTTTTCGTCAGGGATCTATTACATAAACCAATATTATATGTGGGAAAACAATTTTATACTTGAGACCTACCAGCATATTGAGCCCTACTACTTTAATCTGCCTTACAAGGTAACCGAAAGTATTTGTGTATATTGTTGAATATGTGAATGCATTACTGAGTAGCATTCGATTAACTTTTGCATGACAATTTAGTACAAAGCATTGCTGATAATTTTAGAAAAAACATTTCTGATAATTCAAGTTGACAGTTGATATTTGTTAGTTCGATATATTTGCTGAGGTGAATTTGTAGCTGTTGTATCTTTTGTATCCTGGGAGACTTCTGAATGAAACACTTGTTCCACGAATTTCTGTGTGCCTCAATTAAAAGACAACCTGCTGCGTTGTCGGCGTCTGCTCTGAATTTCCAAATTAGCGGAAGCAAAATCATCTATGTTGTATATAGAGCTCCCTCTCTTCTGCTGCCTTTTGAGTTTCTTTTCTATCTGCAGCGGTTTGTATCTGCCATATATCAAATGGGGTGTTGCCGATGTTTGAGGCAAATGTTTAGGCCATAATTGTTCACGCCTTGGTCGCGTAATAGATACTTTGATGCGCCGGCATTAAGCGTTCTTCCGTCCGTCCTTTCATCCATCCGTGCGTTCGTTCTATATTAATTACCCCACAAAAAAAAAAACAACGTTCTATAGCATACATCCTGTCCAGCCTCTATGCAAAGCGCCGCTAAATGCTGCAGCGTGTGCCGATCTCTGGGCCCGAATGGAATCGCAATCGAAATTCGAACGATCGAGAATGAAAATAGAATTCGGGCGTTGTACGGATTTCCCAGGAAAATGTCTAGTTTGCCTGCTGCGAGACACGTTAGTTTGTTCACAGGCTGCATGCTGTTAAACCTACCTTAATTGCAGCTACAAGATACAAGATATTTGTATCTTCTGCCTGATCTTGTTGTGATATTTCTCTTTTTGGCGAAGAACTCAGCAAGCTGGACGATGGGCGCTACGATTAGACCCGTTTGCAGCTATCAAACTTGATTAGATTAGCTCAAGATACAAATGTATCTGCCTCGACACTGACTATCAATTGGTATGATGTGTCTGAAGATACAGTTGAAGCTGCTATCAGAGAATAAGGTTTGTTAGAATTATCTTGGATGGCAATAGAGGCTAGTATACCTAGCAAACTGTATGCATCGAGTGCGTTGGCATACGCAGAGATACAAATATAAATGCCAGATAGAATGTGTGTTCAAACCGTTGATTAGAGAGCTGCAGATACAAATGTAACTGCTAGATACATGCCACAAACTGCACGTGCACACATCATGGGAAAAAGATACATTTGCGCATTTGTATGTGGCGGTTGAGCAGTTGCATGCAGAGCCCAGGCAACACCCACTTTCGGAGCGTTGCATCAGAGAACGGAGAGTGAAGAGTGGTAAGTGGAAAAAAAGGCGTGGCAAGCAGGCCAAGATTATTGCACTATTGATGGCAATGGCTGTGGCTTGGATATGGAACTTGGATGCATTGAGAGCTGCGAGGCATTCATGACGAATCGCAGAGGGTTTTGTGACCTTTTAATGCTGTCAACGCGTTTGCTCTTTTTTTCTGCTGTTTGCAACAGAATGTGGGCCGTTGCTTGTGGCACAATGGAACGGACAATGGTGACAATTTCACATCTTAATGCACATCAATGCGCGTTACGAAATTTGCCGCCTGCCTTTGACCATTTTCTCTTTGAAATCTACCGATCTGCCGATTTCTTAACGTTTTTTTTTTGCAAAGCGTATTTTCCTTTTTGATAAATCGATTATCGCATCGTAGGAGGCAGTCACAAAAACAATGCAAAAACAGAGAGGGGGCAGAGTAGGGTGCACTCGGAGTCATCAAAGACAGAGCTCTAACATCTAGGCTCAACCTCAACCTCGTCATCGTCATCGTCATCATTATCCTGCTCATCGTTTTGAGTTTTCTTGTAGTTTTTGTTTTTTTCCAACTTCCCTCTTTGTGGTCGCTGAATGCAGATCTATCGATCGATCGATCTCGTTGTAGCCGCAGTTTTGTGGTTGACATTTTTTGTCGATTTCTATTTCTATTTCTTTTCATTTTCGTTTTGCCTCTTGTTTTTGTCTGCGCCATGGTCGGTGACTTTGCTTTGATGCCATACACGGAGCATGACTTTGAACCAGATACTAGATACTATGTATACCCGCTTCAACTTTGACCCCGACGCGCGTTATATGTTTGAACTATGGCTTTTGTTTTGCTTTCCACTCGGCTTGCATTTTCTTTTCAGGCTTTATGCTCTAAACTGATTTTTCGATGCGATTTTTTGAAAATCTTGTCTTTAATTTTCTTGTTTTTTTTATGGCATTGAAAATCCGCTTAGCTAAAAAATTGTTCATGATAAGCCTGGGGCTGTTATCAAATGGATCTTAAATATTTCGCTGAGCAAAAAAATGGAATTAATTGTATAAAGTTTTCTCCAAAAAGAGCTTCGCATGGAGTGTAAATTGGCGTTTGAATGTTGTTACTTAAAAAACTCTTTTCAATTTTGACTTACATATAATTTCATGAAAGTTATAATAGATACTGCAACTTTATGTTATTAGGGTTATTGGAAAATATTTAGTTTTTTTTTTTACAAAAAAAAATTGAAAAATTGCTATTTAATTTGATATTTCTTTTAGGAAAGCTAGTTAGTGTTAAACAAACATTTTGTTTAACGAACTTTTAAACTTAATTATAATTATATAAATAATATATATATATATTATTGGTACATATGTAATGACGTCACTATTTAAACTTATTAGTTTTAGTTTTAAATCGTAATTTATTTATTTTCGCTTACACAAAATTGAACTCTCGCTGAACGTGCATTGATCAGCTTAATACTAAACACATGTGTGTCCGGTACGGCTTTTGGTTCCGGTTTCTGCACTTGTTACGCCTGTGAATTTTCGCAAACGGTGCAGAGGTAAAACCCGAATCCAAGGGTGCTCAACCCTGTTCAGGTAGAGCCGACGATTGCGACACCTACGCTTCATGACGAATCGTCTAGCTGCAGGACTTTTGACAGGTATCTATTGTGATGCTAATGGCCGGGCAGTGTGTTCAAACAGTGCAGAACATAGGGTATAGTTTAGAGTTGTCCTCAGTCTGTAGTCTGTAGTCTGTAGTTAGCTCCGAAACTGCGCAATTCGCTGAGCTCACTTGGGCGCCTCATAAAGTTGGAAATGCTTTCGGTGATTTGACCTTTCGATGGCGCAGCACAAGTTGTCGACTTCATATCAAAGTGCAGACAATACTCCTAGCTGATGCGGGGGAGTCCCTGAATGCCGAGTCTAAGGAGCTCACACATCAATGAACAATTTCTATAAAACGAAACTCGCGCTACGGGAATGTCATGAAACCAAAGAACAGAAAACAGCCAGAGATAATGAAAGGAAAATGATACTACAGATCAGTCGGGCGAAAGCGCACAGTCGGACGTAACTGACAGTACCGACCCTGTACTTTCTGTTTCCATACTCAAAAGGCTAAAGTAAACTTTATCTTATGAGAACCTAAATACCTAAAATGGTGTACCTAACTCTTATAGTTTATGTCACCTCGTTTTTTTACGTTAAGCGTGGGAAGGGAGGGAGCTATAAAAAATCGTAGTCTTAGCATAGGAGAACCTACATACCAAAAATGGTATCTCTAGCTTTTCCAGTTTGCGAGATCTAAGTACTCATACGGATAGACGGTCGTGGCTATTTCGACTCAGCTCATCGTCCTGATCAATAATATATACATATTATATATTATACTTTGTGGGGTTTAAAAAAGCCTCCCACTATCTGTTATGCACATTCATACATCTACACTAACTTAACATACCCTTTAGTACTTTTTTAAAATACAGGGCCTAATAAAGAACGCTAGATGTGGAAATCACTTTTCGTGCGCAGAATTCATCGAGCAGGAGCAGGAGCAGGAGCATAATGCCTATATAGGATATTCCACTGAATTCCTTTCAGTGGCATTGGCCATTGTCTCTTCTGGCTTTTGCTTGCTCTAAAAACGCTCTGACATTGATTGCCTGGGATGGTTTATTGAGATCTGGGCATTGAGAACCTGCTCTATTTGATATTTCATTGTGTGCAACTGCGGTTAGTTTTCATCATGTCAACAATCGAATCAGAACCTACAGAACCTACAGAGTATCATATCTGCTGGCATCCCCGGGTGTAACTTTGTGAAGGGTTGCCCCAAAGTCAGTTAACTACCGACAGTTCACACTGTGCTAAATCTAGCATGCAATAAAGCAAAATGCCAGCGAACTCAAGGAGATCCTAGTTATGGATAGAGGAAGAAAGAGACTTCATTAGTTTACCCAAGGTTTCTAATCAGCATTAACTCCTGCTGTTTATCTTATGAGGGATAAAGTGCGAACGATCTAAGAAAATAATACGATTTTTTAAATATTGTAGATTATATATAAAAGTGTATTTTACAAGTTTGTGATAAATTTTAATATGATTGTTACAACACCTTAACTACAGTGAAATAAAATACATAAATCATTTTGAAACCAGCTTTAGTTTTAATAATTTTGTTTTAATACAAATAAATTCAAATTAAAAAAAATATTTAAAAAATTGGAAGTATTATTCGAATAGAATTTCCACCATGTCCTGCTAAATATTTTCTTCTTTGTAAAGTGATTATATAGAACATACATTTAATGAATATATAACGTTTGATGAACCTTTCAAAAAAGTCATATGAATACGTTATTGTGAACCAAAAAGGTTAAGTGAAAAAAGGATAAGTAATATCCTAAAATAATACTAATTTGGGATTCGATTTCTTTTGTTTCTGATGTTTTCTGAATCAAATGCATACGGTTTTAGCTAGCACAAGTGTTGAGAGCATTTAATGAGTTTAATGAGTTTTCCGAGTAGTATTTAGGCCAACACTTGAAGCGATTCGACGAACTCGGGGGCTGTTGGTAATACAACTCAATTGAGCTCTGGACGATATTGGAGTTCTACGGGATATGGGATTTCGACTGGTTCTATTTATTTTACTGGTAGCACTCGCTGTCGCCTGTTTAATGGGCTGACTACTCGGAATGTTGGAAAATCGCACTTGGTTACGGGCTACTAACACTTGACGCCTGGTTAAGTGCGAAAACTGACAAGGCACTCGAGTGATCGATGGCCCTAGAAATAGTCTATATAGAGTCTATATGGAGTAAGGGCAACAAGCGCTCTCATATTTTGACACATGGCTCATAAATCTTGTCCAGCGGGGCGAGTCGTAAAGTCACATAACTCAAGGGAAAATCGGAAAATCGGAAAATGAAAAATCAAGTGTACAAGTGTCCTGTTTTAGGCGGGGTCTGCGCCCGGTTTTCCTTTGAATTGCGACACGATAAAATAACATTCGTCTCCTATTACCGTCTATGAAAATAAATAAACGAAGCGAGTAGAGAGCGCAAAGCACTTCACTTAGGGCCAGTACAATGTAGGGATAGGGAGAACTCTGTCCCTACGTCTCTCTATCCCTCTGTCTGTCTCCGTCTCTGTCTCTGTCTCTGGCAGGACATCTCTGAAGAGATGCAAAACAAATACGCACTTCCTGCGACATGGCGGACATGTCTCGCTAAAGTGGCGCACAAAAGAAGTTACTTCCTGGACCAAAGAGAATAAAAATAAATGTAAAAATAAAACTGAAAATGAAATTGAATGCAAAAATAAAATAAAAAGGAGCACGAGAAGTACGAGCCAAGTGCTTCGAAATGAATTTATTGCAATTGCGGCTGTCTGTCTTACTCTTACTCTTTTGCACTCTCGTTTACTCTCTCTTTTTTTCTCCCTTTATGCACTGAGAAAAAAATCAAAAACTATATAAAAGCATATTAAGTATAATAAAGTGTACATAATTCTTGATAAGTGCTGCAAGCTGAGTCGATTTAGTCATGTCCGTCATCTGTTTGGATGATATCTCGGAAACTATAAGATCTAAAACTGCTAAGTCTGTTTTAAATTTCGGAGGCCACGCCTCTTTCGCCCACAATGAAAATAAATGGAATACATTGGCCATTTTAAGAGACACACATCTAACTCCATAAATTCTGTCTGCTGTAGTAGAGTAAATTTAATCCAAATCGGTCAATAGTTAAGAGAGATATGATGATATAAGTTTTGATTTAATGTAGTAGTATTTTGGGTTTCTTCAAGTGTAGCTGCGCTGAATTCTTAGCGAAAATTGCATAAAATCCAGACGGACAGAGCCTATTAGAGGCCATTGGCTTAGCCTCGTATTTTGACACCTACACTGAGGCAGGGGCTCCGGCTGAGGCTCAGGCTCAGGCTCCGGGTCCGGGTCCGGTCCAGTTGCAGTTCGTATAATTGCTGTTCAGCTTGGGCCTAAGCTTCCTTTGATATCCGGTAAGAATACTGCTGGATTTCACTCTCATCTCATCTGATCTGAGCTCGTTTCTTGTTTCTCGATTTCCTGGTTTTATCCTGGCCATCGCAGTCTTAAGCTGACATACAATCACATTTGGCATTGTCCTTCCGCCAGCTACCGTCTAGGTAGACACATCTCTATCTCCCTCTCTCTCTCTCCCTCTCTCTATCTTACTGCCTCTGTCTCTCTCTCTATGTCTCTTCCTGCTTTGATTATTCGTATTTCTTTTGAGGCAAAAAATCTCGCAGTTTTTATGCTCACGGGCTTCCTGTCCTTATAGAGGCGGGTCAGCTGAGCGTCTACACCCCAGATTCCTTGCCCCTCGCCTTGCATTTGATGCCCGATTTTTACCTACGCTCTATTTAATAGACTCTGCCCTTGAATGTGGGCGTGGCATTGGCATTTGCATTTGCATTTCATATTCTGCATTTTGCATACCAGTTGAGGCAACTCTCGTGTCTTGGCACACGCTCAAAGCTAGTTAGGGTTACCCTTAGCTTAGGGTTACCCTTAGTTCTAGGGGTAGGACTAGGCGCTACTTTCTACCCATCCAGCGTAAAGGCGGAAGTGCATTTTATGCCTTATGATTTCGTCCAGCTTTCAAGTTCCTTTCCCCCCCTTTCCATTATTGTTTTTTGGGGTGCGCCAGACACGTGGTTCGTTTCTAAGTCGAACTACATAGTCAGGACCCTCCTTGGTCCCTGGTCCCTGGTCCCTGGTCTGCATTCAGCCTCTCAGGCGTGACGACTGCCTATTTCCGCTGCGCAGGCAATTTAGGCAAATTGAAACTCGTTAAAAAATATATACATATATTTGCTGCTATTTCCGGTTGAGTGTTGATTATTGAGTGGGCTGCCCAGGCGCAGGAAGTGCCGCAAGTTTTTGCGACCCTCTCGATCTGCTGACTCATGTGGCACGAGCTCGCAGGATTCGAGACTGAAAAACAAAAACAGAAATTCGTAATACAAATAAAAAATGTTATAGAGTAACGTGCTAAACCTAAGACATTACTTGTTAAGCTAAAAAGAAGGTAGTACGAAACTTGTTTAATAATAAAAAATATTTGAATAAAATAATAATAATAAAACCTGAATTGCCTTAAAGGGGCCATAAAGTTAAGAAATAAATAAAAATTTTGACCCATTTGTGGATTGAATATCCAATAATCGCTTTGTACCTCGCAACTTTAGGTTATAGTCAAATTAAAATGTTTTTTTTTTTAAAATCCTTTGGCTCTTATAGATATTTTATTTTCTTTAACATACCTACTATTCCTTTTTATTTCCTACTTACTACTACTACTACTACCACTACTACTTCTACTACTTGCTGTGTAATTATGGCCATACCTTTTGCTTTTTACTGGGTACTTTCCATTTATAGTTCAACATGTTCTCAAATGCAATCTGAATGCACTTGAGGCCACTTGTGTTTGAAGTGTGTGCTATAAATCATGGCCAGAAGGTACTGCAATTATTTATACTTACTAAAAATATGCATTCTACTTTAGAGTGGAAAGCAAGTAGAAGATAAAGCGATAAGAAAGTTTTTAACTAATTTTGGATGCTTTATTTCTATAGATTGCAATTCATCAGAAACTAGCAAAAGTTTTTAAATTTGCGCTAAATGTCTATTATTTTTAAGAACTATAAAACTTTAAACAAGTTTTTCCTATTATATTTAAAGATCCAACAGAATCAAGATACATATTTGTAGTTTGATGTAAATAGTTTTGAGTAAAAAAACATTGTGTGGATTTTGGTTTAGCATTTGCTGTGTTTATATTTTATTATTGCATTTCAATAATAATAATCTTAAAATGAGACTTATGCTAGTTTAGTGTCTTCCATGTCTTATAACAACAACTTAAACTTATGAAAAAAATTGCTTATAATTAGAGTTTTAAATCATTGTCTTCCATGTTTTAAAAAAAAGTTGTTTCTTACGAGCTACGAACTTGTAGAATCTGGGACTTGTTTTTTGTTTTTCTTTCTTTTGTTTTGTTTTGTTCACTAAGGCAACGCAGTATTTACAGTGTATTTTTTACAGTGTTTGGCTTGTGGCACGCTCACTGCTCCTGCCACGAGGAGATGTAGTCCAGCAGCTCCTCGTCGTCGGGCTGCTCGTCGCTGAAGCTGTCGAAGGACTCGAATTTGAACTGTGGCTGCTGCTGTTGCTGCTGCTGCTGCTGCTGCTGCTCCTCAGGAATCTCCTGCTTCACGTAGCTGGCGGAGAGATCGGAGCCGCTGTAGGAGGGCGCGGGGGAGGCCGAGTGGTAGGAGTGGCTGAGGTAGGCGCCCTGCGAGGGGCTGTCGTCGAGACTGTTGAAGTCGTGGTAGCTGCCATCGCTGCTGCTCTCGTCGCCATAGAACGGTTGCTGCCGCCGGGAGGCGCCACCATCCAGCATATCCTGCAGCCCCCGAATGTACTCCACCGCAATGCGCAGCGTGTCCACCTTGGACAGCTTCTTGCTGGCCCCGCGGCCCCCGCTCGACAGCGTGTTGATGACGCTCTGTGGCAGATGTTGCCGCAGATTCACGAATCCGTTGTTCACCTGCTTCACCCGGTTGCGCTCCCTGGCATTGCGGCGTGCCACCGATGGCAATTGCTCACCGTAGGGCAGATTGTTGCTGCTGCTGCCGTTGCTGCTGCTGCTGCTGCTGCTGCTCACGTAGCTGAACTTCTTGTGCTTCAGGCTGGCTGCCACATGTGGCAGGTTCTGCAGTTGGCTGTTGCCCAGCGGCAGCTTGGCAGCAATCAGCTGATGTTGCTGCTGCTGCTGCTGCTGTTGCTGTTGCTGCTGCTGCTGTTGCAACTGCTGTTGGTGCAACTGCAACTGCTGCTGCTGCTGCTGCAGTTGTTGCTGCAACATCAGGTTGCCGTTGCTCAGCTGAAAGTGCTGATAGCTGCTGCAGATGCTCGTCATAGTTGCCAGTATTTCTCTCTTTCTGTATGTAATCCAAGCGAGCTGTTGACTGTGTGGAATCAGATTCCGCAATGATAAACCTCGTCCTGCACGCTGCTCCTTAAGTACTCTTCCCACCGACTGCGACGTCGACGGCGACGTTGACTGCGACTCGACTGCGCTGCTCGGGATCGCTACCTGCCTCGGGGTTCGGGGTTTTTGGCTCTTGCCTCGGGCACAAGTGATCGGGAGAGCGAGCGAGTTAGGGGTTAGCTCTTTGCTAGGGGTGCTTCTCTCCCTCTCTCTCTCTCTCTCTCTCTCCCTCTCCCTCTCTCTTCCTCTCTCTCATTCTCCCTCACTCATTCTCTTGCTCTCTCCCTCCAACCCTGCATGGCCTTTGTGCGCATTTGAGGCTCCTTTTGTGCCCGCAGAGTTCCTACAGTCTTTTCTCTATCTTTGTCATATTTTTCTTTCGCCAGAGTTTTCAGTTTTCAGTTTTCTGTTTTCAGTTTTCTATTTTGGAAAAACTACCATCGAAATCGAGTCTTAAATCTATGCACAATGCACGCAAACTGCTGATCCTTGTCACAAGACAAGACAGACTAAAAAGGACTCGCTTTTCAATGCACTTCCACTTTTGTCGTCCTCCCGCTTCTCCTCACATAAAAAAGAAGCAGCCAAAAATAATAAATAAAGAGCAGCACATAAAAAAGAAAATATATGTTAAGCATAACGTAAAAAAGAAAAACTTCTACGCACATAAATCCATATCTGAATCTGAGAAACTTTTATGTGATCCATCATCATTCATTGTCCTGGACACTTTTACTCTTCAGCTCCCAAACTGCTCCCCTTTCTTACCACACTTCTTCTCCTAAATTTACTCCAAGCTACCTGTTATTTATTAATTTAGATTCTTTTTTATGTGTATCTCCCTGTTTTTTACAAACTCCCACTTAAATCTCATAATTTGACTTCCATCTTCTACATCCTTACTTTTAAATCCAGCCTTTAATTCTAGCTTCTTGCTTTACTTTCATCTTCCTGCTTATTGCTTCTATGTTTCCAGCATTCCCTATATTTTCTCTAACTATCCCCAATTTTGCTCTCATCAGCCCTTTTTAAATTCAGCTCTTCCATATTATTTAATTTATCCCCATCTTACACATTTACTTGCAGCTCTCGAGCTTTCTTTAACATTTTCTTTTTACTCCCATCTACCTTTAACTTTCCCGCCCTTACACAGTGGGTATAAACAAAGTTAATAGCTTTGCAATTTTGTTTGTTTTTTTTTTTCCTAATTTTTGGTTAGTCTCCCATCTCCCATCTCCTTTCTGTAGTGACATCTCCACATTTAACTTCTAGCTTCTCTCTTCAATCCTGTGACTACGCTCTACTCCCAGTTTTCACCTTTCTTTACAATCACCCTACCACAATTTATAGATTTCTCTCTTTTGTTTTCAGTTCGATCTCTTAATTTTATATATTACCTCTACTCCCCTCTCTATTCTTTACTGTCTTTACCCTTTGATCAGCTTCTAAAGGTAAAACACCTCTCAAAAATGCTTGATAAGTTTTTGTCTAAGTTCAGCACAGTGGAACTTGATCGAAACTGTGGAAATTTGAATAAGTTTGATATAAAACTATATAATAAGAAAAAATTGGCAATTTTTAAAAATTAATTCAAAATTATATTAAATAGAAAATTTAAGAAATAGTTAAACATATAATAATTAAAATTGTATAATACTTACTTAAAGAAATACGTATTTTAAATGAATTAAAAAAAAATTAAGTACTAGTTATTTATTTGCGACTCTACGTCTCTTTCTATGCATTCCGTAAACTTTTTGTTGGCTCTCAGACCACTGTGCACCATTTGTGAAGCCCTTTTCCAAGTGGAGTATGCTTCCAAACATTCCCTGGCAGCAGTCTGGCAACGCTGACCTTGGGGCGCAGAAGGCGCAACTGTTCTGTTGCATTAAGCATTGCCGCATTTGACACGTGCTTCCGATCTGGGTGATTAACATAAGCGCAACAAGCAGACGATGGAGGCCGTGGGCAGGAGGGGAAGGGCAAGGGGCGCAAATCCCACAAGTGTGTGCCTCCGCATGCATATCAAGTGGCAAGTTCTGCGATCTGTGCCCCCGTGGCTTGCAACGCGGCTGCAACTCGCTCTGCCTCAGCTTTGTCACGAATCGCTGCAACTTGACGGACTTGATGGGCTTGACAGCCGAGCACCGACAAGTACACTAAAAAAAAAACATTGCTAAAATACCTATTGAAAAATGTTTCCAAATAATAGCAAATTATCAGAAATTCATTGAAAAATTAATTTAAAATTTAAAAAAAATCGCATTAGCAATGTTTTTTTAACTTTGTATATGCCGTTTTTGTCTCTTACGTATTTTGAGACAAATCCAGCAATATTGTTTTCTTAATAACTTCAGTGTTTATACACAGATTTTAATGCGCTTTTCGGTATAGTTTTATATAATGGTAAATAATAAATATTCTGAATAACTATCTTCTATGTTAATTGTTACGTTCGTTAGTCGGTTTTGATTACCTAGAGCGCAAAGGAAGCATGACAACTAAAATATAAAGTAAACTTAAGCTAAGAAAGTCAACTTAACTCTTCATCCTGATCAAGAATACATATACATACTTTGTGGGGTCTGCCTAGCCTCCTTCTGGTACACAAAATATAGCATTTGTTCTAAGAAAAACTGAAATAAAAACTTTTTACAAATAAATTTTGAATTCAATGAAATCAAACGTGAATTATGCCCACAAATCAAGAAATCAACCACGAAATAGCGAAATGTACCATGTTTTTATCGTAGTGTAGCGGCATGGGCAGTGCATGGGGCGAGAGTGGGCGTGGCAGAGGCAGTGGCAGTGGCAACAAGGTCTGCGCTTGGCGCTAGGCTATTTATACCGCCCGCAACAAGTGGAGTGGGGTTCCATAAAGCGTTCGCTCATAAATTTGTTATGCAGAGCAACTTTGTTGCATGCGGCACGAGCAGAGCGCAAAATTTGTATTTTTTTTTTAATTTTCATTTTTTTTTCTTTGTATGCTTGTTGTGAATTGGAGAACCGTTACGGATTGTAACTGCCCCCAATAAATGCATAAAAACCACAAGTCCCGATGCAACATTTCAGCAGCTGCATTGGGCATGGCTTGTAATCGACATAATCGCTTTTTAAAAGTTGCCACCGATTCTGGGCGTTTGTTGCACTCGTTCTTAATGCATTTCTAATACGCTGCGGATCAAATCCTTTGCGTCATCGCCTACACGCCCCAAGCTCCTGAGATCCATTCGGGGCTTCAACTCTTTTCAACGATTTCCAACTCTTTTTCAATTTCCACACCCACAAATTGTGTTTGTTGAAAGCGGAATGTTTTGGTAGCATTTTAATTAGCTCCAAAATGTTTTCTCTATTTTCTCTATTTTTTTTTTGATTAATTAAATTGCTTGTAATGCTCGGGGTGTGGCAGCGGTAGGGGTTAGAGTCCTGCCGCAGGTAGCGTAGAGTCAGCCTTGGACAGGGTTGCCAGGGTTTCCAGGACTATCCAAAAATATCTATGCTAGCGACATCTATGCGACGCGTCGCTTCGAATTGGAATTTGGTGGCGCCCTCTGTCGGCAAGCAATGGATATTGTAACTGATAAAGCGAAAATCATATTAGATCTATATAAAATCCAGTTGGAATGGTTGTAAAATAGGAAAGTTGAAGTAGACATAGATAGGTAAGAATTTATACGAATCTACAAGAATTTTTGACGTTGATAAACGATATTTACGTAACTTATTCTCAAATAAATTTAAAACAATTTTGAAAAATAATTTTATATATTTTATAACATAAAAAAAACATATATTTTGAAAACATATTTAGGTAAATAAAAATATAAAATCTTTGTAAATTAAATTCTACATTTTTTCAATCTCTGGAAATGTAGTCAACATTTGGACACCTTGCACTCGTATCTCCAGAAATTTCAGCCTCAACTTGTTGGACTTTCTGGGAAATTGTGCCTCAACCTCAACTCCTGGGCATGTCATGCGGCAAGCTGCAAACACGGAACGGAAGCACATTGCCCAGCGAGTGTCAACCGAGTGTTATCTGCCTGGAGATGACAATATGACAATTAATTACACAGTTTATGGGTTTAGTTGTCTCTCCTGCTTCATTAGGGCTAATTGAAAATTCCATACAGCAGCTACATTATATGGACTCTGGATCGGGACTCTGGATTCTGGACTCTCTCGCACGTACGCCAAGATTTGTGAGGAACGTGATGATGGAATAGCGCAAGGTGTGTGAGAGCATCGGGCAATCTGACGATTATCATAAGCGTGAAATCTGTCAGCTTGGTGCTATAACTATCGTTATCGCTATCGTTATCGTTATCGCTGCTCGGACTGCCTGCCTTGTGGTTGTCAACACATCAATTTGACTCTTTATGGGTGCACGCAGAGGAAGAGCGGAAATTGTGCTCACTTTCGCGTGCCTGAAAGTGAAGTGAAATTTTCAACTTGAGGATTTATTCGTGCTTTTTGTAGTTCAATTTTTGTTTCTTGTGATTCCCCGGATCACAGCTAATAACGGTAATTTACACGCACGCCAGTCCTCAATTCGCAATTCGGCAATAATTGCGACGCCAAATGCGCTGACAGCCCGGCAGGATATGCCTTGCCTTCGCACTGCTTAGTATCCCGATGAGCTGAGTGAGATAACAGCGCAGACATTGACCCCATCCCCCTGCCCCCTCCTCCCACCCAGTAAACCCCCTTGCCCACTACTTAATCAACAGCAGCAGCAGCGGCAGCGGCAGCGATTATTAAAAACGCGGCAGTCGGCAGTATGGAGTCGGCGGTGTTTGTGCCTCTTGCCTTCTGTGGCAGTTGCAGAAACCGAATACGCCGCCAAGTGTGAAAAAAAGTCTAGACTCGGCAGCTATACGAATTGCAAATGCTCTAAGAAATCGGCAGTAAATTACTAATTGTCTGTTGAATATCTTCGCTGTTTCCAATCCGATCGTAATGCAGCATCGGTGGAGATTGCCATGCCAAATTATAAATCTGTGGCTTTAAAATTGTGGCTACTGGCGATTTTTCTGAATAGTGAAAAAAGAAAACTACCTTTGAAATTAAACAAAAAATTTTATTTTACTTTTTATTTGGTTTTTATTTTATTTTCAATGTTGCATAAATCTGAGTGTAGAATTTTGATCGCACTTGATATCGAATTGTAGAATATAAAATAAAATGAATGCTACGCATTTCGCTCAACTCGAAATTGAATATGTTTAATGAACATTGGATAGATAGATGATGGTTAGGATAGATAGATAATGAACATAGGATGGATAGATAAATAAATAAGTATTATGCGATAAGTGTAAAATGCAATAAAGTTATATATAGGAAATAATTGAAAAAAGATTGTTATTATTATAAATAAATAAAATTTAAACCATAAATTAAATATATTTTGCGAAACATCCTTAACTACAAATACCTCCAATATTTGGTTGCATAGCTCACGACTCGCTGGATATAACCAATCTGCAAAAGAGAAAAAATGTGGTCGAGGTGTGAAAAATAACTGGCCATCAGGGGCAGAGTGCCCTAAGTAGCGAAAGTGTGAAGGGTTTTTGGAGGCAGGGGGAGGTGGTGGGGAGGGCGGTTGGAAGCCTGTTCCTGGGCACGGATCGAAGGTGTTGAAAGCTTTGCGCTTCTAAGAAACGTTTGTGTCGTTGTTGTTGTGATTTTGAATGGTTGATATGAAAGGCGCGCAGCTACTTCTGAAGTACGACCGTCCGACCGTTGGACCATCCGACCGGTACGGGTCCTCTGAAGATGATATTTGTCGATGGTGTCGAGGTGTTAAAATTACCCCAAAGGTACATAATAATTACCTTAAATTGCAAAAACAGCGAAATAAATTTTCAAAGTTGGCAGACAACGCCGAACTGCTTTACCAGTTGCCCCTCCCCCAGCCCCCTCTAAGCGTAACCCTTTAACTCTGCGCAGCGGTCACGTTTGAAGCGCATTCAGCGTTGCCAGATTGTTCGCAGACCTACATGCAAATGCGTCAAATGGGGCGTGTGTCCTGCATAAAAAACTGTGACAGCAAGGGAGGGTAACAGGGCAAGGACAGCTACACAGAGAGAAAAAGTCAGGAATTGGGAACTAATAATTTTATTACCAATACTGACTTACGAAAAATTCTAGATTGTAAATAAAATAAATAAAATGAAATATAATATTCTTGTATCTATTTTTTAATCATTTTTATTGAGGTTTAAAATCTATTTTACTATTTGAATAATAACAGAAATAAAATTAAATTCATTATGTAATTTACATGCAATTTTGTTCATTTCTTAAATTTATTTTAAAATTAAAATACAAATAATTTATTAAATTTAAAATATATAAAAATACTTATTTTCAGAGTGGTTACTCTGGTTTCTGGACTTTTTCGCTTTAATTGCAAATTGTCAAAATTGTATTGTCGATCAAGTTTTTTCGCTCTGTGTAGGCCATTGTAGGAGCCACAACGTCTTGGGGACAGTTTGTGAGTAAGTAAGAGTAATGACAGAGCTGGGCCGTTAAGGTTGTGTTTTGTTGCTGTTGTTGCTGTTGTTGCCACGGGCCGATCTATTTAATTAATTGCTAACAAGTGGAAAATGTTTAAATTGTTTATGGCCCCAACTGACACCGACTGGGATAGGAAGGAAGGGTGAGAGGGGATCCCAGGAAGAAACACTTTAGATCGCCGGCCCTAAAGACAAATTGCGACTGCGTGTGTGGCTCTGGAAAGGACAGTGGACAGCTCAGGCTTTTCACGCTGCAAAGTACAATGGGAATTGGCAAAAAAAAAAGTAATTCCAGGTTGCCATTTTATTGGCAAAAATCGATCATGAGCGTAATGCTGATCATTAAAATTGGCCTTATATTCCCCCGATTAAAAGTCACTTAAATTTAATTAATTCAAATAATAAAATATATTTAATTAAATATAATTTACCAACTTATTTATGTTTTTCAATTCTTTCGCTTGGAAATCGCTTGATTTAAATCACAGAGATTTGGTTGATTATATTATATATTATATTATATATTGAATCTGCCAAATCAAAGTAGCGACAGGGAGTAGAGTGAAATTATCTAGTTTGATCTAGAGCTAATTAATGATTCGGAGCTCCCGTTGCTTCCCCGATTTCCCTGCCTGACCCTTGGGGTTTGGTTTTCCTGCGTGTATGCAAAACAAATTGTGGAAAGACTCCGGGGAGTACGGATCCCATTCCGAAATGTTATCATGGCAATTTGAAACGTATGGCAAAACAAACAAAGCTAATGAATTTGCGGTTCATAAGGCAGAGGACAAGACACAGCAGGATAGAAGACGGTAGCACACGCCGTCAATTCGCAGAATCTCCCAATATTTGGCTCCGTCTAACTCTTGTTACAATTTCAATTTCTGTAGAAAATATATTTCATAATCTGTATTCCTCGTTTCTGTTTCTGTTTCTGTTGTTTCTTTTTTTGTGCCTTTTTGATGTAATTTTTCATGCGCTTTTTCGATTTGAAGCAGATGCAATTAATCTAAATCCAATTATAAGACAAAAGCGACCAAGGGCCATTACACAAAGAGACAGCGAGAACTGGCAACTGAGAACAGAGAACTGAGAACTGGGAGAGAAATCGAGACTCTGCTTGTTATATCTGGTGATATACGCCGATTAATATTGAAATCAATACGCTGTGCAGTCATTTCTTTTTCTCTTCGGGTTTTCTGCTGTTTTTCTGTTCTTTTTAGACCCTACACCTTAAAAATATACAGAAGGGTCTATTAAGTTGGTGCAAATTAAAAATGTGTGTTACACCCAGAAGGTAAAGGTATTGGTATACCCCACAAAGTATAGTATAAATAATAAAGATTAGATTAGATAAGATAATACATATTATAGTAATATCGATTCCGTAAGCTATAAGAACCACAGACACAATTTTTGGTATGTATGTTCTACTATACTGAACGATTACCAAATTTGTTTTAAAATTTTGATACCTTCGTTTGATCCCCCGCTTACCGCAAAAAACAATAGCAGCTACAATTTTGAAGATACATTTCCATTTATGCTGTTTACTTCATTATGATCGGCTAAGAAACAGCGAAGATGTGAAACACACAATTTGCACGACTGTGTGATCTATTGAAACACAAAGTAAAGGATCTCCCACGGTCGTTTACGTCCGACTTATCTGCCCCGTCCCTACTGGTTTTGTTTTCTTGTATCGTTTACTTGCTGCTGCTCCCAACCTTCACCTCCTCCTCCGTCTTCTCCCCCGCCTCTTGAGCATATCCCTTGCTGCCCTCGAGCAACGTATCGCATTACCTTCTTGTTGCATGTTGCATGTTGCCAATGCTCTGCACTAAACTGCAGCAGCGGCTAACAAGATGCATGAAGTGTCTAAATTGGTGTTGAACCATATTACCCCTTAACTGCAGCTCCCTCCCCCTCCTTAACTCCCCTAAACACCACGCCCTGCCCCGACCTCGAGGGTGTCGCAATGGTGTGGGTATTGCGAATGGTCGCCAGTTGATATCATTGCGCGAAAGAGTTGAGGGAAGATGTGGGCAAGATTTATACCAGGAGCAAATAGAGCATGTCTTATAGGTATACACCTAAATCAAAGAAATAAATTTATGGTAAACCTAATATAATGGACAAAATGTCATCAATTTTGGCGATCTGTCAGGGTCTATTTGGTTGGTGATGTTAGTGTCTGGATGACAAACTGAGTCGATATAGCCATGCCTTGTTTTTACCCACTTCATAGGACCAGGGTATATAAATGCAGTTACAGGGTATCTAAAGGAAGCAAGCAAAATAATCGATAGAGGGTACATCGATGGTTTTCATCGACACCCTTATTTCAAGTAGGGTGAACCAAATCTGACGCTTCAATAAATAAAACATATCTTAACATATAATACACCGAATTTAAAAAATTTATTTATCTCCGAATGTAAGCTACAAGAGGATCAAACACTGTGACAAGTAAATTACACAATATATGGGCAGGCTAAAGGTATAAAAAAGAACGAAATGGAATAGGAGTCAATGGAAGTAAATAGTTTTTCCTCTTAGCCAAGTGTCCTCTTAGCTGCATTGAGTTAAAAATACTTAAGCCGCTTGGCTACTCGCCTTTGGCACCCACATATATTCCATATGCCAGAATAGAAGCGATTAGACCACACAGCAGAGAGACTATAGAAACCAGAAATGGGAAACTTAGATCTTAAGTGCTACAAAACCTGATAAGTAGCAATCGCTTGAGTTTGATTATTATTAAGTCCTCTTTGTAAACGATTTATATGACTTAATTCCATCGAAATGAAACTGACAATTGCAATGCAACTGAAGCTGAAACTGAAACCGAGACATGACTTGGGCCGTGATTGAGAGTTAGGGTATGCATGTAACTAATATGCCCCGCATGATTCGAATTTCGGTTTCGAAAGGATTAAAGACAGCGCCCACGTGAACAATGCGACTTAAATATGAAAAATTGATGCTCAAGGATAAAGTCAATGAAATTTATGACTTATTTAACGCAAACCCCGAGCCAGGACTCAACTTCTCTCTTTCTCTCTCTCTCTGCTCACTCCCCCGTCTCTGTCTCTTATGACAAAGCATTTTGTAAGGAATCCTGCGGTCGTTAATAGCGCATTAATTTCTCCAAAAGAAAAAAGGAAAAACTACAGCCATAAGAAAAGAAAACGAAACCAGAAATAATTTTTTTTTTTATTGTATTTATTATTATTACGAGTATTTCTTCAACTTAGGCCTTATCGATCCGAAAAACCTAGAGAAAGAAAGGGCAAAGGACACGTTATCCTGCAGCGTAATTTTTAATAATTTCATATTTCATTCGGACTTTGTGTTTTTGTGTTTGGTCATCGCAGTTTGTGGAAATTTACACCGTCGTATCGCCAGCTCCGATCTCTCTTTATAGCCACACGATTCCCAAGAGTTATTATCCTCTCAAACGATGGTATACCATTTATCGCAACTCAAAGTGCTGGAACGTGTCGTTGTCTCGTCTTTAATTGCCATTTAAACGCCATCTAATGAGCCAACTCGAAAACAGCTGAGAAAGCCAAGACAGGGCTAACAGAGAAGAGACATCAACCAGAGTAACCAGATAATGTTTATAATGTTTAAAATATGTCTTATATAGGATAGAAATAGATTAACAATTATTGTGAATTCTTAAATCAATTTTGGTTTCTATTTTGCCGATGAAATGGTTTTTATAAGAAACTGGTGTCGAAGCATACGTTTCTTCCCCCAGTCAATATTTACAAGGCAAGTTATGGAGGGATACTGATCAGAAACTGTTGACCTTTATTAGGAGTTGTTGAGTTAAGTGCTAGATGAACTGAAATTATAGAGGAAGATCTTATATGCAGATATGCTAAGTTGAAGTTTAATGCCAGACAAATTGGTATCCAAAAACTGATCTGCAGTATCTAACTCCTTAGTAGGAGTAGCAACCATCTCTCTATGTGCAACTGTTTTCAATGTTGACTTATTCTCGGAGTTCATTAGTAGATAAGTAGGTGACAAACTGGAGTCCATAGCCTCATCTGCAGTCTTGGACTTTTTAGTGGAAGTACTATAAACCTTCTCTCTATTTGGAACTTTTTCCAAGCCATAAATTCTTTGCAATGGAAAAACAAGACTTAAGGGCGATTTCAAAGTTGTAGATTCGATTTCAGAGTTATTGGTTTAAATTTAAGTTAATTCCGACAAAGTTGTGCTCATCTGGAGCATCTTGAAATTGTTAAATCATCACAGCTAATTAACTTGTCTCCCTAAAGCCTACTTAACCATACAGCTAAGTTCGACTTGACGCGTGTTGACTTTCACTGAGGTCTGGAAAGAAGCAGACCGAAGACTGGGAAGTAGAATTTCCGACGAGACGCCTATTTGCGTGCAGGGCAGCTATTTTGATTGACTGGACACGCGTGAGCAGAGAGGAGAGACAGTGAGATGGGGGAGAGAGAGAGAGGGTTCAGAGAATACGAGAAAATGAGAAGAGAAAAAGAGAGATGTCCTGCGTGTGGCTGAATTCGGGCAAAAGTGTTGATAGCTTTATTACAAAGGTAGAAAACCGAAATTGAAATTCTTGACAGCATGCCATGGTTAAAGGTATATTAAGTTGTAATATCTGCCAGCTAAGGCAGGGATAAACTAATTTTAATATGACTTGATTAAAATGCAATTTACGAAACCAGAATTTTGCAATATTTCGGAGAAGACAACGCCAGCACATGGAAAGACTTTTGCCAAATAAAGTCATTAAAATCAAATTAAAATTTTGTTGCAATTTTCGACATATTGGGTGGGCTGAAGCCAAATCAATTACGCGGCGAAAGATGAAGAACCACAAAAGAGCAAAGCTAGTTATACCCTGTAAAAGGGGATGCAAGAGAGTGGAAAGTAGAAGACTCAGTATTTAAATATTAGTTTTTAATTTTAACATAATATTGTTTAAATTATAATATTTACCAGCTTATTTAAAGAAAAAGTTCATTTTATCTATTGAATTAATTTTAACGGATAAAATCTAAATATTTAGTTTATTGATTATATGAAAACAATGGGAACAGGGTATACAAAATTTTGTTATAGATCTTCAAATTTTAAATAGAATTTTAACAAATTTTGAATCTTTTTTTAGCTGTAGTTCAATTCATAAATTTGAGATTAGTATATTTGATTAGGTATATTGAGTGTTTAAAGAATAATGCAACTTTTCTAAAAAGTCGATGCTATAATATGGTATATATCTTCACATATTATCGCGTAACGTAAGTTAGGGAAGATCGAAAGAAAGAGCGAAAGGTAATTCAATGCGGTGAATACAAGATAAACCGAGTACAAATATTAGCTGTAAGCCGAGACTCAGATGCTGGGCACATGGCATGCTGGATATCCGAATACCCTGTAGATTAGGCACGGCACGGTAGCTGCTACTGTGCAACGAATCTGGGCAGCTGCAGCAGATGGGCAGCGAGCAGACTTGACCTTGCAACCAGAACTAACTGCAATGCAATTGAGCAAACTGGCCAAATGGCATTTCATGCGCAGTCCAAATATTTACACAAAACAAACAAAGCGCCAAGTGCAGAATGTGAAATGTGAAATTAATTTAACTACAGTTGGGCAAACTTGCAACGTGCATCAGTTGCGCTGCATGGCGCCTGGCGACACACACACACAACTCACACTCTTACCTACACTCATGCGCTGCTCATTTGAATGCACTCACACTCACACTCGCACTCATATTCACACTCGCACTCGCGTTATGTAAGCTGCCTTGCAAGTTGCAAGTTCAATGCATTTATGAATGAAAATTTCGCACGCTTCAAGTTGCAAGTTAAGACTGGCAAGCAGACTCCACATTGTGCCTGTGTGTGTGTGCATCTGTGTTGCATGCAACCAGTGCTGCCAAGTTTTTGTTGAGAAAAAAGCTGTTTTTGGAGTGATCAGCAAATAGATATGAAAATATGAAAACAAAAATGCAAAAATCTAAAAAACTTAATCTTGATAAATAAATAAATAAACAAATAAGTAAATAAAAACATTCAAGTTATAAAAATTTTATATATTTTTATAGTTATATAAAATTTGCCAAATTACATAAGTTATTCTGCCAATTTTACTTTGATGACATTGAATTTTCAGAAGCTTAATTATTTGAAAACTTTTTAACGAAGTAAAAGCGGAAAATGAGCAGAGTAATGAAAAAAAACATTTTTTATTGTTTTTTCAGCAGGGTAATCTACAGCCGATTGCGTCCGACTGATCCGCTAAGTTCTTGCTTCAAAACTTTTCATAAAATATGTTTTTATATTATGGGAAAATATCAATTAAATTAATAAAAACATATCCATTATTGTTGTCTATATTAAAAAATGAATTTATTTTGTAATTTACAAAAAAAAAACTGATAAATGGATTTTTTTAAAGGATATTTTTGAAATAAAGCCAGAATTACAACTTGCAGAATTTTCACAATTATTCCAGCTAAAGCTCTTCCATGACAACCAGTTGTGGCGGGAAAAAAGCTAAATGGACATCAGCGCATGTAACGCACTGCACCTGATAATTGACAAAGCCTGACAGCAATGAAGTTGCTTTTTTGTTGTACTTAAAGTGCCTGTTGCTTTTGTTTTTTTGGGCCATACGGGAAGTGGGCAAGGCAAAGGCATTAAAAGCAGCACAGCACCATACAAAAAACTAGGTAGAAGAAGAGCAGAATGCGATAAAAAAAAAGCAAAGCGCAAGAAGCGGGAAATGCAGAAAAATTAAGCGAACAGCTGCATACCCTGCAGAATATACAAAACTGAGTTCCTACCAATTGATATTAATTTATTCAAAATATTAATGTAATATTATATTTATTTAAAATATAAAATCAATCAAACATATATTTGATTTATTTTAAAATTATTCTCTAAATATTCATGCATTTTAAAATCAAACAATTTAGATTTGAACATTCCGATGTATTGCTAAATTATTATTATTATCTTTTAATTATTCAAGTATAAAACTTATAAATTATTGCATTAGTCACTTTAAAAATAGAGAAAAAATATGAAAAACAATATTAAATTAAAAAGATTTAAATTTAAATTTAAATTAAAAATTAAATTATATTTTAACTTTTTTGCGTACATTATAATCAAAAGCATTTAACAAGTATTTTTATTTGTTATTATTTTTTATTTTTATTAATTTATTTATCTATTTTGTTCACATTTTTGTTTTTTTTTTAAACTATATATATTTGTAATTTTTTAAATATATATTAAAGAAAATCATTCAACAATTACTATTTATTTAAAATTAATTCTAAAAAATATAATGCTTTAAAATATATGCCCGCTTCATGGCACTGGGTATGCAACTTGATTTCATTTGACAGTTTATCGCTGAGGTTTCTGCGGTTGCAGTGCGTTGATTGCCTGCCACAAAGACCCGAATGAATATAGTATATAGTATATCTAGAAGAAGTCGGGGAGGGCTGAGTTAGAGATCAATAGACGGATTCCTGGAACGACACATCGTATCAGATGTGAAGTAACTCGTGAGTTTTGCCATGAGTTTCAAAATATTTGCAGAGTGTTTGGTTATTGTTCGATGGCTGTTGATGAGCCGATGAAAGGCTGCAGATAATACGGGTATGTTGCATGCAACATGGACGCTTATCATAACAAATATGGACATAGGACATGTACTTCAAAGGGATATCATGCTTGCCACTCACAAAAGTCAAAGTCAAATAGAAAACTGTTTGGTCATTGCCTGGCGCAATCCTTTTTTGTGCTCCGTTGTGTCCTGAGATTACACAAAAAAATGTGAAATGAAATGCAAGAAACGAAGAAGGAACAAAAAAAAAAGGATTTGTAGCGCCAATCGATAAACTCTTGAACTCTCGCCCAACTCCGGTAACGCTTGAAACTCTTGCAACTCTCTCAACTCTTGCAACGCGTGGCTTATGCGTTGCATCCTGCGCCAACGGGTAATTACACCACATGATTTATGGCAGCAGCCGAAACAGCAGACCCCAAACTTGCAACTGCCCCATGCGGCAACAAACACAACAACGAGGGCAACAACAACGAGAGCGACAACAACAATCGATCGATCAGTTCAGCTCTGTCCGCCCATTTTGGCCCCTTTGGGGCAGCCAAGTGGCTCAGAGTCGTTGCAAGCTCCTCGCTTCTCGCTCGATCACCGGACAGAACAAAGAATAAAGCTGTAGCAGGCAGGACCAGCTGATACCCTGTAAAAACAAACGCAAATAACACAAAATAATTGAAAAGATAATACAAATTCAACTAATAAAACGAAAAGAAAATAAAAAAAAAATAATTTTAAAATTAGATACTAAGCGCTGCAGATAGGCTTCTTCTTACTTTTTGTGTGTGCCATGCATTAATAGTTTTAAGGCGAAGCCTGCAAAATTATTTCGTTAATATCTTCTGTGTTTTTAAACCGACTTCAAAGCGCTTTACAGAATAGCTAAACATAATGATAGAGAGTAAATATTCCGATTATTAACTCTATATGTTCAATATTACGAGTATGAGCTTGTTTGTTGTTTCCAAATTGGTTTTTTTTATATTCAAAAATTTGTTTGCAAATAAATTTAATCTTTATCGTGTATAGATTCGATCTCATTTACTTTTTGGAACTTTCGGGACAAGGAACTACAATATATATTTGATAGAATCAACAATCTGTGTCATGGATCACGTGAAAGCTTCATATGCCCCTGTTTGGCTTGACCGTTATTACAGGGTATCAAGAGCAGCAACAACAAACAAATGCTGCAGATGCGTCTTGGCGATTTTTATGCAAATATACGATGCACAGAGCCCCGCTGACCAACACCCGCTAAACAGGGCTGAGAGTGTTTGACAAACTTGCAACAACAGCGACCGCAGATTGATGACACTACGGGAGGGAGAGGGAGTGTGCGAGGGGAGGGCGAGGGAGATATGGGCAGAGAGCCTGGTAGATAGAGAGGCGGGGTGGAGGGAGAGCAACAACATCAAAACTATTTGCCGCTTGATGCGATATTAATTTTTGCCTTACTTCACATTTATGAGCAAAATCCACATAATCCATCAAAGAACATCTCAGACGGTTTCAGAGCCGTACGTGTTTCGGAATCTCAATGTGAGATCGTTGCAACAACAACAACAACGTGCTACGTGCGAGCTCTCTCTCTCTCTCTCTCTCTCCTCGCTCTCTGAGGTTGCAAGCAGCATCTGCAACTGGACACTGGACACTGGACACTGGGGCACGTGTGGCAATGTCAAGCGTTCGGTGTCTCGTTGCTGCCATTGTCATGGTTCGTAGTAAAACGCATCTCAAGTGCCGGGCAATTAGATGCCAAAATATTAGAGAGCAAGAAAAATACACATCTAACCAGTAGGGATGCAGCGGATCAGTCGGACGTAGGCGACAGTTGCAGACCCTGTATTTTGGGTATACATATGTACGTATACTTAGGCAAATATCTTAAAAACTATCAAACCTTCCTCTTTGTGTTGAACAATTTGTCTGTTGCATATCTTCGGTGTGTCTTATCCGATTTTAATTCAATTCGCTGAACAAGAAAGGATGGTACCAAAAATCTAAAACCCACTTGATCTACTTACGGCATAGGAGAACCTAAATACCAAACATAGTGTCTCTATCTTCAAAAGTTTGCGAAATCTAGGTGTAAGGAAGAATAGACGGACGGATATATATATATATGTATATATAGCGATTTAGCTCGCCTCCCTGATGATGGGTCTGCAGTCATATGGACGGACGGATGAGCAGACGGAGAGACCAAACGGACATGGCTATATTTACTCAACTCGTCAACCTGATCA
Organism: Hypselothyrea guttata; assembly: GCA_035045125.1. Taxonomy (NCBI): domain Eukaryota; kingdom Metazoa; phylum Arthropoda; class Insecta; order Diptera; family Drosophilidae; genus Hypselothyrea; species Hypselothyrea guttata. The sequence goes on along the minus strand of JAWNNJ010000452.1, from coordinate 160,913 downwards.
ATAATTTTAATATATTTTGGGGTCTGACACACCCCTTTCTGGATGTTACAAGAATTTCCCACTTGCCTTAACCAAATACTTATAGTACACCATTTTGTAATTTCACAAAGTACAGGGTCTAAAAAACTGCATTTCTACTTGATGTTTTCTTATTGTTGCTTTTGCTGCCACGCCCAGTAGCAAGTTAAGAATTACTTTACAGATTACGACTAAAAAAACATCTCCTCTTTCCTCACAAACTGAATATTTGAGCCCTTAATTGGTCTAACAGCCTTGGTGGTCGTTGCAAAAGAAAACACTGAAAGTGCGAATAGAATCAGGCTCAAATATTATAGAATGGAAAGCAGAATTCAGCTATTACTTGAGCCAAAAAATAAATCCAGCTAAAACTCTATAACTCTATAAACCCTATCTAAAATTCTAATTCTAAATTAGTTAGGACGCGATAGATCAGTCGAACGGACGGCTACAGTTGAACGTAACCGACAGAGGCAAACTATAAGCGATTGCATAAAGTTGAGCAAATTATCTTGTGCAAATTATCTTCGCTGTTTTTCATCCGATCGTAATGTTATTCGCAGCGACAAAAGAGAGATCCATGCTATATGTATATGAGACAGAGAAAATTTTATAGTCTTACAACTATTAGACACCTAAAACATACGCCAGAAATTCAAGAGTGAAATATTCATAAAAATATAATATATAAGTAAACATATAATAAAAATCTATAAAATATCTCTAAAGAACTTCCTCCAGGCAGAGGCAATAAAACCAGCAATCCTTTACGAACAAATTCGGTCAGAATAGTTGCGAAATTGAAGCGCCGTAAACAGGTCAATAAACGATGGAAGATTCGGGGTACAAGATATTTGGCTTATTATCGGGTAATTTGTAGAGTCAGGGTCATGGCAGCAGGTCATAAAAACGCTGAAATGTCAATGCGAAGGGTCATAAAATAAAATGGGAAAAACGACAGCTCCGGGAATTGCACAAAAGTGTCATAAAACTGCCGACGACTTCAACGATATATTGAATGATGCACGGAAATTGTCTAAGTTAAACCAAGGATTATGAGCAGAGACTTGAGGGATTTCGACTTGAGACTTGAGAGTTGTGACTTGGAGAGTTGAGATCTGAGACTTGGGAGTTGAGTTCGTTAGGCCTAAGCGCCAGGCGCAAGGGAAAAGTTATCACATCGGGTATGTAACTACATTTATCACGGCCTAATATGACAAGTCGAATAAGTTTTGCTTGACTTCTTGCTGCCAGACTTGTTGCAGACTTGTCGCTAATTGGAACATATCTCGTTCAATCCCCGTTCCCTTCCCCCTTCCCCCTTCTACCGTCCTCCTGCCCCAATGGCCGGCCTGTGATGATGTACGTGGCACATTTGGGCGATTTATGCATCCTCTGAGATGTGCCCACAATGAAGATATCAGTTGCAAATAGTTTATGCGAGTACGAAAAATTATATCCAAAGTATAAAGTATGTACTTATGGGGCTTAGCTGCGGCCTTAGCTCTTGGGGTCTTCGGCTGCTTGACTGGATGATCACATCAATAATTCATAACGCTAATTAATAACGCCCCATTTCAAATGTTGCACGCAAGATGAAAGGCAGCAAATGCCGACATAACAGGATAATGAACTCGAGGGTTGCCGGGGGCCCAGCCCTACAACAACCTAAACTTCTGACGCCTTATTGAAATTCAAATAAACCTTTCGGTTTTCTGATTTTTTTCTTTTTTATTGTTATATATATATATATATCGTATATTCCTTTTGTTTTTTTTGGGGCTATCGCTGAGTTGGCATCTCACGCCCGAGGTGTAAAAGTAAATGTTTCAAGTAACAACTTCTTAAAGAGCTGAATTATGGCGCACAACGCCCGCGCCAAGAATATATATTATTTTTAGGGTCTCCGGGTCTCCGGGTCTGCATCAATCCGTGTATCCTTAGCATAGACACCCTATAATTTTGTACAAATTTGTTTAAGCTGATTGATGCGGCGGCATTGCCACACAAAGTTGCTCGTGTGGCGCGCCAAAAAATCTATTAAAACATGTTCAGGCCTACACTGAGAAAAACATCAAGTTTAAACAGCGACATCTTGTTTCTAATTCAATAAGTTTTAGCGCGAATAATATTTAAAAAACTTTTGATGAAAAAATCTTGAATTTAATTTAAAGAAAACTCGAATCTTTGTAGTTGATTTTAGATTTAACTTGATTTTTAAACGCCAGATTATCTTTATTATCTTATCTGATTATCTTCTAAAACTAATTTAATTCATACATTTATTTCCATGCATAATTGTAATACGTTCTTTAATTTTACTGTAAATCGGTTTTAACTAAATATTATAAAATGAAATAAATAATCTGGATTTCGTTACGATTAATTATTTCAATTCAATTATATCCATGATTCAATTTCGATTTGTGCTTCAATTCTGAATCAAGGGCTTTGCTTATTTTTTACAGTGTATAGCAGATGTTTCAAGGGCTCGAAATATATGCCCCCCGTTAAGAGTTTTGTTTTATTTTGAACAATAGTTAATACGGACAGTTGGTGTTTATCAAATGCTCATTTTCATTTCAGGAGAAAGGTGAAAGTTCTTCCGGCGCTCAATATGTATTCATATGTATTTTCCATTTGAATTCTTTTTAATCCTTGCCTACTATTATCAGACAAGGTGCAGTAGCTTCGGAGGGTGCCAAAACCCTCGCCCCTTCCACTTTCCACATTGGAACATTGGAAAACTGGAACAATCGCATTGAGTTGTCAAGTGTCAGAGTTGACATTTGAATGAAGACCCTTGAACCCCATTCAAACATAGAATGCAGAAAGAGAGCGAAGCAGGGAAAGCAAAAAAAGAGGGAGAGAGAAAGTGAGAGAGAGAGAGAGTGTGGGCACTTTCCTCTTGCCGTGTGGAGCATCTAGACCCAGATCTTGGAAAGATTCGGACAATACATTCACTTTTCCCATGCGCCCTTGGGCTGCATTGTTTTCCCGCTCTTTAATGTGTCAAAATATAGTCTGAGTTCTTCTTTATCTTCTGTTATTTTTTATTTGTTATAATGCAAAGTGATTTATTGTTGTTCACTCCGCTCTACAAAATGTTTAGAATCGCGTGGGAGCCGCTCGTCATCCTTTCAGGCAGGACTTCTCTATAGAGCCGGGAGGGAGAAGGCTGTTTTTAAAGGGCTAAAAGTAAAATCGTTTGCTTGTAATGCTTCTAAACATATATTTTATAGTAGATATATATATCTATAACTCTTATATATATATTTATTATTGTTTGTCCTGACTGACTTTTAACTACTAATCGCTAAATTACCAAAAATTTAACAAAAATCTAATTTTACTAAAGTCACATTTTTTAAAGTACCCCTGAAAATTTAAATATTTTTAATCGAAGAGACTTGACTTTGCTCGTTCAAGTCATGGAATTTAATTTCAAAATTGCTAACAAATTTTTAGTTTTACTTTTTATTTCAAGATTATTCATTAAATTTAATTTAGTTTATTTATTATCTATTATATATCTTTATTGCTTGTATTTTTATTTGCACTGTCGACTCATCACATGGAATAAATAAATGAATACGAATTTAAAAGTATTTTAATAATTAATATTAATATTTCAAATAAATAATATATTCTGGGGATTTCTTGTACTTCCTTAGTTACTAAAAAATTCTATTTTGTAGTCTTATTGTTGGCGATTTCTCTCAATTTGTGATATGTATTTTTGTATTTTGTGGTATTTATCTTCGCCCACTATTTCCGTTATTTGCAAACTGCTCGAATTCAATTGAATTAGCATATCTTTGAAATATATTTGAATTGCGGGCGATAAGACACAGTACAGTTCTCAGTACAAAAACCCGATAATAACTTCTCTCTCTCTCTCACTTTTTTTCTCTCTTTCTCTCTCTCTCCCTCTGCTCTCTCAGCTATAGCACGCGACAAGAGCCCCTATCTCAGCTACCTGCAGTACCTGCAAATTAATATTTGAATTGAACATAGAGCGATCGACGGAGAGAGAGATAGAGGGAAAGAGAGAGAGAGATAGAGAGAGACAGAGAGTGAGAGAAAAAGAGAGGTAGAGAGTTAGTAAGTTTTCCCGCCTACCTAGAGTGCGCGAATGCAGACTTTTCACTCAAATCCCCTACCTGATCTTCAATATAATGCTGAGCAAAGGGTTATTTTCGGATGAGTTTATGATGTTACCTCCGTTCAGGGAGGAACCCATGAAAGATGCAGGAAAACTTTATGCTCTATTGGGGTATTTCCGCGAAATGATTTAACAACAACGAGAACTAATGATTGTTTAGCTTTATGCATATAATTTAACCATGACTGTATTTATTTTTTATGACTTTACGACTTGTTGAGGTTTATTTGCATACAATTTGTACATCCATATTTATCTACTATATAATAATATCTATGTTATATCTTTTTATTTCCAACCACTTTTTAATTGCCAATATACCTAATTTTGGACAATTAGCTAAACTTTTGTTTAGGTTTTAAAAATCTACATCAAATTGTAACCACGTTTATTGTAAATTGTTATTGGATGTTAATAATAAAAAGAATTACAAGTCTGTAGCTTTCACTTGATATGCCTAACGTATAGGAAAACCTTAATACCAAAAATGGTGTCTGTAGCTCTTACAGTTAGTAAGAAATTATATTTTGTGGTAGCCTAACGTCAGGCAGATTTTCGCCTATTATCTTTTAGTTCCTATTGATGAAGGTTTTATAATTCGGAGTAAATGGAAATCCCCAATTGGTAGCTAAATATCGTAAAGTAAACGTTTTTAAAAATTGATATTTACATACTTTTAGTGATCATTTATTTTTACCAAGTAACGTCAGCTGGGAATAAAATTGGAATACGCTGAAATTGGGAATTTTAAATAAAAAGTTTGAGTGTTTCTTTTAGGCTATTATATGTTTTGTGTTTATTTTATTTACGACAACTAATTAACATTTAATTGTAAGCAAAAAAAAATTAATAATAATTTTTGTTTTAGGCTAAATTACAATAATTATACTGGTCTCAAGTGGCTTAAATGCTATGAAAAAAAATATTCCTTAAGATTAAAGTACAAAAAAATGTGTTTTCTTAAAGCTAAATCTTATGTAGAGTTGCTAGGAAAACTGAAAGTATTTACAGTTTAGGCACTTGGTAAAAAAAAAAATGAATTTTTTGTTGTTATCGATAGTTGCTGTTATCGATCTGGAATGGTGACTAGAGCGCAATCCGTGGGCGGAGGGAAGTGGGGAAGTTACTGCTCCTGCCAGGAGGATATATAATCGAGTATCTCCTCGTCGTCCGGCGTGCAGTCCTCCTCGTCCAGGTTGAAGTGCTCGTAGGGCTCGAACTTGAGCTGCAGCTGCGCCTCCAGGGTTGCATTCGATGCCAGCTGCTGCGGAGGCGCCTCGAAGGTGCCGGAGTCGTAGGACATGCTGGAGTTGAAGGAGGAGGTGGGCGAGTGGCAGGCGGGCGAGGGGCTGGAGCTGATCAGCAGATTGCTGATACCATTCGCCGTTGCGGTGCTGATGATGGTTGCTCCCGATGCCACGCCCCCACCACCCACATTGCTGTTGAGGGTGATGGGCGTTAGGGGATTGTTGGGGAACTGTTGACGCTGCAGCTGCTGCTGCTGCTGCAGTGGATTCTCATAGCAGCTGGAATTGGAATTGGAATTCGAGTTCGAATTGGCAATCAAGTTGGAGGTCGAGTTCGAATTCGATTGCGAACTGTTGCGACTCAGCTCATCCAGATACTGGCTAAACTGCGGCATATTCGACAGCGAGGCGCGGTCCCCGACCAGATCCTGCAGACGTCGGATGTACTCGACAGCGATGCGCAGCGTGTCCACCTTGGAGATCTTCTTGTGCGGACCACGCCCCCCGCCCTTCGTCAGATCGGCAATAATCGCCTGTGGTATATGCTGCCTCAGTCGGGTGAAGCTATTGTTCACCTGCTTCACCCGATTCCGCTCCCTCGCGTTCCGACGCTGCACCGACTGCGTCGTCTCCCCGGGAAATCCCGAATTCATCGAGCAATTCGAATTCGAATTCGAACCGCACTCGGAGCTGGCGTTGCCCCTCGGCGTGTATTTCCTCGTCTTGATGGTGGGCCCGGGGTTGCCACTGTTGCCCATTTTCTGATCCGGGGCCGGCATTATGTGCTGATAACGGTAGATCTTGCTGGCACTCGATATGGTTGTGGGAAACATATCGACCGCACTTGTTAGGGGCACCACACTGGACATGATCGAGCTCTATATGCCAGTTATATATTTTATTTGATTTAGTCGGTTATATATAGTTTTTATATGATTTGATTGTTATTAAATATTTATTTATTGTATTTGATTGTTGCCAGATATTTATTTTTGTATATTATTTGATTGTATTTTTTTTAATGCATATAATTTATTTTCTTAGATTTTCGTTAATTATATAGAGTTTATATCCTTCTTGATTTTCGGCAGATATATTTGACAGCTATTTTTTATTTTATATATATTTTCTTTTAGTACATTTAATTTTATCGGTTATTTTTTGCAATGATTTGTGATTTTTTGATGAGATTTTCGTTGACTTTTGCCAGTTGCACAAACACGTAAAAAATAAGTTGGTTTTTTGCTGCGACTGAGGTACAGCTGCGCTCTGAGTGTACTTGTCGGCTCGACACCTTGCACAAGAATGAGTCCCTTCGTCCTAAACCTTCACGTTTTGTACCTTTTCGCAGTGAGCGCGCTCTCGCGCTCTGCGGCTCTCTCGGCGGCACACACACACGCGCACATGCTCAGGCGCGCACGCGCTCGCTCTCTCGTTCTCTCGCTCTGTTCCTCTCTCGCTCTTTGGCTTTACGGCTGTTTACGATCCGCACCTGGCAATTGAGTCGTTTTCGCTGCAGGTACAGCTCCTGCACTCACTCACACTCTCACTCACACTCATACTCACGCACACACCCGCGCACGCGCGCACTCACACACAGGCGCTCTCTCGCTCTCTTGTGCTCTTGCGCTCACTCGCTGCGCTTGCCTACCTGCTGCTGTCGCTGCGCTCAACATGCGCGCTCTCTCTCTCTCTCGCTCTGTCTCTTTCTTTGCCAATTCACGCTCAACTTGCATTTGAGTGCTTTTTTATTGCGCCCAGTGAGCGCGTGAGGATCGGCAGCGACGCCGGCAGCGCTGCCTGCGCGCAGCTGTCCTTTGACTGCATTTTGGCATGCCAGCAATTTGATTTCCGTGTTAATTAACTTAGCAAAACTTAAGACACTCCGCGCCCCCTCCCCCACACAGCGAGAAAAATGGCGTGCCTTCAACGAATAAATATCACTCGACTCGAGTAATTGCAAAAACTTATTAGCAGCAGAATTGGCTCAAAACAACAATTAAAAGTAAAGCAAAACAATCTCAGTTTTCGCTTTTGTAATTTTTTAATTATTTTTCTAAATTTATTAATTTTAATTAATTTTATATTACGATTATTCTCTATTGACTCAATAAATATATAAATAAATAGTTTAGAAAATTTGAATCTATTAGAAACATAATTTGTTGTTAAGAATAAATAAATAAATAAATTATGCATGAATACAGAATATTAAATCTGGATTCAATAGACTTTACTATTTGGGTTTTGTTCCATAAGTGTTTTCTGATTGATATCTACAAATTGTTTGGCTTTTCCCTAGAGATATTTTCACCATACAAAATTTAATTAAATATTCGCAGAGCTATCTTTTATGCTTATTAATATGTATTTCTATTAATAAATTTATGATGAAAATTCACAATTTAAAAAGTGTACATGTGTTTTATCGCGAATTTTACATTACAATAGGAAACAGTTAAAAAATATTAAAAGATTACATATACAATATATGGAAGAATTTTAACATAATTTATTTGCAGTTTAAACACGTCGTAAAATCTTAGTAAAAATGGTTGAACCGAAAACCCATTAGAATCTTCGCTTATTTAATTGTACAATTTGAAAAAGTTTTAAAGGAGCTTTTAAATATTGGATAAGATACATGTATTGCAGATCTTGAACCGATATTTCGGAATTAACTGATTGTTCGTTTGATAAATTTCAATATTTTAAATTTAGAATTCGATATTCAATATTCGAATTCAATATTAAAATCTAGTCTGAATTGGAGCATTTGTCTTGTACTTGATATATGTAACTCTAGCCCGATCTCTTTGAGAAATGCCTGTCTTAGTGAGCTTTCAAGTTGAAAGCTTGTGCAATAAGTTCCATCGCTTCTCTCAGTGTAGGCTGCTTAGGTGTGCAGCTCACGCACACGCCCCTATATATGCATTAGCGCCAGACTGTTTAGCTATGCAGAGTTGCATCCGAGTTGGAATTGAGTTGGAAGTGTTCAAAAAATTTCACATATGTCTCTAATTAAACGATCAACAAGATCACAAGTTTTTCACTTCCGTTGCGAAAAAAAGCCAGAAATACTCCATGCTTACCGCCTTCTTTTTCCCACTCACTCCCTCTCTCTCTCTCTCTCTCTCTGTCTTTTTCTCCATCTGTCTATGTCTCGTTCTCTATCGGTTTGTCGCTCTCTTTCATGTCCAGGTGTAAGTTTTTGCTCTATCGATTTGACTACCGTTGTTTTTGTGCAGAATTTGTGCTGCATCGCTGGTCGTGTCAATTTTCCCATTTTCCCACTTTTCCCATTTTCTACTTGCGATTTTCCCCTTTTCCCGAAATTCCTCTGCCAAAACTCCTGACGGCGCTCTGTGTACTTTTGCATCCTTTGACAAAATCAAATTTCTTTTATTTCGGCATATTTTTTTGTTTTCTGTTTTTTTTTTTTTGCATTTTCCCTTTCGACATTTGCAGATTTTTCACATTTTCCACGTGGTTTTGCTGCGGGTTTTTTTCTGCATTGTAATGGCAGTAGCCGCTGGCAATGTCGTCGGTGGTTTTATGCCATTATTTTGGCATCATTAACACTTTTATTGTTCACATTTCCATTTCCATTTTCCTTTCACCCTTTGACAACCTTTCGTCCTGTCCATTCAAATTCGCCTTTCTTTATTCTCGATTTTGATAAATGCAACTCTCTCTCCCGCTGAAATCCATAGAATACAGTTACATTTGCCTCTGGTTCGTCTCCATTGTGTCCAGAATTTTCCCGAAATTCCTCCATAGATCAAGCACCGCAGCTGAAGTGCATTTGCGCAACGATAGAATGGAAAAGATAAATCAAACGATTTGTGGTACATGCTAATTTAAGTATTACTGATGGACATATTTTAATGGAATATAGCATAGATATTAGTAAAAAATAATAAACTTAAATCTCACTAAATATTCATATAGATGATATCCAAACTTTAAAACAAATTACAAATTTCAGCAACAATTTAATTTTCTTTCATTTGACTTTGATCAGATCTTTTGAGCAGATTTTTCGGCCTTTGAATATAGATCTAATTCCCAATCCGTTATTATACTTTACTCTCTTCAATAGATCTGATTGCTTCTGATTTTCTATTTAAGTTCTCGTTGAGTTTTAATTTAATTTTAGTTAAGTTTAATTATTGCATTATTTATTATCGCTTTCAAACCAATCTTTTGATTATTTTATGATATCTGTAAATTGCTTATCGTTAAATCATAAAATAATAAATGTGCATTGTGCTCTCTTGTAGATACATATATTAAAATTAACTTCAGATTTCCAGATATTAAACATGGCATATTGATATTAAAATCTACATTTAGTTTTGAAAATATTTCAGTTTTTGAAAATATTTCAAAGAATGCCGCTGATCACATGCTAAAATCGAAAGAAAATTTCTTTGCATTTGAATATGTTCCTCAGGAAGCTATCAAAAATTGCAATCTCGAAATATGAAACTTGAGCTGTTCCGACTTCTGACTGCGCTCAAACACATGTGATGTTATCTATAGACCGATCTGGCTTTAGTTACTGCTAAATGCAATTGTAAAGTCAAAAAGGGATCAAAATTGGATTTGAAACTTCTAGATTGTATCTGGATTCTACCTGTTTGTAGCTGTAAGCTAGATAAACCCATTGAACTGAAAGCAGAATTAAGATCGTACTTTCTCTTTGACAGAACTCTCTTGCTCTCTCTCTCTCTCTCTCTCTCTCTGTCTTTCTTTATCCTTCTCTCTCTACCTCTCCATCTCCTTTGCTGCCCCTGGCAACCGCAAACAACGCCCCGCCCCCTCTTGATATCCTGCGCAACGCTTCGAAGATTTAAATGCATAATTATTTTGATATGAAGCATAGTTCCGGGGCCCCGACTCTACGGCCTGCCAACCGGATCCAGGGCGCGTGCGTTAATTGCATATCCTGAGCTACACTCAGCGAAAAAGCAGGCGGAAACTCTCTTCAGTTTTCAAGATCCGATTCAATCGATTCAAAATAAAATTTTATATTTGATATTTTTGGATTTCAGATAAATTCGTACTTAAATTCAAATACAAGAAACAAAAAGATTTAAATTTAAAATAAATTCAAATTGTTTTCAGAAAAAATTAATTAATTTAAAAGGCTTTAAACCAAATGAAGATATCTGAAATAAATCAGGGAAAAATGAAATTCATTTAAAGCCAACTTAGAATTATTTTAAAATTAATCCAATTTAGTTTGCTGAACAAATAAATATATATAGTATCTTGGTAAAAATTGAATTCAATTGATGACAAGCAATATTATAATAAATCTTAAAAGGTACTGAAAGCCAAGAAATACTGGCTTACATGAGGATTACTTAGATTATGCACGTTCTGATTCAGATTAACCGAAATCTGTATACTAATATATAAATAATAGCTTTAAATAATATCAAAAAAATTGTATAAAAATTCATAACAAAAAAGACCTATCAATACTTAATATTAGAAATATTTATAAACATATTAAATACATTTATTAAAAGCAGAAAAAGAATTCTGAAAACATGCAGATTTTAATCGAGTGGGAATGTTTTGGCATTTTGCTCAGTGTACGTTTTGTTTTTTGTTGTCTCTCTCGGTTTTTTTTTGTTCAACAAAAAAACTTGAAATGCAAAATGAATGTTGAATGTTAATTGAAACAAGTTTCCGTAAGGACCTGCCCTGGTATTTCTCGCGTAGTGCAGGCAACGTTTCTCCCTCTCTCTCTCTCTCTCTCTCTCTCTCTCTCTCTGTCTCTGTCTCTCTTTGCTTCTCTCTCAGTCATTTATGTAGTTAATATTTTAATTAAATGCAGACACAGGACCTGACGCGTGGCAGGTGTATTTACTGCAACAACAGCACCAGGATCACGGCAGGGGCACGGGCTTAGACACTCATGCCTCTCCCTCTCGTCCCCCTCTCTCTCACTCTCTCTCCCTCTCCCTATTGCTGTCCCGCTCAGCTGCAGCTGAAAATGAACGCACATTTAGCTAGGGGTTGCAGTTGCGTCTCCAAAGCCAGAGAACACTAAAAAATAGGGGAGCCTCAAGCTGCACGTTCGAATCGGAGTCCGAATCGGAGTCGGGGTCGTAATCGGAGTTGCAGTCGGAGTCGGAGACGGAATCGGAGTCGGAGTGGAGTCAAAATAGTAGACGTGGTTCGGCTCATTGAACTTGGCACAAAGCTAAAGTTCAAGACGCCAAATCAAACTGCAACTGTGATCGTCTTTTGGCTTTCTGATTCTCTTTCTTCCACGCTAAGCTACCCTACAGAGGGTAGGTAGAGTACATTAAGTTTCCAAACTGTTTCGACAGTTTGACTTTAAGTTTTCTTATTAAATTTCTCGTAAAACTCTTACCTTCAATTTGGAAAGCGATTTTTGATGTCTTTAAGAAAACATGCATCAAATCACAATACGATTTTTTATTCTCAGGTATAAAATAAATGCTTCTTTAATATAGAAAATTGTTTTATAAAATTTTGATTTCAAAAGATTTGTTATTTGTTTTTGAATTTATATTAATTTCTCTAAAAGATTGTAGTTTTTACATCTCAAATAACTGTTGTTTTATAATTTGAGTAAGTTTTATAATTTTTGCAAGAAATAGTCTATACTTAGTATAAATTATTATTACTATAATCTAAATTATAGTGCTATTTAAAACAATATTCAAAATTAGATTGAAATTTTAAAAATTAATGACGATAACATTTCATATAAATTAGGATTATTTGAATTGTGCAAAATAACTTGTTTCTTATTTAAGCCGAATTTAAGTGTCTTATTGGGATCTTTTCTAGGAATAATATACTGCAAACCATGCTTAGTATTAGAGAAATATTATTGAAACATAACCCAATATCCAGAAAAGAAATTAAAGAGCAGCAAAGCTTCGGCTCCCGTTCAAACTTGGAGAGGGGGAGAGAGATTTGTGTCTGTTTTTTGTTTTTTTTTTCGGGGGTTTTGCTTTATGAGTAGTCGCGGGCCTAAGGGACAGACACAGCTGATAACTATCATTACCCGCAGCGGAATTTGTGTGTAGTGTGTAGTGTGTTTAGTGTGTGTGTTTGTTGGCTTTGTTTTTGTGACTCGGCTGCAGTTTTGAGGTTCAGCCTGCGACTGAGCCACGAGACTAAGGCAGTGCACAGTGGGCGAGATTGCCTTTTTCATTGGCAAAAACTGTAATATTTTTTTGACAATTTCTTCTGATCGCATCTTTTGATTTTGCCTTTGAATAATGGGCCCAAAATGTATTTAAATGTAAAATATTAATTTATAATCTTATACCGTATGGAATAGTATAAAATATCATATCGGCATTTGTTAGGAAAAATTATAAATATATAATGATATATCTATAACGCTAAGAATGATATAATTATAGTACCATGTAGTTTCGATCAGAGATCACTGTAGAGCTCCCAGTGCCCAAAATTTTAAAAATATTTTAAAGATATTTATCAAATATTATACGAAGCGAAGCAGTAATGCATCTTCTTATTTATTTGTTTTTATAACTTCTATGTTCACAAATCTGTAACTCACAAATCATATTAACAGCGTATTATTCAGTTTTCAAGGCTATAGTTTTAAAACTAGTTTCTGCCAACAAAAACGGCATTTCCGCCCACCGTGCAGAGCCTAATGTCTGAGCTGATGATCGTGTCTGCCCATGATGATGATGTTGAAGGAAGGAAGGAAAGAACGAGACAAGCCAAAAAGCCAAACAGCCAAGTGGCAAGTGTGCCAGGGGAAGGGGCAGGGGCAAGAGGCAGGGGCAGAGGCAGGGGCAAGAGGCAAGAGGCAAGAGCAAACGGCAGTAGCACGCACCATTAGATGCGGTCAACATGAAAACATCTGCTCTTCAGTGTGTGCTCTTTGGGGTCAACAGTAGAGAACCGAACTCTACGCCATTTTCAGAAGGCAAACAGGGAAAACGATGCAGAGGGAGAGGGAGAGGAAGAGGAAGAGGGAGAGGGGGAAGGAGCGGAAAGAGACGCGGCTAAGAGCAACGAAATGAAAAGTGTTTTGAAGCGTAGAATCGGAGGCAAACAGACCCAAAAGACAGTCGAAATAAGTTGGCCAAAGTTAGTTCTTGAACTTGTTGCCAATATCAGAACCAATTCGATCCGATCGCATCCAATGCGATTCGATCGCATCGCATCGCATCGAATTCAATCTCATCGTGATCTGATCTGATGCAAATGAAGCCATTTGTGCCATATATTTATGGCTTACACAGTTTGCTGCCCTGGCTCATTAAATTTTAATCAATTTTTCGCATCGTTCGCATTTGCTTTGCGATCGTAAATCGCAGTTTAGTTCAGGCTTAGTGCATATAACGTTTAATTTTCAAAACGCATAAAAATTTTTGTAACAATGTCTCCGGCGCTGTCCAATCCATCCAATCGTCTGTCCCTCTGCCTTTGATATGCGGCTACACAGCGAGAAATCAATTGAGTATTTTGTGCTTCAATAGTATATCAATGAATATAGAGCTTGAAATTCCCATAAAAAATGCTGAAATACAGAAAACAAATTAAAACATAGTATTAATATGAAAAATAATATAATTGTGTTATATTTAAATTATTTTAAATTATTAAATATTTATTAAAACTTTTTATCTTATTGACCTATTAATCTGTGCAATACAATTTCAATAAAGTTTATATTGAATATAGTTGTTTTGAAATATTTCAAATTAAAAAAGATATATTAGAACATATTTTCTTTATTTACAATTAATTTAAATATTAATAAAACATGTTCTATCAAATACAGAATGGCTTAATAAATTTATTAAACTTATTTTAATTTTATTCTACAAATAAATAAGTTTTTAAATAATTTAAAGATTAATTGAATCTTATAAGAATTACAATCATATTTTTGTTCATTAGTAAATTTTAAAAATTTTGAATGCAGTTTTAAATATCTTTATCCTAATTTTCTATAAAATGTTTGTATTAAATATTTTCAAAATTATATTTTTGGTGAACACACAAATATTTGTGTTTTTAAATATTTCCATTAAAATTAAGCAATTTTTTGTAGCAGTGCATATAGTATTATAGGCCTAGAAAGACCGATCGTTCAACATTTTGCGCCTTTTAATGGTCAACGCGGCTGCTAAGGATGTTTCTTATAATGATGCTGACGATGATGATCGAGCCGACGATGATGATCATGCTGATGTTGCCAAGTTGTGCGAAACTTGTTTCTCATAGTTTATTTTGTTTTTTATTTTTTGTATTTTTCACTGTGGACTCGGCGATCTCCCGTTGTCCATGGCTCGTTTATTGATTTTTAATGAAGCGAACGGCCAACGATCACTTTGCTGATGTGATCAAAGTGATCGCAAAAAGGTAGCTATAGTAGTAGAGCAACTGCTACTACTACTACTACTACTACTACCATAAATACTACTATTGCTACTACTGAAGTCGAACTCCAAGCCGAAGTCGGCGTAGTTCACTTCCTGTCTAGCCAAAATATTTGAGCAACAAATCATCAATCAGCTGCATCAGTTGGACTTCTAATTCCCTGCTAATTTGTTGCAACTTCGACACCTTTTTCAGTGTAGTTTCTGTGTTTTTTTTCTGTATTTATGCTGTTTTTTTTTTTTTCTTGAGCTCAAGGTGTGAACAGACACACGAGACAAGCATCGGGCCTCGAATGCCTATTAGTGGCAATTTTAAGCTGATTTACGCAGCAGCATGTTCCAATTAAAGTTCTCTAAAATGCCAAGTGAGCCTTTTAAAAACTCATTAATCACACGCTTAACTATCGACTTGCAACCAAAATCCAGTCGCAGTCGAAGTCTCTGTCGCAGTCGCAGTCTCGAGTCCCCAGATCGATTTCAAATATTGCTAAAAAAGGTGCGAACCAATTTGCACCTCAGACGTGGCAAAAAGAAATTAACAAAAACGACCAAGAAAAAGACCAAGAAAAAAAAAAACAAACTAAAACTCTGTCTCGACATTCTGCCTGCGTCCTGGTTTCGACACTGACCACAAGTCCTGTCGGTCCTCTTGGACCTCTCGGTCCTCGCCCTGTCTCATTTGGGCCAAGCCGAGCCCAAGTTATGAGCAATTTTCTATGAATTTCACGCCTACCAGGGTCAGGCCCTCCTGTCCTCACAGCGGCGCCAACTTAATGGTTCATCCATCAAACACTCAAAGTGCTCTAAAAGAGCTCGGTCTCGAAAAATTACAATTAAAATTAAAATGAAAATGAAAATGCAGCTGCAGCGCATGCATTTGTTAAAAGCTTGCTCCAAAACTATATGCTCACACTCAGCAAAATAAAGAGCTATTCATTTAACAAAAGGAAGCTCTCAAATTAGTCTTTGATTTGTTTTAAGAATTTCAGCAGAAATCGGAATTGAATCATCAACTCTTTTGCGAAATACGTTTTTTTCCCACATAAATGTTGGCTTTTTCTAAAAATAAAAACTATATTTATACACTGGATTTAAATTTCAGCACAAATCGGAATCGAACCAATTTCCTTTTTCCCCTGCCAGATCTAGCTGTTTAAAAGCATTACTTAGATAATTTTTAAAACTGTGGAAAGCAAAAACTTTGGCTTAAAAAAAAAAAAATTCAAATATTGGTAAAGAAATGCCTTAGTCTCTTACCAAATATTGATCGATCAATATTAAGTAGAACAGTTTTATGCGATATTCTTTTATAACAATATTATTTGTATATTAGATTTGATTTGAGCTATATTTACCTATAACACAAAATAATTCGCTAAAAAATAATATCATTAGGGCAGAAATGATTCATAAATCGCAGCTAAATCTGCAGTTTCGCCCACTGTGCACCGTGGACTTGATTCTTGTCCTGAATGTGCACAAAGTTGTTTATAAACAAAATATTCCATGCCATATCTGCGTGCCAGATCAAGACTAGTATTTTAATCTAGAAAATCTCCTGAAGTTTTACAACATTCAGCAGTTTTTGTAGCATAAAATAAGCCCCATTTTTTCTTTTGTTTTTAGCATCATTAAGCATTGTTTTAATGCTTTTGGCCGATGTTTTTGTTTTGTTTTGTTTTTTTTTTTTTTTGTGCCAATTAAGCCATTAACTCTAGACATGCACCAATTTAGGTGCCTTCAAATTATTCAACGACCACACATTATAAATTTTCAAGCAGGTCCTCATAAAAATACCGCAGCAATAACAAGAAGCAAAAAAAAAAAAAAAATTGAAGTAAGAATAAAGAAGACAAACTTTTGTCACAAAATGTCAAAGTCCTGGTGATTTACTTCAGCGTCTGGCGGCAAAGCTAAAACCAATAAAAAAAGCGAAACTAAAACAAAAAGCTACGTGGCTAAACTTGATATGCGTCCATATCTGTTCGATGGCAGATCTATGGCATCTGGGTGTCTCGGGCAGCGTTTTGATAGCCGAGAAATTAAAACGTTACGCTTAAACCAAAGTTGACATGAGGCTGTCGTCTCGTTTTTTGTGCAGTTTCAGTTTCAGTTTCAGTCTCGATTCGATTGTATCGCCTTTTATAGAGAGAACGTTGCGCTCTGCCTTCTGGGCCATCAATCAAGCGTTCAACACGCCATGTCGACAGTCAACAGTCGACAGTCGACAGTCGAAGGCCAAAATGCATTTTCCTGCAATTTTTACCAATAAAATTTCATGAATTATATGCAAAGCATTACTCAGCCGGCCCCCACGACCACGAATTGGAAAACCTCATACTCCCCTACCCCATATAGTGGTATATACAATATTTTGAGGGGGTGTAGACGTGATGCAGTTGCCCCTCAGGCTAATACTCCGTACTGCCTGTGCCTTGTTTATTTCCTCTTCTCTTTTCCTTTGCGACCCTGTACCTTAAAAAGTCAGCAAGGGTCTATTAAGGTAGTGCAAATGGCAAATGTGTGAAACACCCAGAAGAAGTCTTAGGATAGCCCACAAAGTAATACATTCGTGATTAGCAAGACAAGCTGAATCGATATATCTACGACCTTTTTTGCGTCTGTCTGGCTGTCCTAAATTATACGAGCTCGGGACTCCATTTTTGGTAAATATGTAGGTTCTCCTATTCAGTAAGCAAATCAAGTTTGTTTTAGATTTTTTATATTTCCTTCCCTTCCTTCGCTGACCATTCACAGCAACCACGAATGGAAAAGAAACAGCAAAGATATGCAACAGACAATGTGATCAGCTTAGAAAATGAACGGAGTGGAAGTACTATTTTGAATAAATGAACGCTTGGTGTATTCTGTGTGTAGTATTAAAACACAAAGTACAGTGTTTGCTACTACTCGTTGCGTCCGACTTTATCCTTTCGTCCGACTGATCTGTCCCAACACTACTGATTCTTTTTTTTTTTGTTTTGTAATATAAAACTTTCAACACCTTTAGCTCAACTGATTCTCAAATCTTTATTGGAGCTCAGCCGCAGTCTGCAAGTCGGACTCTGTCTTTTAAATTGTTTCTGATTAGCCCGACTGCAGTCTCTAGTCAATGGAGTCAACTCCCCTGACTGCCAGCCTCCTTAACTGGTATTGCGTGTTCTCTGCATCCTCTCTGGTGATATATCTGTCATTGCCTTTCTGCATATATAATTAAGGCGTTAGTTTTGCTCTGAATGCGGCATCAGGTGCCAATGGGAGATTTATGCTAATTTCGAGTGCGAAAATCAAGCAAAAATATCGTAAAATTAATTAATTTGATTGTGTAACATATTATAGGATCCATTTAAAGCACGAAATTTGAGAACATTTTTATTAAATAGTACGAGAAATATTATATTATGTATACTTTAAAATTTTATAAAGAAATTCGAGAATACAGTTTTGAATTATAAAATTCAATATTCAAATTTTAGACTTAATAAAGTAGAAATGCCCACTGTGCGCTCAGTTATACCAAATTCTCTGGCAACACGCAACGATCCCTAGCCCCTCACACCCCCTCACAGCCCCTAAACGCCCCCACACTCCCGGCAGACTTGGCCCTGTGTCTCTGCTCTTCAGATTGTCATCAGCTGCGGCAACTGGGAATGTCTTGGCCCATGCACTATGGGCAAAATGTCATTAATTATGGCATATTTTAATTTATTTGCTTGTTCCTTATTATTAAATTATCATAATTTAATTAGTATCCTAACGAAAATATTGTTTTTATTTAGTCACATTTAAGCCAGCTTATTAGATTAAATATGAAATAAATTTATATGTATAGCTGCAGTTTTATAATTGCAATTTAGGCCAGATTTATTGACTTTTTGCCCATGGTGCAGTGCCTAATATATATGCATGTTTGGGGTATACAGGATGCCTGTTCCTTCGCTTGGGTTTTTATTTTATTTTTGTTATTTTCGGGGGGAATATTCAATGGGAGCCTAATGCAATAACAAATATTTATACTTTTTGCGATAAATGTTTGCGTTGGTTAATAAAGCGATTTGTTATTTCAGTTTCGTGCTCATAATTTATATGCTCAAATTGGATTAACTCCACGCACTGCACACATCTACATACTCCCTCTCCTCCCACTTCTCCTCCCCCGCTCACACTGCTCCCTACCAGCATCTTGCCACAGAGATCTTGTGTGGTTTTTGTTGTTGTTGGGTGCGAAGGCGTTAAGGCTGGAATTGGATTGGTCTTCAGCCCGGCTAACGCCCTAGGCCACAACCAACAACTGTCTTTGGTCCGAAGGTGTGAAAAAAGTTGTTTGCATTTTTATTTATTTATTTGCGTCTTTTTTTTATTTTTTACTCTATACTCAGTTGTGAAAATAGCTGTTTCGAAGCTCTGTTAAATTCTGTGGCCAAGTGCAAGAAATTGTAGATAATTAAGTTTGCTTTTTTAGTTGAATTGGGTTCAGATAAATCGTAATGGACATTTGGAAACATTAATCTCACTTTGGGTTATATTTAATTAGATGTATTTAATTTGCATTTGGTAACCACTTTCAAAAAATCATCAGACCACTTAGCTTGTATAGTTCTAAAGCTATGCATATGATATTTGGCATGTGAAAGCTTTAGAAATTAACCAATCTATGCTGAAATTTTGATTATAGTTTTTCCATAAACATAGAAATTACGCAGTAAAGTATTTGTTACTTCAACTGGCGCCATCTAGCGTTCAGAATCAATATTCGCTCAGTTTGTTTATAGTATTCTTACAGATTTTGTAACATTTTGTTGTAAATTAAAAGTTAAAGTCAAATTTATTATTAAAAGCTTAATCACCGTAGATCAAGTTAATAGTTTGGAGCTTAGCTTAGACCTGATATGAATATAGATATATAATAGACTCTGCACAAAGTTGAGTGGGTTTTGATTGGAAATCTTAAGCTGGGATGCTGCTGCTATCGGCCTCGTTGTAATCTGTGCAATTGCTTAATGGTTTTCGGTATACGTGGCAAATTACTTAAGCGGCAAGTTAATGACAACACCTACAAAAACGATCAGTCTGAGATCTGGTGGCAAGTACGACTATGACTAGCTGTAACTGGTCTCAGGTAGTGCTCTGGCACAGCTTGAGAGACAGCAGGAGTTGCAGCAGGAATCCGGCGATCATTTATTTCAAAATTATTGCCACATCGATCACAGACGGAGGAGAGACCGAGATCGACACTCAAAAAAAAAAATAATAATAAAAAAAGAATGAAAATAATTAAAATTAAATACATTAAGAATATAAATAAAATGGTGCATAGAATATACTAAATTAATAAAATAAATAATATCAATCAAATAAATCAAATAAATAAATAACATAAATTAACTTAAAGTCCTTAGATTTGTTGACTTATTCTATTGTGATCTAAAATTGAATTTTTTAATTCAAACAAATTAATAACGAAGAACTTCCTGCTTGAATGATCGGGAATTCTTGATTCAAGTGCGACAACTCGTGTTATTTTTCTCTCAGTGCAGAGATACAGCTGATCATTGTTGGGAGACTTTGGCATTGCCCTCGTGTGCCATTTCATTATTATAGGGCATGTCTGCTCGTCGTCAGCCCGATTGTTGTTGCTCGCGTCTCGCGTCTCCCTCTCTGCTTCTTCTTCTTCTTGCTCGTTTTTGCAACCGTCTTTGGCACCGGATATGCTGCACACGCATAAACCGAATGCACTACATTTATTTATGGATCCGCCTGGGCCCGAGCGCTGCGCTGAAAATCCATTGTAATCTTTGAGTTTGATGAATTGATTTCAGATTGCGTAGATTTTGATAACAGTCAGTCAATGCCCCTCTCCCTCTCCTTCTGCCACTGCCTCTGCCTCTTCCCCTGGCACGCCGCCATTAGAAGGCACAGAAAACGCAATTAAGCCTGGACTTGAGGCTGAAGTCGAAGTGGAAGTTGTAGTTGGAGTTGAGGTTGGGATTCGAGGTACGGGGCGATAAGCATAGACATTATAGGCAATTTGTTGTAATTGAAAATTAAAGTGTCAGCCTGTGGCATTCATTAATGCAACAGCCACAAAACTCTGCCACACTTGCAACATGCAACGTGCAACGTGCAACGTGCAACGTGCAACGTGGTACGTGGACAGTTTTGTCATCCGATCTACATACAAGATCGCACCAAGGCGATAAGACGCCTTTTACAAACTCTCCCAGTCTCCTCCGATCCTCCGAGTCTCCAAGTCTCCGAGTCTCAGACAGAGAGATCGCCAGGTCTTACATTAAGCTGATATGCAAATTATTCAGCGACTTGGCTTATTCCAATGAAACCCTGCCCTGCCCTGCATCGCTTAAATTAGCGTTAGTCAAAGTATGCCAGGGACAGAATCAGAAACAGACCAACATCAGCGGCAGGGGGTTGGAGCAGATGCGGAGGGTCAGGGCCATGATCAATTCCTTGTCCAGATTATCGATCGTCGCCTTCGATCGCGCTCTGTGTATTTGTATTTGTATTTAAAAATTTACAACTTTTTTCTGGCGTACTGCTCCTTTTGGTGTTGTGCAACGTTTTAATAATGTTTTGATGAATTTTATATGCGCCGCTTGTCGTCGCCGATCATGACTTTGATCATGGCTTTCGGCGCTCTTCTGGCATAGTCTCTGCCCAGCATCGATCATCTCGACATCAGCCTCAGCCTCAGTCTCAATCTCAGTCTTTAGTCTTCGCTTTTGTTTTTTTGTCGTTTTTTCTTGCTTTGTGCCCGAGTGTCAGTTTATGAGCTTCATTATATTTATGCCCAGCTCTATACACTGTGCTAAGATCGCGATCAATTTGTCATCAGTCAGTGCAAATTGCTCATCTTGATGGGCATTTGGTTTACTTTAAGTGAATTTACGCTGCGGCAGCGCATGCAATTAGCTCAGCTGGCAGCTTTTAATGTGCTTTCCAAGCTTCCTTCAACTACTTGCAGATTAATCAAGCTGACGGCCATTTGTTAAAGCTTCAAGTTAGAGCCATAGATTGGATTATGCTAATTTTAATGTAGTAAATTACAAATCCACTTACTTTATCTAAGCTTTCAAAGCTGCCTGGCAAGTTTTGCAGCAAACTGTTTAAAAAAAGCTTGATCAATATTTGAAAAGCGGTGTTAAGGGATTTGCAATTATTGTTTATATATAATTTGATAAGTAATTTAGATAATATACGTTTAAAAACATTGCAAAATGTAGCAGTTGAAGCATAAAGCTTTCAAAAGATTAATTGTTACTAAAAATAGCTTGTAAAGCTTGGAAAGAGCTTTAATATTTAACATTAGATAATTGAAAATATAAAAAAATTGAATATTTGAAAATATGTTATTCAAATTAATGAATAATGTATAATATTCAATTAATGTTTTTATTATAAAATAATAATATAATATACAATTAAGCTCAAAGTAGCTGAAAGCTTTCTGTTATGCCTGTTGAGCTTGAACTATGAACTTTAAAAGCTTAACATGTGTATAGAATAGTTATAGAACATCTACAGGGTATTTGCGCTGCGACTTCCTGAGGAGCTCAGAACTTTAATAGGCAACAGAATTGTCGTCGATTGCGATTATGTTGTTGGCATACTTTACGATCAGCCTAGCAGCCTGTAGAATCCAGATAGGGGATAGGAACAGGCATACAAACTGATGCATATTCAGATCGTCGAGCTTCCCTCATTTGACAATGCACTAATTTACGAAACACCGGGTTTTGAGTTGAGATCTTTAATCGATTAGGCAAAAGAGCAAGTCTTTTATATTGTTCCAGGGAGGGTTGGCTTTTGTCTTTTTCGCGACTTTTTGTCGCTAATAAAGAACGTGATAAATTACGCAACAAACCCAAAGGAAAAAAAATGAACACAAATGAATTGAAATTGGAATTGTTGTGCAGGCTATAGTTGCTGCTCTGGTGGCCAATGGAGCAACTTAATTTCCCAATCGTTTGGCCTTATTGTTATGGCCAAAAGGAAAAGCAAAAAACTTGTACACAATGGACTCCAAATGGGGTCCTGCAATGCTATTGGCACACCCAGGGCGCACAGTCAGCGCTAATAAACTTACCATAAAGCCGAACAGAGTCCAATTATTGTGCACTCGCAGAAAAATGGGCATACGACTAAATCGAGGCAACGAATTTCTTGCCAAATTCTAGATGGTTTTTTACTTGATATTTCCCTTTAATTACAAAATTTTATTCATATTCGAAAACCAGAAACCGAGTGATTTGATTTTAGAAAAAATTTGATTACTTTATGAAAAAGAACATTTTAGAGGTTTTAAAACAAAAGAAAAATCAGAAAGATTTTTTATACATTTAAAGATTCAATAATGAGAACAAATTATAGTAGTTTCTAACACATATTTCTTGATTTCACTGAAAAATTAAATTAAATTTGAAAACAATAAAAAAACAAATTTATTAAATAAAGAGGTTTTAAAACTAAAGATAGCTTATTTATTTATTTATTTAAGATAACTTCCTAATGCCACAAGTACAAAAGACTTATAATTTAAAGCATTAGTCACAATAATATTTAGATTCAAATAGGTTTTGGAAAGATCTGAAATAAATTGCTTTATAATTCAATTCAATTTAAACAAAATAGAAATAGTTCAAGAATAAATATAATCGATTTGAGTAGAACTGACGATGGATTCAACTAGAAATCTAATTTTGTATAAGATATATTTAAAAAAATCTCTTATGTATTTAAGTCAAGAAATATTGAATTACATGAGCATAACTTGAATGAATTAGTTCTACTTAAATACTTATAAGATCAATAAAATTCCTGATTGGACGTTTCTGGCTTGAATTCGGTGAGAATGTTGTGGTGTTTTTCTCAGTGTATGCGATGTTGCAATAAATTCGTTTATCGCCGGCGACGGCAGCCCCGAAAATCATTTAAAACCGATCAGTTTTTGCTCTCGTTCAGATTAAGTGATTGGGGGCAAAGTTTTATGGCTACGGCTTTGAGAGCTCTCCGGTTTTCATTTTACGTCGATTTGTGTTGTGTTGTGTTTTTGTTGCTGTTTATTTATTTATTTTTTTTGGTAGCTTACAAATTGATTGAGTTATGTAATTGCGTTCCGGGGCTGCTTTACATGACTGCGCTTCACATTTTAATTAAAAGTGCGGCAAGTGCATGGGCGCCGCCGGGAGGGGCGTGGGGAGGATGTGGGGCCTTAGCCGATCTCGAGTCTTGTCACAACAGCGTTTTGCAGCGATCAATGCCATTTCACGTGGCATGTCGAAGTGCCGCAGCTTCTGAAGCACATCATAAATCACCCGAACTTTTTCCCAACGTCTCTCAATCCGATCTCTGAATGCGACTCTGAATGCGACTCTGAATCTCTCTCTGGCTTCGACTCTGGCTTGAAGTTGACGTCTCTTTAGCATTTTGAGCGTGCTGCACTTGTTGTAAATTTCGTCAGAAATGCCACGGACATGCACAAGTGTTTGGCTGCCACAGGTTGCCACAGGTTGCCACTGTGTGTGTTTGGGCTCCTGTGGCTGCCACATGACGTGCGCACAATGCGTGCGCATAATTCAGTCGCTGACTGTATGGCCTGAAGACTGTCTCCTGTATCTGTATCTGTATCTGTGTCTGCGTCTGCATCTGTATCTGTGCCGGGCTGTATGTTGCATGCAACACGCCGCCCCATGCTGCAAGCTCATTCATTCATGCAACGGCCACAAACTGCAGCGCTACACTGTGCGAAAATCGCTTAAATATATTTTGCAAAAAATTAATTGAATAATGTTTTAAATATGTTTCAATAAAGCAATACTTCTTCTTACTTTTTTTGTCTGTACCACGCTTTAGAATTATTAAATAAATAAATAAACAAATATTAGAAATGAAAATATATATTTATTTTAGGTTTTTAACAATGCAGATAGTTCATTTATTTTATTTATTTAATTAACTGTCTAGTTTTAATTTGTACTTTTAGCATTAAATGAACTAAAATGTAAATATCGAAAAAATATATATTTTTAAAAATTTTTTTTACAGTGCAGCCACCTGGTCCTCCCCCTGCTGTCATGCTCAAGCTGCTGCCATTTCAATCTGCGTCCAGTTTTGGCTCATTGATTCACGTTGCACACATTCCTTTTGCTTGCCACTTGTCAACACTTCATTTCGTTGCTGCCACTGCTGCCTCTGCTGCTGCTGCTGCCTCTGCTGCTGCTGCGCAGTCAACTACTTCTTTTGATAAGTCAATCAAGCCAAGTGGCAAGTTCGAGTGTTGTTGCTGTTGTTGTTGCCTTGTTGGCGCAACAAGTGGCATTGTGTTGGGCTTTGTGGCTTTGGCTGCAACTAAATTTCGTTTGCCTCAAGTGCCAAGAGATTTTGTGGCATACAGCGCGAGAGATAGAGAGAGAGAGAGAGAGAGAGAGATGTTTGCCTGTTGCCCTTTGTTCTTGCCACAGCTTATTGTTTGATCCTTGTGGCATCCTTTTGACGATCCTTCGATTTGCATGACATGTGCGTTTACCTTCGACTTGCGGCAACAAGTGCAACGCCTGGGAACCAATCGCGACCATTAAACACTTTATAGCTGACACTTTGAATACAGCTAAAATAAAAATAAAAGCCAGAATTTGCAAATTGATTGATTCATCTAAAAAAAAGCTTAAGCTAAAACTATAGAAGACTCGTGGGAAGCATCGCTCTCGAGTCTTTTCTGTTTTAAAGCTCTGTAGTATCTCCTTAAACTTCTAAAAAAAAAAGACATAAACTAATCGAAAACAAGCGAGTCCTTTGAGTTTTTTCTTGTTGGTAAAGCTATGCACCTTCAAAGTTAAAAAAGTGTTTTTTTTTCGATTAAGGAGTGAAATTCTCCCATTGATAATAATACTTGCCCGAAAATCTACATTTTTCGACCAAATGCTGTTTTTTATTTGCAATTTAATTCGTTCAGTCATCAATTCTTACAATTTCAAGACAAAAATTTTTTCTCCAAATATTTCATATATTTTTTAAAAAATTTCGCAAAAATTTCAAATTTTTTTCTCTTTGATTTATCACTCAAATTTAAATTACAAACATAAATGCTTAAGAAAAAACCACACCGCATGCAAATCGGTTGAGTTTTGGTAAAGTTATGCGCCTTCAAAGTTAAAAAATAATGAATTTCTACGTTTAGAGAGTGAAAATCCCCAATGATGCTGAGTTCCTTGAGGTTGTCCGTCCCTGCGACAGCTGTTTTGAGTCGCATAATCGAGTATGAGGATACTTTATAGCCGTAGTTAGCCGTAGTAGGGATTACATAAGTAGTGCGTAAGCATATTTGTCACTTGCGTGCTCAAAATGATATAAATTTAGCCCCACTTAGCTGGGAATTTGATTGGTGTAATCTGTTTTCGAGGTTATCGGAGAAGAAGTTGAGGCAGTTGCTCCAAATATTTCTTCACAGCTCATTAAAATATAATTTAAGGCGTGAAATGTTTTTTGCGCGCGGCAAGGCAATAAACCGTTGCACAGATGCTATCAAGGGAGAGACAGCGAATGAGATAGGGATATGGATAGGGTCGGAGAGGGAGGGGGAGGGGGAGAGTGGCAGAGAGAGAGAGAGGGAGACGGAGCTAAATGGCAACTTAACGTTGCACTTGCGCATTCAACAATTTAATTAAAATGAAATTTTCGAATCACAGAAGGGATTGCAATGCAACTGCGTCTGATCGGCGTGATTGCAATGGCATGCTGAAGAGGATCGGGAAGAGGGAAGGCAGAGAGAGTGAGGGAAGGGAGGGAGGGAGGGAGGGAGGAGTAGGGAGCGTGTAAGAGATATGTACAGGTTGTGGAGCGGGCAAAGTCAAAGCTTAACCAAGAGCCAAGACGATGATCAATGATTGCAGCAACGACGCCGACACGTGATCAAGATCACAGCTATGAGAGGGTAGAAACAGTGCGCCGAAGTAAGCGGGAAGTAATGGGGGAAAAGTACAGTGAGAGAAAACTCAAGAGCTCTACACCTTGAATAAAGAATTTGTGGTCTCAAGTGGTCGCTCAATGAGCTAGCAAATTCTTGATTCAGATATTCGTCTTTCAAAAGTGTTGCTCAAAATAAATAAACTAAGCTAAACAAATAATATACTTTATATTCTATATTTTAGAATTGTTTTCAAGAACTTGAGCCGCTTACTTTAAGTCCGTATTGGGATTTATTGGTTCTTATACGAGCTATGAATGTTTTTGCATATCTTATGTTTCATCAACTTTTAAGATTACAATAAGTTTGAAGATTACAGTAAGTTTTTAGTTTAAATAATCCCACTTTCTCTATCCAAAGCTCAAAAAATACTTAAATTAATCTTTACTGAAATACAGCATTAGGCTTAATATTTTATATTTCATAATATTTTGAGTTTAAAATAAGTACAATTCGTTCTAAAATGAATCCTAATTTGTGTATTATAAGTACAATCAGAAGGCTACAGTCGGACGCAACCGGCAGATGGAGATCCTGTACCTTTCAAAAACAATTTAAATATGTTTACTGAAAAGGAAAACCTAAATACCAAACATGGTGTCTTTAGCTCTTAAGGCAGACAGCATAAATAGAAACTTATCTTGTGGAGCGACTCATGCTTAATTTTTTCGAGTGTAGAAACAGTGTGTGCCGTAGTAAGGGGAAAGGCATTAATGCCTGGGGAGGGGCGAGGGGAGTCTGGAGTGGTAAAAGCGGCATGTAATGCGCCATGCATTACGCGTATCTGGCGATGTCATCGTGTCAGTTGCTCGCATATTATTAATTGGCTCTGCATAGAAAAGGGAGAGGGAACCAAAGAAAGAGACAGAAAGAGACAGAAAGAGAGAGAGAGAGAGAGTGCACTAGTTGCCATTAAAAAGAGCTAGAATTTATGCGCTAATTTGTCTCGCTGCCCCACTGTTTGATTTATAATATTTTAGCAATTATTTGTGTAAACGCAATGTGGCAAGTGGCAAGGTTGCAAGGCTGCAAGTAGAGTTGTCAGAAATAGCTGCATATAAAATATTAGAGAAAAATCTGCAATAAAAACAAACCTACCACAACAATAAAAATTCATTAAATTTATGAAAAAAGGGTAAATAATATATTATGTATATAAGATTATATAAATATGTATATAAATAAGTTGCACTGAAATAAAGCTTGTGAAACGATATAAAACAGCTAGGCTTAGAAATTTGCAGATGGGTTTATTGCTGATATTATTTCGTAAATTGAAGGAAATTAAACATTCGAAATATAGATTTTTTTATAAGTTTTATTGTTATAAGCAAGACAAATTAATACATATTTTGAAATAGATTTATGGGAAGTATAAATGGTGCTCTGAGGCTGCCAGGTTGCAAGGCTTGCTGTTGTTGCCACAGCAATTTGTTGCCAGTTCTGTGGAGACATAATCATTTCTTTTGTGCAACGCAATTTGTATTGTTCGCATAATTAAATTGACGCTTGGCATACCAAAAGTCACACAGAGGGGCTGCAATTGAGGCACTTGCAGCAACAACTTGCCACTGACAGTGACACACGCAGTTGCAGGTTGCCAGCTCCTAGTTGCAAGTTGCAAGTTGCAAGTTGCAAGTTGAGGTATAATTAGCAGCGATTAAACACTTGTCGTCATCGTCTTTGTCGTCGTTGTCGACGTCCCACCCAAAGCTTCTCGCTACAAAAGCATTTTACCGACATTGCCGCCTCTATTTAGCTATTTTTATTTTTATAGCTAAACTCTCGCTGTCCATATGCCGCTGTTCCCTGTATTCCTTTTGCCGGCCCAGGAATTTCTCAAGCGCAAGGACACATAACTGCGCTGCAATTAGGTGATGCTGTATACACTGCAAACAAAGTATTGTAACATGTTTTTATTAAAATTAAGTTGATGTTCTCATAGAAGTTTTAAAAAATTTTGAATAAATAGTAGAACGAAATTTCAACTTTATTTTATAATTTTTTTTTTATCAAAGTCTTGTTTCATAGCTGCTTGGTTTTAGTTATTTACTTTATTAAATTTGGCTTAGAAATTCCGATATTTAGTTGCTTTAGTTTATTTTTTAAAATAGCAAATTTAATTCACAACGCATGCGATTTCAGAACTAAATCTTAATTGTTTTTTATTTTGTGTTTTTTTGAGTGTAGCTGCTCTCTTGGCAATGGCAATGGCAATGGCAATGGCAATTGTTGTCAGGCTTGTTTGATTACCGTGTAATTGGCCTGTTGCAGCTCCTCCCCACAACTTCTTAGTTAAATATCTGCCTGTTCCTGCCCCATGTCCCGCTGCCCCTCCCTCCCATTCGCACTCTGCAGCCGTAAATACTCAATTATGAATTTATTGATTTTAATGAACGTTATCAATTTGCAATATTTAAGAGAGAAAAAATTGCAAATTAAAACCATGCCAGTGAGTTGTGGCAGGGTATGCTAGACTAGCAGTTTGCCTATAAAACTTGTATTAAATATTGCCAGCTATAAAATATTATAGTAAACTAAATGTTTTTTAAACTCAAATTTGAAAGCTCTAGTTTTATTTTGTGCTTTACTTGATGGGTGTATACCCCTAAAAACGGAAAACTTTAGACCATATGACAATCAAGCGCTTCATCGGCAATATCATCATCATTTTGCTCATCATGAAGCAGCAAGGTCACCTCTCTCATATGCTTAATAACAGGCTCTGACTTGTCACTAAAAACCGAAGGCAAATCACCCGAAACTCAAAGATCGAGGCAAGAAAATACTGAATAAACTTACAGCAGATATAAGGTAAAAAACACACCAAAAAGAATCTATTTATAATAGCTACAAAGCTGATTTTAAGATAAATATTATAGAGTTCTAGTCAGATGTGATTTTCACGAATTTTAAATGAAACTGAAAAATAATTGTGGAATGATGAAAGTTTTAAAGCCAACAAAATTTCAGAGCATTCCAAAAACCGTCTAAATCGCTTGTCTATTGTACTATACATAAAAGTATCTAATCTAAAAATCTTTAAAGTAATAATTTGTTTTTTTATGCACGTATCTAAAAATTATTAATTTGTACTAATTTTTATTGGTTTGACAGTTGAACTGATCTGCTACGTGCTTTCAGATTTATTTTGAGCAATATTTATATTTAAAAAAAATTAATTGAAATATAAAGTTATTCTTCAAGTTACATTTTTAGTGCTCTTCTATCTGGCAAAAGAAACAAATATATTATTTAACACGAATTTGAAAATTTCAACACCTCCAACAGTTGTCTATTTATTAACCACTTTTTCGATCCGTCTTTGCCCCTCTCGGCTATTGAATCAATATGTAAATGCCGTGGTTTACTTTTTGACGAACGCGTCAAGCCAAATGTCAATTGAAAGCTGAGCAAACAGAGCGAGGAGCCCGAGGCTCTAGGCTCTAGGCCCTAGGCCCTAGGAGCCTAGGGTGCGCGATTTGAAGGATATGCAAACAAAGGAATAAATATTTATAAGGAAGCGCACAACACGCGCCAGACAAGAAACACACAACAAAAAGCAAGCAAAGGAAAACAAGTAAAATAGAAAAATAGACAAGCTGCAAAAGTATAAAGTCATAGGAGAAGAGGAGGGGAGAGGAGAGGAGAGGAGTGGACTGCAGAGGGGCAGAACAGGAAGACGTTGGCAAATGTGCAAACGCGTGCGCCAGGCTCAGTTCCAGTTCCAACTCCAATTCCAATTCCAGTTCTGCGGCGATAAGAGCACGAAATGCAGGACTCGACACCAAGAAAATATTAATTTACACGATTTCTGTAGTACACTCAGAGAAAAGCAGCCAGAAACGTGCCTGAATTTTCAGGATTCAATCAATTCAACACATGTCTTAAACAATTTTAATATGAATCATGCTCAAGTTCAAAGACAAGAAAAAAAGGGAACTAATTTTGGCACAATATTTGATTACATTGAGAAAATTTGTATTCATTTCAGAGTTTATAAAATAAACGTAAATCATATTATAATGGTTTAAGAAAATCCTAAAGCAAATCTACAAAAAATGAGATTAATTTTAAAGCCCATTAAGATTATTTTAAATGCAAACCAAATTGTTTAGAAAACAATAAAATGTTTAATCCTAGAAAAAATTTTAATGCGTTTTTGCAAAATTTTATTGGTGATTGATTGATTTTATTCATTTAAAAGTTAAAAAAAATGGATTTAATTTCTTAAATCCTACTTAAGAAAAAATGAAACTGTTTTTTAAAACAAAGAAACCAAAAGATTTGATTGAAATCGCAATAAACCAATAGGAATTAATTTAAGAAAACCCGAATGGATTTAAGAAAATCCCAAAATAAATTTTAAATTTAAATGATATCCTTTTAAATCAAATTTAGAATTAATTTAAAAACATACCGAATTGTTTTCCAGAACAAATTTAATATAATCTAAGACAATCAACATTTAAAAAAAATCATGATTGTAGAAATTCTGTATGACATGAGGATTACTTGAATTAAGCACTATTTTACTGAGATCAAGTTCATATGGGATAAAACGATTATTTTAAGAGTTCTGCCTTGAATGAAGGAAGCAAATTTTTGCTTGATTTTTTGTCGCAGTGTAGGCAATATCAGCTGCCCCGGCGTCGAGTCGTAAAGTGTTGTGTGCGTAGGGGTAAGAGGTGAGAGGTAAGAGGTAAGGGTTGGGATTTCCAAACAAGTTGCATCTGCAGCTATGGCACGTCCTCTAACTCGTCCTCGTATCCTGGAACCCAGGCGACACTTTGTTAACCCCATCAAATCGACACCTTGCAACGATATCGAAGACGGCAGCGAAAACTGCAACTGCAGTTGACAGACAACGCCCCCGACATGTGCAACACTGCAGCTGATTTCGATGCTGATTGAGATTATGATGCCACAATCAGTTGCACATTAGCAACATGTTGCCGGCAACAATGTTGCTCGCCAAGCCATAAAATGATTCTCTCCTCAAGCTTAACTTGGGGCAGCTCTGCTCTCTCTGGGCCTTTAAGCAGATTAGAACAGAAGCTAATCGCAGCCCACATAAAGCCATAAAGTGTAATAGAAACCCTGGCCAAAAGCCAAATGTGAAGACTCAATTAACCGAACATCCTAGTGCTATAAAAGCTGGCCAACGGGAGAAGATCTGAGGATCTTTCGATTCTCCAGACTCTGTGGTATTTATGCAATCACAGGGCTTATATAAATAACGATTATAAGCGAAAGTGTTGAAAATTCCGCATTTTATGGTGATATGCCTGAAGCTCTAGCAGGAAGTATAGCCAAGTTCCTATAGCTTCAGGTCGGCCCATAAGTCCCTTTATCTGGTCTGCCTCAGATGGAAAATGTTAATTATTAATTATTGGTTTGAAAGGTATATATATCTAAGTAATATATTATATCTAAGTAATATATATTCTAAATTATTTGTAATTATGATTATGCAGTTTTATAAAAATATTTTTAAATTAAGAAAGAACTTTTTCGTATTTATAGACATTGAAACTACGACTACTAGTACTACTCCTCGTATTTAATGAAACTACTACTACTACTATTTTTATAATACTACATTATTATTGCTTCTACTACTAATATAAAAACACCTACTAACAATACCGTTTGTATTATTACTTCTAGTAATACTACTCCTACTACTACTACTACCTACCTACTACCAATAGTTCTATTATTACTATTACTACTACTACTTTTACTACTGTTTGCGGCTTGCTTGTGGTCTGAGATCAAGATCTAAATTCTGGTGGCCAAGATCAGCAGCAGAGTTGCATTGATCTATGTCATAATTGTTGGCTTTGTGGAACTGCGGTGGTCGCAAATGGGATTTGCATTACGCAGCCGCAAATTATGCAAAATTCTCTTAAAGATTTTCCGCTGAGATTAGCAAACAGAGAGCGAGAGAGAGAGAGAGAGAGAGAGAGAGAGAGGAAGAGAATGAAAGAGAAATAATGAGAGAGACATGCAGATTGAGTCCTGGCTGTGGCTTAGCCTCGACTAAATGCGGCTTTAGAGCCTTGTTAGGCGTGAGATTTGTGTCGGCGAAATTTCAAATGCCCAAAAGAAGGAAAATTCTGGTGAAAATGGGAAATGCGAAGAACAAAACAAGAAGAGAATTGCGGCTGCTGCTGTAGCTGCTGCTGTTTGTCCGAGTTTCTTGAGATTTGTTTACAGTTCAAACAGAGCGAGCGAGCGAGTGTGTGTGTGTGTGTGTGTGTGAGTGTGTGTGTTTAGCATGTGTGTAACCTGAGCCGTCGACACGAGTTTCATGCACAACAGAGGCCGATAACCATCAGCTTGCAGCAAAAGTCAGATGCTGAGAGTCGGCCCTGGGGGCAACTGCTGACTTTGGCAGATACCCTGGACACCCTGGATACCCTGGATATCCTGGGATTGGAATTGGCATTGGGATTGGGATTGGTGTGTGTTGGCCATGTCTTTGACATGTCAGTCAGCCATATATTATGTGGCCAGAATGCCGCCAAAATGCCCACGACATTTTCGGGGCTGGCTGCCAAAATAATTAAGTCGTTGCTGCAACAATTAAATAAAAAGTTCTCAATCCCAAGCTCGGGTTCTGTGTGCTTTCTTCTGGCTTTTGGCCGTATTAGCCTCAGCTGCTTCCTCTTCTTGGTCTTCTTCTTGTGCTTCTTGTTTTTGGCTTATTTCAGTGGCTCGCAATTTGTTTAATTGCGCTTTTGGCTGCAAGCGACAGTTTAACATACGAGACGACGCCTCAGCTACACAGCGTGAGAAAAGCCTGGAAAGCCTCAAAATGAACATCCATCATGCCACTGTGCACAGTGGTACAATCTCTGGGCATTTGCGTAGGGCATAGAGGGCTCCAAAGAGAACATTAATATGATCAAAATTAAATATGACAAAATTCAGAAATTGTTTTTAATCCTAGAATTTACAGTTGCATATTTAGAAATATTCGTAAGGACAAAAAAAAAATGTTATACTTATTTTAAAAATTGCAAATTCAAACTTGGTATTTTAGAACTTAGTCTTAAAACAAGTTATGCGCACAATAACCAATAAAAAGCATATTTAACATATTTATTCGTGCATTTGGTTTTTTATATAATTCCTTATTATGGAAAATTATCAAACTAATATTACTCTATTCTAATAAATTCCAATCGAAATTTGGATCTTTAGAAAATTAAAAACAAAGAATATTTTAAATATTATTTAGTTAATAAATTAAATTAGTAGTAAATGTTAATTTCAATATTTTTATATTATTTATCTCTTGAAATTCACAAGTCACAATCTTCATTAATTAATTTAATTTTAATTTATTTAAATATATTTTCCCTTCCAATAAATTTCAAACGATTACCAATCCAAATTTGGAATTTAACAAAATTTAAATCAAAAATGATTTTTAATTTTAAATATTGAATCAGTAAAATGTATAGGTTTTATGTGCATCTATTTTTTTTTTAGTTTTAATTTATCTTTTTAAATGTTCTCATGTTTTTGATTACTTTCTGTTCAATCGTGACCACTGTGCTGGAGCAGGCGCTGAGCTGCTTTCACTGCCGCCAGTTGATGTCTGTCCAATGCGGTTTTGATGGCGTTGGCAGCCAGGGACTACTGTGCAACGCCCACTTTTTTGGGCGCGAGCGTAATTACAATTTTTGTTTTGTTTCGGTTTTTTTTCCTCTGCTTCGTTTTGTATCTTTTGTATTTGTTTGGTTGCAAAATTCCAGGAGCTGTCCCTACAGCCAGAGAGCCTTGGGCAGGCGACTGGACACTGGTTGAGGTTCAGGTTGAGGTTGAGGATGAGGATGAGGTTTAGGTTGAGGTTGAGGTGCGTTTCAGGTGGTGCGTGCCGACAATTGTCACATGTGTTTTGTATGTCCACCTTGGCTTATTGTTGTTTGCAGTTGGCATTGTTCCGGCACTCGAAGTCGAATCATGTGACATGTGGGCGTGGTCGTAGCAAATCATCTCTAGATCCTTAGAAGTCCGGCAGTTTGTCAAAGGCAATTAGGTTGTCCTTTGTGTCGAGGGCGTGCTAAGCGGTTTAGGCAGATACGTGTGCATAAGACCGAAGATACATCTCACCTATATGGCTAACTAAGCGCTCTAGTTAGCCACAGAAATTGAGCCAATTTTGCAGATACAAAACTGTCACATTGCATTTCTTTGATCCATTGTGCGGCGGTTTACCAACACGGCATTTGTGCTAGTTTGCAGTAAACTAGATTTGCTGACTTTGTCCGTAGTTCTTACCGATAAACCTGCAAAATCCGATGTTCTAGTTTTGTTGCAGGAATTTGGCTTTGTCCAGGTTTGCCCACATAACATTGCTTAAATTCCAGAGCTGAAAATCTCTACATGCTCTAACTTGACTTTGGTCTAAATTCTAAAACAAACTTGAACAGTATACAACATAGGAGACCTTAAATGGCAAAAATGGTGTCTATAGCTCTTAAAATTTTTAGAATTGACAGACAGGCGGGCGGACGGACGTACATTTGGAATTTTTACCCTATGAAATATAATTTTAAAGTTTCTAAAATAAATTTGAAAATGTTATTTAAATCCACGGATAATGTTTTCGAGAAATTTAGAAAGCCTTATAATGATTACTCTTCAAATTTACGATTTGAGCTATGTTATTTTTTGTTCGAATTTATATCGTTTTTTGCCTACCAAAATGTGAAAAATCGTACTTTGTTTAATCGAGTTTGCGGCTTCAGTCATTTGCAAGTTTGTTGCCTAAGTCCTTTGTTAAATTGAGCTACATGTCTGAAGTTCGCTGTTTAAGTCATTTGCTAGAGCAGGTTCGTTGACTAAGTCATTTACTGTAGCAGGTTCGTTGCCTAGGTCATTTGCTGGAGCAAGTTCGTTGCCTAAGTCATTTGTTTGTGGCTCTTGATTTGCTGACAAACGCATAGAAAGCAAGCAAAAATCAAGCAGCTTACAGTCTGGGAAGGGTTTTCCTTGCCCCCCCCCCACCCCCCTCTACCGTGCTCCATCCTTTACTCTTACAAGCCTGACGTCTGCATCAAATCAATCAAAGTGATGCGCATTGATGGACATATGAACGACATATAACGAATGCCCCCAAAACGAGATATTTAACTAACAAAGCAGCAGCCTGGGGGAAAGTAGGGACTACGCGAGGGGGCAGGGCTAGGGGCAGAAGAATCCGTTCTTGGATTAACATAAAAGCAATCATAATCCGCACACAGCGCTGACAAAAAGTTGTCAATTAGGTGCATCAAATACGCGCATAATCTACCGTGCGAAAGGGACAGACTGTGCAACCAAAGTGCTGCCTCTCCCTTGCTCCCAGCTGTATGTTAATGCGACCATCCGAGTAGTCAAATGGACCGGGAGACTCGCTCTATGCCCGATCATGATGCTCTTGATAATGATCAACTCGATCGTTGTCTCGATCGCCATCGCCATCGCCATCGCGATCGCGATCTCGATCTCGATCTCGGTCCAAGTCCAGGGCCAACCACCCAGGCAGCGGCATTTATTATGATTGCATTTTCGGGCAAATATTTGTTGTTGCTGCCGCGGCCATCCCGCTGCTTAGTTAAATGAGACATCAGCAAAGCCAAACAAATTTATTCCGGGAGCACAACGACAGTAGCATACCCTGCAGCAGACTTTTCAACATTATACGCAGCCATCCTAGAGAGCACACGGCACAAATCATGCAATATTGCCTCTTAACTAACTTTTGTGTTCATCAAGCGATTTCTATGTGCTTTTCAATATAGTTTAAAATATCAACTGTTCAGAATTCGCTTGAGCTAAGTAAGAACCAGAATTTATTAATTTTTTCTGATATTCTACAATTTTTCAAATATTTTTGGTCTGTGAATTCAGGAAAGTTTTTGCCCGCTTTTCTCTAAGTGCATAGATTATAGGGTATACAAGAAGTCCGAGTTGGCTGTGATTTGTATGGAATTGATTTGGCTGGGTTGAATCCCCATTTGCATAGTCAAAGCCATTGCCACTGGGCTACCGGTTAGCGGTTCAGTTGTCAGTAGGGTTTGGGTTTGGGTTTGGATACAGGGTTTGGGGTACGGGGATTGGGGTTGGGGTCTGTGCACTTGCCATTTGCTTGTTGTTGTTATTGTTAATAATGATGTTAAGTTGTTGTTTTTGCATGTAACACTATATAGACCTCTCGCCCCTTTCCCCTTTCCACCTCTCTCTTTCGGACAATGTGTGAGAGCGTATCGTTTCAGCATTCGATTTCGCATTCGTTTAATGTCTTCATTACGCTTCTTCCCATGTACAGCCTACGCTGCGATCGCCGTTGTTGCTCTTATATTGTTTATTTATGAATGTCATTCAATTTATTATATCATTGTATATTTGACTTGAGAGGGAAATGAACGCATTTGCTGCTGCTGTCTTCTCTGCGAAAAGGGCGCTGACCAGCGATATCTGAGGACAGACGGACACACGGACAGACGGACAGACGGACACTAACGGGCTCTTGTAGGAGTCGTCGTTAGCATCGTCATCATCATCATCGTCATCATCATCATTATCGAATTGGACTTGCACTTGGCAAACTTGTCGTCGTCCCCGTTCACATCGTACTTTTCATCTTTGTCTTCATCTCCGTCTTCATCTCCGTCATCATCTTGGTCTTCATCGTCTCGTCTTGCAGTATTTGCATCATTGCCTCAGCTTAGCTGATCATCATCGTTGTGCGCTTCCGCTTGGAGTTGTTGGCCTGCTATATAACTAGATACACTCTATAACTAGATAAGGCTTAGAAGCTATGCTCTTTACACTATGGGCTCGAAGCTTAATAATATTAATATATATTCAAGTTTGTTTGTAATTATATAAATTCATTTTCTTTTTTATTTTTTTTTTTTTTTTAACAATAATAAGTATTAATTGAATAAGTATTGTATAACTTAATTCCAAGACAGATTTTGATTAATATTCGGCTTTGTCTCAAATATACATAAATTATATTTCAAGCCAATGAAGGTATATTAAAAGATAACAAATTTGTAATTATAAAAATGTTAAATTCTTTCCCGTAAACCTTCAATCATTAACAAAACCATCTGCATAATTATAAGTCTAGCTATTTTTGCATGAGTTTCAAATTGTCTTTTTATTAACAATTTAAAGTACTTTTATAATTGAATTTGATATAAACTAATTTAAATAATATGTTTAAATTGATTCCCTTGTATTAGTTTCTGAAGCGGTGAAGAGAAATATTTTTCAAAATGCGGAATAACAGCATCTCTGATTCAGCAAATTAAAATAGAAATATCTATGAGAATAGCTGAGCTATCGATAAAAATACTTGAAACGTTTTGTGCCATAGAACATACAGTATTCGCATCGAGTCTGGATTTGCACTTGCCTCGTTCGAATCGAATGTTCTGCTCGATTATTGTATATCATCATGCAACAGCACGTTGCACGTTCCGGGATGCATGTATGTGTGTGTTTTTTTCTGTTTTTTTTTTATTTTGTTTCTTTCATGGCTTTTGCTGAGTTTCTTTTCGGGGCGCTTAACAAGTTGTCCGGGCTTATGAGTTGTGTGCGTATCACTCGCAAATGTCCCTGGCTGTCCCACTCAATCCATTGGCATTGCATAGGATAATTGGTGATTTTCATATCGATTTATGCATCCGCCTCGTTGTGGAGGGCGCATCGAACTGGCATTTGTGTCTGAGGCGGGCCAGCTAATGTTTTGTCAAAGGCTGATCCAAATGCCCGATAAGTCGGGCATGCGGCAAAAACAATAATTAAATCATAAATTTGGCCAAGAGGGGCGTGGACGGGGCAGCTAAATCAATGTCCACACCATGAATTTATTGCTCTATTTGGGTGAAAGTGTGCGCACGCAATCAAATCACAATAAAAATACTCACACGCCCCCAAAACACGAATAAAATACAAATCAAATCAAATGGTTTGGGGTTAAGGTTGAGGTTGAGATTGAGATTGTGGGCGCTGATAGGCCAGGGAAAACATTTGGTAAACATTTCAAGGACCACATGCACCCGCTGTGCTCGCTACACTCAGAGAAAAGCAGCCAGAGATTCAATTAAAATTACAATCTTTCTGAAATTCACGTAATAAATACGTGAAACAATCATGTGTTATACTAAATTAAGTAAAATATGTTTTGTTTGTTTCAAGAAAAAAACGAAAGAGCAATTAGATAAAACTGAAACGTGCAGTTCGTGCAGTAGCGCATACAGCTCGCGCTGCGCGCTTACCCTTGAATTACAAAATGTACCAAGACTTATAGGCTACTATCCGACTATGCCAACCATATCAAGTAAAATCGGTACAACACGTTATTGACCCAAACTAAGTAAAGATGTTTTGGTAGTTTTTCTGAGTGTAGTTCTTGCTCTAGAGACTGCGCTTGCTTTAGTCTCAGTCGATTAGCTCGATTCTCTTTCACTTTCTCCACAGCGAAAAAAAAGGGGTGTGTTGATGCACCCGCTGTGTGCTCATGATCAGCTCTTGAACGACTTTTGTTAACGTTAACGTTTTTCCCGCTTTTACTTTGCACTCGGAAAAGGGGTTTTGCTCTTGGCGTTTTCCTGGAAAGGTTCATGGCTCTTTCGGCCTGTTAATGGGCATTTATGTGCGCGCGGCTTCATAATCAGCGCAGTTATATTGCATTTTCTCAAATTGGAAATTCCAAGAGCTAACAAGTATGCCCCTCCCGCCTCTATCGAGTCTTTGTGGCATGCCGACAGCTTGCCTCTCCCTCATCCTCTGTGTGTATCCTTGTTATCCTGGCTGCAACCGCAAATGTGCTAACGAATCTTGCAGCCGTCGCCACGCACAAACATTGCCCAATTAACGCGAAACCAAAAATAAAAAAAAACATAAAAAACACAACAAAACAACACAACTCTCAATTTACTCAAATTCAAATTCAAAATTGAAACTGAAACTCAAACTCAAACTAAGCAAACGGGGCGTTAAACGTTCTCGCACCTTGCTGACTTGGCAGAAAAACTAAAATAAACCATGCTCAAGCCTACGAAATACCAAATATCCCAATATCCCAAGTATCTCAAGTGTTGGCAGCCACTGTAAATAAATGTGGCTTAGTCTAGTTGGGCCCTAGTTCTGTTTAGCTAAAGGATTCGGCTTATCACAGGACAATAAACAATTTACATAAAATAGATAACCATTTCTCTTACGAAATCGTGACTGAAGTTGATTTTGTTTTAAAATCTTCAAACTTAAATTTGAATTTAACTTATTTGATAAACTTTTTCTTGGGACATTTCTTACTAATAAAATGAACTTTATGCAAAAGTTTCAGGCAGCTAGGTTTGGTTCTTGATATCAAATTAAATTACCCATAATTAGTATTTTTAAGAGCATTAATTTAATTTAACGCTTAGCTTTTCTTTGGATTGAAATCAAGCCTCAAGTATGTTACGTTCTTCAAATCAGCGAGCACTTGTAATCTTCGATCTGCTACTTAGGCGGGAGGACAGAAGTCCTTGGCCACTGCTGCCTGGGTGGTTTGATTCAGCTGCATGCAGACTGAAGTCGAAATATGGAAGTTCGAGTGTCTTGATGTCGCCAAATGCGTACAGCTTACAACAGTGAGCAGTGAGCGACACTAAGCCTGAACAGATCCGATTACTGACAGAGCGCAGAAAGCAAGAAATACAAAAACAAAAGCCGCTGAGTGGCCAAAGTGACAAGTGGTGTAGCATCTCTGAGCCGATTGGCATTTCGATATGAAGCTTGAGGAGAAAATACAAAAAAAACACAGTAAGGACGGAGCAGATCAGTAGGGCGTAAGGCTACAGTCGAACGTAACTGACAGTGGAAAATTCCACACACAGACGCAAACCCCCAAACTCTCTTACTTTCAATCGAGCAAATTGTATGTTGCATATCTTCGGTGTTTCTTATCCGATCATGAAAGGATAATTGTGATTACTGTGTTTGTTCATTCGGTTACCGGTAGAAGGGGGTTAGGTATCAAAAATCGAAAGCTAAATCGATCTTCTTACTGTAAAGGATGTAAAAACCATAAATGGTGTCTCTAGCTCTCACACTTTCAATAATATATAGAATTTGTAGCGTCTGCAACTTAATATTTACTATTCCTATTTGAACTTATTTAGCAGACCCTTTTATACATATTTAAATTACAAGATCTAAAAACAACAAAAACAAAAAAAAAGAACTAGCATAAAGTGTTTAATGCAGACTTTTTTATTGAAATATTTAATCATTTTCTATTATGTGAGGCATATTTTTTTGGATTTTATGACCACTTTATTTCACACTTGAGCAGTTTGCTTTCTTTTGCTTTCCTTACTCTCCATTGGAGTCGGCAGCCGATTAAGTCATTATTCATAATGTTCCTGCACTGAAAGTGATATTAATGATATTAATTTTGGGTGCCATTGTTGGTAACTCGAGGCTTGTTAGGTGAATTGTCGTGGCCATTGTTTGCTCCAAGTTTATTGTCATAAATCGCTTTCTAATCGGCATCCTTGCAACCTGCGATCCTGTCATTCTGTTGTCCTGTCGTCCTGCCATTGTGCGCTGTGTGCTCTGATCTCATTAGTACGCCCCATTTAACACCTTTTATTCGGTGGTATCAGGTGCAGGCGGCATTCCCTTTCATCTCGATCAAGTGCACATTACACTGAAAAAAATACAAAATATTGTTACTTTAGGCTAGCTAGAAACCAGTGCAAATTTTACTTGATTAGAGCTGGTAATACCCATGTGATTTAGAATTTATTCATCTTTGGTACATCCAAATTTATTCAAAAAAATTTAGTTTCTTAAATTATTTTTCATTTTTACTTGCAAATAATATCAATGGTTACAAACTCAATAATTTTTTAATTAATCTTGGTTTAGTTTTAAACGAATCTCACGTTTTCTAAATTTATTTCAAGTTTATTTTTATACTATTAATAAATCTCATTCATTACAATCTCATTTTCTCATTTTCCCAATTTAAATCTTGGAAATTCAAGAAAGTTTCTCAGAGTGTATTGATCAAAAAATGCATTAGATATGCTCGATTCCATATCCATTGTAAGCAGCCAGAGCACGCCCCAATATGTATTTGATATCTTGTATTCTACTAATGATGCTACAATTGCCTTCTTCTCACGCTTTGAGGGATTTCAACGCCTCTTCACGCTCACATCAAATGCACATTAATCGTTCAAATGCTTAATAGGCAACAGGATGTGGACGAGTCCACTCTCTGCCTTGGCCAAATATTTGCATAAACCTTTGCGGAAACCGGAAAACCGATAGAGCGAAATCAAAAACCGAAATCTAAAATACCGCTAAAAACACTTCCCTTCCCACAGGGAAGGCTGGCAAGGCTAGCGGATTTCTTTGCCAGTTCACAGCTAAACAAACAGCAACAACTGCTAGATTTTTGCTTACCCACATCACCGACGGACTGACGGACGGACGGAAGGACGGACTGACAGAAGGATGGACTAACTGACTGACTGAAAATTGATTTCTACGCCCACCCCGATGTTTGAGGGCTCATCAGCATAACAATCAGTTGCTTCGAACCCTTTTTTGGCACTTCCTCCCGGCCTTACTCTCTATCAATATAGTATTTTTATACTATATATATCGGTTTGTGTATGCTCCTAATCGCATTTCGTGCCTGCTGCGGCATTTCAATTTCACATTCATTTCGTAGGTGTTGTTTTCTGTCTTCACACCAGCAGCACCCACAGGTGCTTCCAAAGCAGATTTTTCGTAGAAACGCATCAGCATCCAAATCGATTCGTATACATTCGATTTGCTTAATTGAATTTCTGTATCGATCGATCGCTTCGAGAGGCGGCTGCCTATTTAATAGATTCACACGCACGCCGTGCATCAGAGATCAATGGGGCAAGAGGGCATTAAGAGTGGATCAACAACTGAGGAACTCGGCAAATCAGGAACTAGGGAACTAAGGGAGCTGTGTGTTTATAGAACTGTAAAAATATTTCGCTAGCAGGCAGGTAGAGCCATAATCCTGTGCATAGAGGGTAGCATATTGAATGCTGACAAGTTTTGCATTTAAATGGGCTCAGGCTTAGCAGCAGCTAAGGCTACAGTCGGAGGCAACATGCAGCAGCTAAATTCATTGTACATAAGACAGCGAGCGAAATTTGTGCTGTTTAAGGAGTGTTAAATCCCAAATGTTTTGCTCAGAAAATGTTATACTTTTTTAAAAGGGAGAGGCTCAAAATGTTAGCAACAATATTTTAGAGAACCTTTCATAAAACAGAATAGAATTGTCACATAACTTCAATCTCAAGGTTCTTTTTTAGTTTTAACTACCAAAATATTGCAATGGCAGTTCCACATTTTTTCCAATTTCCCCCATTTCGGCAACATAACACGTATTTCCCTTTCAAGTGGAACTCCTTATAGCTTCTTTTTCCATCGAAACTGCTGCACCTTACAGGACATTCATTAGGACGATTGGGAGCAAGTTATCCGTTTTCCAAATGCTTATTGTGTTGGGCATTGCCCACTGACTTCTGTGTAAGAAGCGCGCCAAAGTTGAAAGGTTTTTCTCCCTTTATGCTGTTCCTTCAATTTCCCTTTCTGCAGGTCTTGCTGACAAGGCTGTGGCTTCTGCTCCTGCCGCGTGGCAAGGTAGCTAAGAGACTGGGATTGGGATTGGCATTGGGAATAGCATCCAAGCCTGCCGCACTCTCAATTAGAAACACATTTTGGGCGCAACCTCTGAAGAGGCTTACAAACGCCTTACACAACGCCTTACAATTTTTGTCGGAGAAACAATGGGCAGAAGCGGAGAATAGAAAGAATGGAGGGCCTTATGCAATTTACGTTGACTGTCCTTCATTATCATTGGCAGTTGTCATTGTCATTGGCACAATACAATATGATTCCAGTTTAAACCTGGCCATAGCTTTTCACAAATTCATCCAGAGCCACGTGCACCGAATCCTGCTGCTTCTCAAAGGATAATGTGCTCTGGTCCTTTCCCCTCTCGGTGTTTTTGCCTTTGGTTTCTCGGACATTCACCACACGCTGTGTGCCCGATGTTTTGGCCCATGCTTCATTTATTTGCAATTGTCTAGAGGTAAAAATTATATGCATAAATGTCACACTGGCCACAGCTGGAACTGCAACTCCATA
This sequence comes from Hypselothyrea guttata, assembly GCA_035045125.1. Classification (NCBI taxonomy): domain Eukaryota; kingdom Metazoa; phylum Arthropoda; class Insecta; order Diptera; family Drosophilidae; genus Hypselothyrea; species Hypselothyrea guttata. The sequence goes on along the minus strand of JAWNNJ010000452.1, from coordinate 116,879 downwards.
CGCCGCACGGAAGAACGGTTTGAATATCGTAGGAAATCCCTGAATATTCCTGGGCTTCTGCTTATGCAATGCCAACTGTGCCTTCTGCGGAAGCGTTCTTCAAAGTGCCAAAAAGCCGCCGACGCGACTGTAGTTCCAGTGTGTTCCACTGGAAGGACATTTGATTATGATTTTATGGCATGCATTACGGACTGGGTATTTCACGGAAGTGCTCTTCAAAGCGTTAAAAGCCGCCACATCAGTTTGACTTATAGATCGACTTCCAGTTTTATTTTCAGTTACTTTACATCCGTTTCTTCTTCCAGTTATGCTTTAGTTCTATTTTCTGGTAATCTTAGAATTCTACATATATTTCTATTTCCTGTTCTACTTTCAGTTCTACTTTCACTTTAAGCTAGTTCGACTTCCAGCTTTATTTCCAGTTATACGTTCAGTATAACTTCCGTTTCTTATTCCAGTTATGCGTTTAGTTCAATTTTCAGGTATGCTAAGAGTTCTTCTAACATTTCTATTCCCAGTTTTTCTTCCAGTTCTACTTCCATTTTCCTTTCCAGTTCTACTTCCATTTCCCTTTCCAGTTCTATTTCCATTTCTACTTCCATATTCCTTTCCAGTTCTACTTCCATTTCTACTTCCATTTCCTCTTCCAGTTGTACTTCCATTTCCTCTTCCAGTTCTACTTCCATTTCTTCTTCCAGTTCTACTTCCATTTCTATTTCCAGTTAATTTAAAACTTTCAAGTCTCTAAGTGGCAATTCATGCTGATTTTTCAGTCGAAGCCTCCTGATCACTTCCAATGCCACATTCAGATCAAAACTCCGTTTAGCCGCTGCATCTGGAATGGCAAGAGTGTATGGTACGGAAGCGTGCTTCAAAGTGTTAAAAGCCGCCACAAAACGGAGGCAGGGCCTGACCTTGTGGCATGTGGAGCAACAGTTGCAATTCCAGTGCCCTTTCCAGTTCCAATTCCAGTTCCAGTTCCACTTGCACTTCCAGTGCTCATCGTCTGTCATACGCCGCAATCATAACATTTCATTGCCATAATTTCTTATGCAAATATCCTGTGGCAGCGTTGCGAATTTATTAATTACTCGACAAATGCGACCCAAAAATAAAGCAAAAATGCAATCAGCTAAAAAACATAAATTGCAGCAATAAGTGGGAGTAAGCCAGTCGGGAGTATTGTGCTAACAATTACCACACTCTTCTTGGCAATTAGAACAAAATTAAAGTAATAAAACTTTAGAAATTTTCAGCTTAGAATTAGATAAAATTTGTGCAGAAGTAACAGCACTACATTATGCCCAGCATAGCCTGTTGAATGCATTACAGGGTATACAATCACAACGCGCACAATACAGAAGAAAAATCGTTGTCAGTTCTGCGGCTACCGGTTCGATACGGTCATGGGGCGCCTCCATATATCGCTGGGATATTGTATCTGTATCTGTATCTGTTGACTGGTAGAAAACTGCAACCGCTGCAACTGTAGATCTCAGCCGTATAATTAAAATGTTCAAAAAAGCGACAGTGTTCATTTTTTCATCATAAATTTCAAAAAGATTGCAATTTTTTCGGCGCGCGCGCTTCTTGCCCATTTGAAGTGAGCCGCAACGGGAAAGGAGGGAAAGAGAAGGGGGAGAGGGGCATACAGGCTAAAGCTTAATGGAAATAGGTGCAGGAGAGGGACAGGCAAAGGGGGACAGAGGGACAGCAGAGCTATTAAGTGTAGGGGCAGCGCCAGTTTTGTGTCTCAGTTTTGGGCTTAGCTTAAGGATTCCAATGCGAATTGTGCACCACATAAAATTGGCAGCAAGAAATGTGGCAGCAACAGCAGCAACAGCCGCAACTTGTCGCTTGCAACCTGTTTCAAGCGCCACAGCTCTTGCCACTGGCTTGAAATACCCTGTAATATTCGCTAAATTGTATTTCATTTATTAGCTTACATCTTTTAAAATGCTGCAATATCCAAACACTAAACACTAAATAAGGGAACATAAATCTTTTTTTTAGTAAATTTAAATTAGTAGTAAAAAATTAAATAATTTTAAAATAACTTAATTTTGTTTAATTGTAAATAATTGTTTTGTTTAGATTTCTATTTAATTATTTGTGTCTTATATGTTGTTAAATGTAGTAATAAATTGAAATAAAATTACAATAGTTTAATACTTGAAACTAAATCGTATAATTAAAATTATCTTAAGTTAGTACTTGTAATAAATCTATAAATTACAATTGTAATTATACCCTGTACCCATTGAAAAATGGGGAATACAGGGTTATTAACTTTGTCAGGATGTATGTAACAGGCAGAAGGAGGCGTGGTAGACCCCACAAGGTATATATATTCTTTATCAAGAGGACGAGCCGAGTTGATTTAGCCCTGCCTGTCTGTCTGTATTGATCAGCTCCCGCCAAAAAAAATCCCAACACCCACCACTTCGCTTCTGTGATGAGCGCTCTGTATGCTCCATCCCAACCAGTGTAGGCTATGCGGCTACCCGCTGCATTACTTGTAATGCAGTAGGTATGCTTGGAGAGCCAGCGGAGTGAGCGGCTAAGCGCTACATAGGAGGCGAGCTGGCTACCTGCTGCATTACTTGTAATGCAGGAGGTATGCTTGGAGAGCCAGCAAGAGTGAGCGAATATAATAAAAAATATATGTAAAATCGTAGTTTGGAATAGAAGTAAATTTCTAGGCCAATCAAAGTTATTAACCCCGTTATTTTTCATTTTTCAATGGGTACAGGGTATAATTAATACTTTGAAATTCACAGGGTATGCAGCTGTTATCGCGCCCTCAACTAGTTGTTGCATACTTGTTTCTCATCTGCGGATTTTTGTCTTTTCGAGTAATTTTCAAATCAAACCAAGGTCTGGGGCTGTTCGCTGGCTTCGGGCGATGTTTTTGGCATGCGCGTGCGCAGCGGCAATTTGATGAAATGCATATGAAATCAAAAGTGAATTACGAGATTCGCCAGCAACAACAACAACAACAACAACAACTACAATGACAACAACAATAAGTAACTTGAAAGGAGCAAAAACAACAACATCCAGAGGTAACTAATTGGGGCAGACACGCAGCTTAAAGGGCTTTACCACTGGGATTATGCGGCTTCATAGAGAGTGAGAAATGAGGATGCCTCAGAGATCTCAAATGCTCTAGGTTGCTTCTGTGCTTTTGCACTATTTTTGCTATTTTTGTTATTTTAAAATTATGCCTGGGGCACACTGCACTCAACGCAATTAAAATATTCATAAATTGCATTATAAAAATATAAAATTAAATTTGCCATAAAATAAAGACTTGAAATGCATGAGCGGCAGAGTGCATATTTTAGAGCACAGTTTTAAATCGAGATACAGCTGAAAATATCTATATAGATCATCCGTTTTGATATGCATATATAATAAATATATATGTATATACAATCTGCCTGCAGATCAAGTCAAGTCAACTTCGCTCACAATTTTCTGCACTGGCAATTAAATGCTGCTCATGGCTCTGACGTGAGGCTACAATTAAAAAAGTAAAAGAGGCAAATTAAATATGAAAAAAATTTGGAGGTTTTTTGATAAATGTCGCGGCTCACTTTGTGTAATTAATTTAAATAATTTCGCTGGCCCCATTGTGTGTTTAGCGGCCAGCAGAAGACAGAGAAAGTGCCCCAAGCAAATTGAGACATTTGTCGTTGTCGGCAATTAAGCCAAAATGCCAGAAAGGACTTCCCAACTTTGTCAAATAACGTATTGAAGAAGAGAATATTTCAGACGGTCCCTCAAGAAATTTAAAATGGAACTTGACGTACGAATAACCGAAGCAACGGAGAGGAAATGAAAGTAAAGTTAATGTACCGAAAATGTCTAACTAAAAGGTTGTGGTAAAAAATAATTAAAATAATAAAAAAAAAATATAGAAAACTTAGATTATTCATTGTTATTATAATTTATTTAATTTTTATAAAATTGACTTTATTTTTAAATGATTTTCTTTGATTCTTAAGAGTCTGCAATATTCTCTGCCAAAGTGTTATATTTATTTAGTTAAGAATTTAAGTTAATCACTATAATCAAATAATATAAATTAAATTTTTCTAAACTCTGAATTATTACAGCTATAAAATTAAAATTTGTTTTTGACTTAAGCTTACCAATTTAATTGTTTTCTGATTGTAATTCAATTATAATTTTATTTCTTGGCTTAAATTTCAGCTCGATTTCTGAACTCATTTTTGATAGAATTCTTGAGCACTAAAAGAAAAATTAAATGCATCGAATCAGCAATTAATTTTGGAGTATTATTGTAATCCCCTTGAAAAGTATGTGCATAAAATGCAATTGCCACGCACGATTTTCGAATGGAGCCATCAATGGGAAGTATTATTATCATTTCAGCTGGAATAGAATTTAAAGAGCAATTGCGTCCGTGGCTAAGCAGCTTAACTAAAAAGGAAAGAGAAAATAATAAGAAATAGAAAAAAATTAAATAAAATGGAAAATGGAATATAGGTGAGGCATCTACAAATAAAGTGCTCCGATAGGGTCCCTGGGACACGCAATGCAACACGCAATTGTCCCTATGATTTTCCCAATGATTTTCCCACTCGCATCCTTCGCTCGTGGGCGTTTTAATTGTCTGGGGAAAATTGTAACAAAGGCTGGAAAAATAATGGAAAACTGTGCAGAGCTAAGCGCTTAATTTACGATCAGAGCGACAAGTGGAATTTTGTTTTTTTCATTGGTTTTTTTGTGGATCTATTGACAAATTCCTCTTAAGAGATATACGAGCCTGGGAGCTGGAGTTTAGATCTTGCGAAAAACTCGGCATAAGCTGTCTCGTTTGCACATTTATTGCCATCTCTGTTGGCTGGTGAAATCGAATCGGTTTTAGGGCCGCCTGACAGCAAAAATGTCAGCATAACTGGCGCAACATAAATTACATTATTCTTTGTCAACATTTGTAAGTCAAAAACGTGTTCGCTCTTCATGTTAAACAAATAACTCACTTCTTGATGCCTTCTTGTTGTTGCTCTTGTTGCTTGTTGTTGCTGTTGTTGCTGTTGATATTGTTGTTTATGCGAGTGTTATTTACGAGACATCAGTCAGTGTTGCCTGCTGCTCCGTCCGGGCTCTGTCTTCGGCCTGAGCTCCTTCTCTGGGCTCTCGCTCTGGTGTTGTAATCAGAGCATCCTTAATAAATCATAAATTTATTCGGCCCCAAAGCTTCAATGCATGTAAAGAGGCTGCAGGTCCCTACACTGAGACAAAAACAATTCCGTTTTTCAAATCATGCATTTCGTGCTTCAAATAGAACCCAGAACAAAAATGCTTGTACCAAGAACGCAGAACTTATAACAAGTTTATGCAAATTCTTTAAAATAAAATAGCATGAAAACAAAAATTCCAATATATTTGTAAGCGATGGAAATTTAATAAATAATTAGCAGATAGCAATTGCTTGGCAGATAAGCAAAACTTTGATGCATCACATCTCTCTTAACTGTCTGGCGATTTTTATGAAATTTACTGAATTGGTAGATATTGAAGATCTCTACGAAATACTGCAGACAGAATTTATGTATATAGATTTGTATCTCTTAATAAGGTCAGTTTATTCTATATATGTCCGTTATGGGGAAAAGAGGCGTATGATGAAGATCAGGTTTATTTGAATACGAAAAGCATTATTTCCAATATTCTATTCTATAGTTGTTATTTTGAATATATATAATATTATCCACATAGTATTCTCTATATATATTTGAAATGACTTTTAATGAATGATACAGACAAAAGAGGAAGCATTGCTGCCTTGAAATTATATTAAAAATATTGAAAGCGGGATATCCCGAGTTCGATTGATCGGCTTCTTACTTTTTGGTTATTACCAGAACTTTTGGATAGGACTTTGCCACTTTTCGCGCAGTGTATTGCCTGCAGTTTGTTTGCTTCAAGGGTTCTTCAACATAATTCTGCATATATATTCATGGCACTGGCTGCGATCTACCTCTCGCTCTCTCTCTCTCTCCCTCTCTCTCACCCTCTTTCTCTCTCTCTCTCTCTCTCTCTCTCTCTCCATGTCTGTCCCTGTTTTACTCTGGTTTTGGGTTACGCTCATGTCAAATGTATTATTAACTTCACACAAAACGCGTTCGATTTTGCACCGTTTGCTGTCGCTGAATTTTGTCGTATGTCGCCCAATGGGACCGCCACCAGTGACAACAGGGACACCCCCGGCACCCCCTTGAAAATGACTCCCCCCCTGCTGTCACCACTTGATTGTTAAGGCTGCCCGGCGTCCCCCCGCCCGACCCATTCCCCCCTCGCGCGCTGCTTGCATACATTATGCTTGACAAACCGGAAATAATAATTCGATAAATGCAGCATGAAGATGCGGCTTCAAAATAACATCAGCTCAAAGCCCCCAAAGTGCAGTTGGGCCTCATGTAACGGCCAAAACCGTTCGAATTTAGCTGCTGGCCATGTTGCGAATTGTTTGGCTCTCTGTAATCACTTGGTGGGTGACTAATAGATACCCTCGAAAAGATTAGAAGCTTCTGAGACTACAATAGGTTTTTATATTCTTGATATTTCATCATTTTGCGATGTATCGAAATTGTTATATATTTTTATTAAATTATATTCTTTAGTTTTGTCCATTTCTTGATACAAATTTTAAAAATAAAAATGCTTTAAGCAATTTTGGAATATTCTAATATCGATCTAGTGCCAAAATTAATATATTATTCGTATATTTAAAATACTTCTTGAAAAGGTTACATTTTTGTTAATAATTATTCAAGTTTGGGAAGTTTGAAATATTGACATTAAATTCTTTTAAATTTCCTCTAAATCGTTGAATTTTTTTAGCTATATTCATAATAATTTTTAATTAACTTAAATACGTATTTTTTATATATTTTTATTTACTTATATTATTTCCTTTTTACAGAGTATTTTAGGCAACAATCAGTTGATGCTTGAGCCCCCCTTTAAGAAGCATCAACTGACGGAAATGCGTATGCCAATTCGTTTATCTATTAATGCAGCAGAAGAGGGAGACAGCAGCACTGCCAAAGAGAGAGACGGAGACAGAGAGGGAGATAGCACACCGGATATGCGCGTGGGAGTCTTCGGTTGAGTCAATTGCAGAGTCCCCCCCTCCTCTCTCTCTCGCCCCCTTGGCATTTTGTGGGGCTGCAATGATAATGGGGCATACGGGAAAGCAGGACATGACTGCAATTGTTGTCGTTGCTTCACATTCGTCCGGCTGTCCGATGCTGTCCGACTCTCCGATGCCGTCGGACAGTCCGACTGTCCTTCTGTCCGTTTGCGGTTCAGTTTTACCCGAGCTTATCCGTTTAAACCATCGCGAATCACATTGCATTCGCTGCGATCGAAGCGACGGCTTCCGTTCCGTTCTCTGTTTTGTTTCCCAAGTGGACGCACATATACCTGTATATATATTATATATATGTATATGTATATATATCCCTATACGCATACAAGTATTACCCTTGATCTTCAGACGCTTTGTCTTAGTAGTGTTGGGGGCGATCTGTAAATTGCCGACTAAAGGCAGAGCTTTCGGTATGGGTATACTCTTACTTATACCTTGGCGGAGGATATCTTGCAAGGTTGGGGATTAAATAAATAAATAAATAAATTAATTAATTAAAATAAATAAAATAAAAAATTAAATATAATTTGTATTTATTTATTAGATTTGTATATATACAAGAATAATTACCAATAGTTACGGCAGGTTTCGCCATATCTGAGTAATGGAAAATCGGGTTCAGCTCTATTTCAAAACATGACCCATCTAACTGAACTCGACTGTCTTACAAACAAATCGATTGAAATTTGATACCATCTAAAAACAAATTTATGTGCAGATCAAATGGATCATTACAGCATAAAATAATAATTATTTTTATGTTGGTTTTTTTGTTTTGGTTTTTTTTGTTACTTTCGAGTATATTTATTTTATTAAGAATTCTTCTTTAGCTCTTTGTTAAAAGCGTATTCTATATTCTTCAAGGTATATTTTGTTCAGCCTCTTTACTTATTCTTAAACTCAACCGTACATTTTTAGCATAACTCAAAATTAGTTCAATAAAATACAGCCAGGGCAACGGGGCAGGAATCGATCGATCGATGCATCTTTGGAATTGTCGGCATTTACGGCGACTGCAACTTGCTCGATTGATTAACCTGCGTTTGCATATGCAACGATGCAAAGTTGTAAGATGCAAGATGCAAAGATGCAAAAATGCAACAAGTAATTTACTTTCAGCTCAGCCTGACTTCTTGCTGCATAATTTATCAGACTCCCAGGGCTTCTGCAGTAGAAGACTGTAACGGTAAACCCCAAAGGCATTTGCTTAAAAACAAATGACAGTTTCAAGTGCTCGAAATAAGTTCGAGTTAAGACCATATATTATTGCGACTGCTTGAATATTAAAAGAATATTCAAACACTCGTCTCTTTTATATACTGAAAGCGAAAATTTTAAACAATTATTAAGATACTTCTTTTAAATTGTATGCTTAAACCTTAATATTCTAACAATTTTAACTTGAAATTCTTTTAAATTTGGAAAGAACTTTAGTAAACTTTCGAATTGTAGAACCTAAAAATTCTAACAATCTTAAAATTTTCCTAAATTTGGTACAAATAAGAAAGTTATACGAAGAAAAAAAAATTTGAAATTGTAATTCAGAGGGGTTCAATAGATCTTTTAGGTCGCAGTGCGCTATTCCCCAACAACAATAATAAGCCAGAGGGTTCAAGGCTGATTCGATTGTTGATTATTTTGCTCAGTTGAAATAAAATTAAGAATTCAGTCAGGACAAAAATTTTTTTTTATTCACAAATAAGTTTTCAATAAATTCTATATGCAGCTTTTATGGTTTCCTTAAAATTTTAATATTTTCTAGAACAAAGCTGATTGTCAGATTGGAAAACAGTTTATTATTTTTTTGAAGCAGAATTTATATCTCTATTTTTCCTTCAAGCAGATTTTATAAATTCGATTGCACAGTTTTATAACCACTTAAGAATACTTTGTAATAATTATTTCTGTTGTTTTAAAGTAGCAGTTAATCGCCAAATAAATTACAAAAAACAATCCATTTGATGTTTATAATTTTTTAATTCGTTTAAAATGTTCTACTCAAATGTTAATATAATGAATTCCAGTAGCAGTCTGTTATTTGTAAGGAATATTTTGGCATTTCTGTACGTTAGAAATGTTAAAAATTTCTCAGTTCTATTCTAATAAGCGGCAAAGAATTTATAGTTTTTTTAGAATTACTTACCTTTAAGATTACGCTTCAAGAGACAAGTTTAGTCTTTTGAAAATAACTCACCATTTTCTATAAATTGTTAGCCCAATTTCTCGATTTCCCATAAAAAAGACATTGACATGTTTGTTTGAATGATGTTTACTAATGCTATCAGTTTAATGTCCTCCATGTTTGTTTGTTATGCGTTATAAACTAGCTTAATTACTAAGTTCTTAAAACTATATAATACAAACAGGCACAAACAGCGCACTTAATGAACTAGGAAAAAAATTGTGGTTTCCAAAAAAAAAAGCCTAAAAACTAGAATAAATACTTTAGCAGTTGCTTGAGGTAATACTTTGCTGGGACTAGTCGGAGTGTGTGGGTTGCTGCCTCAGAGATCATCCTGCCACAGGGAGATGTAGTCCAGGATGTCCTCCTCCTCGGCCCCCGAGCTGCACGAGTTGTTCGGATAGTCTTCAAAGCTGCCCGTGCTGGACTCCAGTTTCAGCTGCGTCGATGCGTAGTAATTGCTGGCAGAATCGGAACTGGAACTGGAGTTGGAACTGGAACTGGTACTGGAACTGGGTGAGATGAGCTGCAGTTGCTGCTGCAGCGCATAGAGTTGTTGCTGATGTTGCTGCTGCTGCTGTTGGAATGCGTAATGTTGCTGCTGTGCATGTTGCTGCTGTGCATGTTGCTGCTGTACATGTTGCTGCTGCTGCTGATCGTTGTCGTCGATCAGACGCTGCAATCGCCGGATATATTCGACCGCCATCCGCAGCGTGCTGACCTTGCTGAGCTTCTTGTTGGCTCCCGGGCCGATGCCGCGTCGTCCATTGCTCAGATCGGCAATGATGGCCACCGGTATGTGCTGCCTCAGCTGGCTGAAGCCGTTGTTCACCTGCTTGACCCGATTGCGCTCCCTGGCATTGCGGCGCACCACGGAGGCGCCACCGATAACCTCCGATTGCTCCAGCTGATATTTGTGGCAAATTTGGCTGCTGTTGCTGATGTTGCTGATGTTGCTAATGTTGCTGATGTTGCTGAAGATGCGTTGACTTTGCAGTGCCATCGTATTACGTATTCGGTATTCGGAGTGTTTAGAATTTTAGAGATACGAGCTGGCCCTACGAACGCTGTCGCTGTTCTGATGCCCTTCCCTGCGCCGTGCGCTCTATTTATAGTCGGCCCTGCCTATGCATCTCACCTGCCCGTCTACCTGAGACAACGCAGGCAACTGAGACAAAAGGTGCAACAAACGCACAGCAAACAAAGCAGCATCCACTCAAGGACCACTCCACTTACAGACTCACTCACTCACTCAAACATTCACTCAAATACTCACTCACTCGCAAACTCACTCGAATACTCACTCACTCGCATGCTCGCTCTCTCAGACTCTCCTGGGATCGCACTCGGTTGCTGGAAGGCAGCTGCCCCTGTGATTATACGTCTGCTGCCCTACAGGCTAACCTCCCTCTCTCTCTCTCTTTCTTCTTTTCTCTTTCTGTCTGTCTCTCTCTCGAGTCGCGCTCTCTTGCTCTCTGTCGCGTGCCGTCCTCCAACCGGTTCGCTGCTCCGCCTGATCGTGGTCGTGTGGCGACTGCCAGCACTTTGGAGCCGACACAGCTGCCGATTTTCTGCTCCTTCCTACACAGCGAGAAAAAAAACGGAATTTCTTATGCCAAAACTATAAGTTCTCAGCTTGGTAAATAATTGAGCAGGGGTTTTCTTAAAAGCAGGCATCGTAATTAATTTAAGTTTTAAAACATATATTAGAAAATTAAAGTTATTTGTCTATACAAAATAAAAAAAAAACTCTTTTTTAGGATTTAAAAAAATATATATATATATATTCAGTATATATTATATTATAAAACTTGAACATAATAATTGTCTTCAAATTTGGATTGTAATAAATGAAAATAGAAATTGAATTCAAATATCTTTTGCACCTAGTGAAGTGTTTCAAAAATTTAAAAATATTCGGGATCTCTGTTTCAATACCTTTCTTATGATGATATAGTAATAATATGTCCTTCAAAACCGAGCATTACAAATTGTAATTCCATATTCTATTATATGGTTTTTGGCTGTATTATTTATTGCCGACATGAATAGAAGTATTATGCTCCAGTTTATAAAATAAATCGATGTGTTGTTGTGCACAAATCTATACCCTTTAATTGAAATTTAATTTTAAAATATTTTAAATATACATTAAATTTTAGGTTTTAAATATATCCTCTCTTACCTGCCGGCAAAGCCTGCAATATTGTTTCTTAAACATCTTCTGTGTTACTAAAGATTTATTTTCTATAAGTATTTTTTTTTTAAATTTCATGTAACAATTTTTTTTATTTTTATTTTTCGTAAAAAAATTTTCAGATAAATATTCAGATTTGCACAAATTTTTAACAAGGCTAAGAATGTAAAATAGAGGCTCTTTGGTCTTTTGGTCCTGGCAGCCCGTCTCAAGGTCCTGCTGCCTCGTCAACACCTCGACCCGCCGGAGGCAGTTTTCTATTAACACTTGTAATGCCGGAGAGTCCTTTATGTGCCAGGTTCTTGGCCAGTTTGGCACCCGTTGCTACCAAGGACAGCGCACAGCGCACTCGAAAGCATTTTGAAAGCATTTAGCATTTGGCATTTGGCATTTGGCATTTAGAATTTTGTTGCATTTAGTATTTTATAGACATTTTGTTATGTTTGTCCGTTTGCCTGGCCATAGAAATGTGTCCACGGGTCAGGGGTCATATATCGCTGACCTTTTGTCTGGTTGCACGCCATGCCCAACCGTGTCCAACGGATTGACCTCAGCCTCAGCCTCCCCCCGCTGTGCCTCATTTAGCACTTTGTTGCAGCAGCGGGAGATTCGGGGACAGTGGACAGTGGACAGAGGACATTTCATAGTCTCCTGACAATCGCAGCCAGATGGTCGGCAGTCTCACCTCATCCAGATCGGCATATGTCCGGCTATATCCGTATAATTCTTGTTGATGCAATAGACATTCGTTCAACTGATTTTGCTGCCCTTTGATTCAAGTTTTTGCTCTTGCTTTTCGGGCACATTTCATTCGCGTCCTCCCGGCCACATCGTTCATATAAATTGTAAAATTATTTTCAAGTTTTTGTTTATTTTTTTTTTTTTTTTTTTCCTTATATTTTGCGTTCCATTCGTGCGTTAAGCAGGCAGGTTCGGCACGCTTAATGCCGCTCAAACAGGCTATAGCTAGGGAAATGGCAAAAAGAACTTAAGACGAATTTTGCATGCTCTAAGATTGCATTTAGTTTAAAAATTGATTCGGAATTGCAGAGGTGAACAATTAAAATGGAACGGGAAAAGTTATATTTATATTTCAAAAAGATTTAAGAAAGAATTTCGATTTATTTATTTAATTCATTTAAATTATTTTATGTCGACTATAAAGGAAAATTAAAGAAACTGAACAAGAATATATAGAAAGCTTGCAATTATTTTAAAATTATAAATAAAATATTTTAATAAAAATTTTTTATCGTAAGTTTGAAGTATTTGGCACAAGCTGCATGTCATAGCTGATATAGCCAAGTTTTATCCGAGAGCTGTGGAAGCCGCCCAGTATGATTGTTGTTAAAGCTCCCTGCATTCGTAAGAGGAGACTAAAGACGAAGACTAGAGACGAAGACGGAGACTGGAGACTGGAGACTGGAGACAGCTTCAAAAATGTTCAGGGCACAATAACAACAGCATGCAGATATATTTTAGCGATCGGCAGCAGGCGCTATCATTATCTGACACAGAAATTTAATATAAATTATGTTGACATGTTGGCTTAAATATGGAGCTGCCAGACAAACAGACAGAGAGACAGACAGACAGACAGACAAACAGACAGACAGAGAGAGATCTCTCTTTAGGCTATTGGGCCAGAAGCTGATTGCTTTGCCAACTTAGCCGGCTTCAGAATTATCAACAATTATTTAATAAATGTTTAATTATTCATAATATTTCTGTTAATGAATCTCCATTTTAATTGCGATTTATTTTAAATAACTTTGTGTGTATAGCTTTGATCAGGTCGACGAGCCGAGTCGATAAAGCCCTGATCGTCCGTCTTTCTAACTGCTCGGCTTTCCGTCTAAACTAACTTAAATATCCCGTAGACTATAAGAGCTAGAGCAGCCATTTTTAGAATGTAGGTAGTTGTATACGCAGACCACATTTATTTCAAATATTGGATTATAGAAATATAGAATACAGAACGTTGTTATTTAGAATATTTACCATCGATCGGTCTTTTCCGGTTAGACACTCGAAACTAAGGACATCTTACAGGTTCAATGTTGCTGCTTTTAACGGCTGAACGTAAGGAAAACCTATAGTATATGGAATGATATGAAAATATAAAAATAAAACGATATGAATTGAGACGGAAGCGCAAGTTACCTTATTGAACTGCAATATGCGCGAATGAAGTCGTCATTAATATCGACTTGGGCCTGTCAATAACTTGACATCGCATCATCATTTTGTCCCAACTGCGAACCTTCCACTCCCTTCTCTCCCTCCACTCTCTCTCTCTCTCTCTCTCTCTTTTGAACATACAGTTATTGCCTGTTGTTGCTTTCTTGGCTTTTTTTAACTCAACTTTCAGACACTTTGCGGTACGATTTTTGACGCGCCCCAAGCCAAGGTCGAGCTTCCACATATTTTTTGCTGTCGTTTATTTTTTTGGGTTTATTTTTTTCATATTTTTATTTTTTGATATTTTCTCTAGTGCGGCTGTTGTTGGTTGCACTTTGCATAAGTTGCATGTTAATCACATTTCGACTGTGTCATTTTGAGTCTTCAACGAAATGCACTTGATGCTAAGCCTTCGGCATATGGACTCTCCGCACTCAACTGCTGTTTTATCGATCTTACCGATCTCTGCTTTGACCACACAGTTGGTTTTTGGCTTTTTTGATTCAGAATTCGATTAAGTTTTGACTTTATACCGCAATGTTCAACTCGTACCACAGGTTGAATTTATTCAGTATTTTAATCTATTGTATTTTGATTATATCCTATTTATATAAAAAGTTTATCAGGAGAATTTGATCAATTTATGCTTAATTAAATAAGTTTATAAATAGCCAAGAGCCCTTCTAAATTATATTATATTTTTAGGTTTAAATCGTATTTTTTTCAACGGTTTTTTTGGCATTAGTTTTATTTTAAAATTCGACAATTTTGCAATGCTTCAAAATATTATTTACGTTCCCTGTTTGTGGAACAGAATGTTTGCTATTTTTGTATCATTATCTACATCTATTTATATCTATAAATATTTATATATTTATCCATCAATATATGTATATATATACATAACTGATCTATCAATAACTATAGCAAAGTTTGTTGGCTTTTAATGCGAGTTAAAGCCACAGTTGATTTCTGACAAATGCACTTTATCATACCACGGTTTGCAGCTCTCTTCCGCTGAGAGAACTCTCTCAGTCTCAATCTGAGAGTCAGTCTGAGAGTCTGAGAGTCTCAGAGTCTCTTGCTCTTTATCCGCTGATCAAAATGTTGACATGTTGGCTGTCAATTGTTCATGGCCATCAAATTGCCGCCTTCTGATCTGATCACTTGAAAGCACAAAAGCCGCAGCATATATTATGGAAGCAGATCCGAGCAAGTCACACCCACTCAGAGACAGAGAAAGAGAGAGGGCAAAAGAGAGAGAGAGAGAGAGAGAGAGAGAGAGAGATAAAGGGAGAGAAAGAGAGATTTATGTGGGGCTGTCAGCGGCTCTTTGGGACTTCTAAGGTGCGCATTTTGACGCCGTCTTTGGCCATTCTATGGGCTGCAATGATATTTATGGCCAATGGCCAAAGGACCACAGATCACTCGCATATATATTGTATATCCGAATATATATATATATATGTATATGTGTGTATATAGAAGCTATATATGGGCAATGAAGCCGGGGCCAGGGCCAGTGCGATTTTTGATTAATTGTAATGCGGAAACTTTGATTAATTGCGGCCACGTTGCGGCTGCAACATAACAATTTGTTTTCGCATTGCATTAAATCAGGCAGGAGCATCAGCAGAAGCTGCTCCAGTTGCCCCTACCTCAAGTGAGATTGTATGGCCAACACCTTGTATATATATATAGATATATATATAGTTGATATATAGATATTCGTACACAAAGCCCGATTTACGAGTTGTACGCTGAAATTTATGAATGATCACAGAAGAGACAACAGCCCAAAAAAAACCTAAATAAATAATACAAAAAAAAAACAACCGGGCTATAAAAAGTTGTCAAATGCAGCTATTGTTGCCACTGGGGGCTGGGGGCGTGTCCACTGTGACTATCAACAAAATATAATCAACAACAAAAGTGAACTTCAAAAGTTTACCAACATGAAAATTGTACCAGTTTTTGGCTGCTTGTTTTCAGTTTCTGCTGCAATTTACATGTCTCTCAGTGCAGTGTTTTTACACTGAGAGAAAGAGTTTGCGCTGTAAAAAGTTAAAAAAAAAGCAGCAATTTTTTAATCAAAAAATCTGAGACTTAAGAGCGCAATTTAATTTCCAATGAATTGAAATAAATAAAAATGTTTAAAATTCTTATTTAAAATTAAAAATTAAACTAAACTAAATGTTTTTAAAATAATGATTATTTTAATCTTAATCCTGTATAAAGTTAGAGATCTCTAATAAATGTTGTTTAAGTCTAAAACTTGAATACAAATCGGAATTAAATCGTGAATTAATTCAGATTAATTGTAATTTTCAATAAAGATAAAAGAATGGTTAATAAAATTAGAAAATGGAAGAAACGAGAAAATTGTTTAAAAAATTAACGTATGTTAAAGATATAATAAAATAATATGTGATTTTATATTTGTAGTATTAAAAGATATAACACCAAACTTTGTGTTATGATCGAAAGAAACATCGTTTAAAACAACCCACAAAATGGACAGAGATTAGTTTTGTAGAACGACTTGTTACTCATTTTTCTGAGTGTACATTCCCCTCTCCGCCTGCTCCATTCCTTCGTTTCATGCGCTTCAACAAAACCAATCAACGCGTCTGTCAGTCGAAACTTCAGTCTCTGTCTCAGCTTCAGCTTCAGCTTTAGTTGCAGTTGCAGTTGCAGTTGCAGTTGCCTCACAGTTGCCGCTTATCGGTAGCAGCGCTGAAATCAGCTTCTGGCACATCACGATCGCACCGCCCCCCATCCCCCATTCCAGCCGACACCCCCTCCAACCGAGCCTCTGCCCTCTACCCGAGCCTCTAGCGATTCGTGCTCGTTGCTCCTGTCACAATTACAACGGCAAGTGCAGCAGACTAATGACAACCACGACGGTGGCAGTTGCAGCCACAGTGGGACCAAGCTCCCAAAATGTGCTCTTAAATTTGTGCAGGCTAAAATCTCTGTAAGTCTTACAGAGCGCAAAAATAGCTTGGCAATTGTTATTGAACAAGTTGAGAAAACCAATATATAATATAGGAAATCATTTCTTTGTCCATAGAGGTTAAATGCTTGTAAAGAATTATAATAATGAGATTATTGAGATAAATATCCCAAAATTCAAAGAGAAACTTTGTTTCAGTATTTACTAAACCCAAATTCTTGATTTAAAAAATGGTGGAAATCGGGAAAAATAGTTTAATGAATAATTTCAAATTGTAAATTCATTTCAAGTTTCAATTACTATTTATTCAAGTTTTAATTGTTTTATTTTCTTATTTTCAACAAAGTTGTTAAATCATTTAGAATAAAACAAATATATAAAATTCTTTATATATACATTTATATAAATAAATAGTTTGTTTATTGTTTTTAATTTTATTTAATGACCGAAAATTTCACTATATTTATTACTTATTACATTAATTTAATTGAAATTTGTTGTCATTATTTGTTGTTCTTGTTGGGATAGCGCGCAACGCGAGCTGTGGATACAGGGTGTATGCAAAGCTGGCTTGTTTTATATTAAACTTTGCATTTTGTGGCTGCTGTGGCTTTGTGCCACTGTGCGGCGGCAGGTTGTTGGAGGCAAGTTGACACGGAAACTTGATATGGCACACACGCGTCTGGGCTTTGGTCTTGAGCTTCGACTTGGCTCGGACTTGGTCTTGGCCTGGCTCTTAACCTGGGCCTGGGCCTGGGCCTGGACTCTTGGCCCGCGACTTGCCTCGGCCTGTGGCGTGCGCGTGCAGCGCAATTAAGTTTGTTGTAAGGCAAGCAGGCAACACTTTGACATTGACTGCCTGCCACTGGTGGCAGCAGGCAGCGGGGCATGGGGATGGGAAGGGAAAGGGGAAGGGGAGGGGGATGCAATCTTTGGGGCACACGGCGACAATTTCACCTGTTGCACTGACACAGTAACTTATATTATTTGCATGTGCCTCAGACTAGATGCTTGAACTGGTTTGTGGCAGAGCTGCAAGCAAAATGACAGAGAGGGGATTGCTGCGAGTTCAGTGGGGAGCGGGGAGAGAGGCAAGCTGACAAGCCGCCACGTGCAGTGGCAACAACAAAGTGGGCAGCGCCCTCGGGTCAGCGGTTAATTAGAGCAAATGCAATCTTATTAACGAAACCACACGCTGTGCCCAGCCCTGACCTTTGGCATCTATTGCCCTCTCGCTCTGCCATGACCTGCACTGCAATTAAATGTGGGTCAATTGCAATTACTTTTTGCAGCTTAGCACATCATTAGAGCAGCTCAGGGGCACAGACGCACGCAAGGGAGGCAGGACATCAGTAATTTCAGCAGGCATACACTGAAAAATAAGGTGGTGTTGGAAAATATAATAAAATAAATGCAATTAATTTAATGAAGGATTCAAAATTTCATTTCAATTAGAAAAATAATATACAACAAATAAATAATTATTGCATATCTCTCAGTTTTCTTTTCTAATATTTAAAGACAAAACAGGCAGAAGAAGGCGGGTCAGATCCTACAAAGTATGCATATTGCTAATCATGAGTTTAGCTCTGATTTAGCCCTGTCTGTCCTTCCAATTGCATAAATTCTGTCTTTTATAGTTGATAGAGATTATCAATAAATTTCTTCATAAGAGAGATATGATGCATCAAAGTTTTGTGTATCTAATAAACAACTCGAATATTTGCAAATGCTTATAAATTTGCCGTAGAACAAAAATATGCATGTTTATGCTAGTTATGATGGGGTAAGCGCGCAGCGCGAGCTGTACAAATAAAATATGAGCGAGAACTGTATTAAGATACTTATTATGTACTTTTTATTAGTTTTCATTTAAATATAATATTAAAATATATTTTAATTATTATAGTAGAACTTTGTAATACCTGTATATTGTTTTATATACTATATAATATCTGTGGAGTAATATTTTAATTATGTTACATTTTCTGTTATACGCAAATTTTGGATTAGCTTTTGTTAAATTCTAATTTTATTTTATTGGCTTTGAATGTTTTATGTATATTTTTAATTTTCTAGACAATGTTCTATGCAGTTTCGCGCAGTGCATGTGGTCAATGAGCCAATTGCGTGCCACAAAGTCAACGTCTAGAGTCAGCGTCGGCGTCGGCGTCTGCGTCGGCGTCTGCGTCTGCGTCGGCGTCGGCGTCTGCGTCGGCGTCGGCGTCAGCATCTTAACTGATTCGCATTGATTAATTGCCATCATTAGCATATGAAAAGGACGGGCATGATTGATATGCTCTGGCTCTGTGGCTAGGGCATGATATGTTGTTATTGTGTGCTCTGTTATGATATGCGAATGTTGCAAGTTAGTAGTGTGGACCACCGGCAGCGTTCGCCTTGCCACGGAATGCTGCCGCTTAATGTGCGCTCCTTAAAAGGACAGGACACAAGTGCAATAACAGCTTAGACTGCGACTGCGACTGCGAGTTGCCATTGCATGTTGAACTGCGGCAAGCGAATGTTGCATGCCACGCCGCAAGGTGGAGCCAGCCAGCACTGGGGCAAGCAGCGCGCTAATTGTTAACAAATTGTGGCCCAAGCTGCAAGTGCATTCCCATTCCCATTCCCCATCCCATTTCCATTCCCCATTCCCCATTCCCCCCTTCCATGGCCAGTGGCAACACGCAACGGCGTTGCCAGAGCGCAGCTTCAACTGGGCGCTTTTGCCTTTTTTGTGGGCCAAAGGCTGGGACACACGCAATCGGCGCATACACTCAGAGAAACGAAGCGTTAATCGTGTTGCAAAATAAAGCTGTACTCTGAGAGAAAATCGTCAAAAAACTCTTTGAATTTCCAAGATTGAATGAATACAAACAATTGAGTTGACTACAGTCGGACGCAACCGACAATGCACACACAATCGGAGAAGCTGCTTCTCCCACCTATAAGATTTATTGACACAAAACTATTATACCGTCTATAATTATTCACTAAATTGTGTCTAAAATTCTAAATTTAGGTTCAAAAAATCGTGATTGTTTTTTTTCCAGTGTAACAGAAATTGCATTACTTCATATATTACTTGAACTCCACTGCACAGTAGCCAAGCTGAAGTCAGCGCCAATTCAATTGCCTTTTCCCAGCTCAATTTGCTGGCGGCTTTTCGGCGTTTTATTAGATGCAACACAACAATGTTGCCCCACTGCGGAATGGGGCAGCTTCCGGCTTGCATTTGTTGCTGGGAGTTTGTACCTACCAAGGGTATAATCTGATTAACCAATTTAATAAATATGTTTTTCATTTTAGGCATCTGCAGACCATGGACCTACAGCATGCCAATCATTTAGTAAATTTTGTAACCCAAAACCCTATTGGTATCATGTGGGGATTATCACTCATCAAACGAAAAAAAAAACATTTTAGTTGAACTTTGAATGCGCATAGCTTTACCAAAACTCAATCGATTTTCAAGCGGTGTGCATTTTTCTCGATCATTTAAGTGCAAAATTAAAATTTCAGTACTAAATCGAAGAACAAAAATTTGAACATTTTTGTATAATTTTAACCCTTAAATGAAATATTTGGCAAGGATTAAATTCCGAAAATATTGTTGATGTTTTAACCATTGTAATTTATCAGGTATGAGCATCAATGGAAGATTCTTTTGTCGCTCCTAAACTGCGCTTAATTGAATCAAAACGATCTTTAATGAAATTTCATTTGCAAATGAAACAAATTGCGAATAAAATAGTTATGCCTTTTTTAAATGGCTTCGCATAGACTTTAATAGTTTAATCTTGGGCGCAAATTAAAATCGAAACTGCCACGCAAACTGATGAGGGACAGAGAGAGAGAGAGAGAGAGAGAGAGAGAGAGAGAGAGAGGTTGAGTAGGTTTTTTTTGCTTGATTTTTGATTTCATTTGTGGCATCATCAGTTGCACGTTCCGTTTATGTTTCCTCCGTCGAGTGCGATGCCAGCTAATTGGGCAGCTCCGTGGTCCATAGAGAGGTCGCAAGTACAACAAGTGTATTATCAATAGGGGCTAGATGGGCCGCCCCATAATCTGCGACCATCATCATTAGCAACAACATCATCGGGGTGCCCTGATCGCAGGCTCCCATAACTTTCCCATAACCTGCCGCAGTTTCAATTTCAATTTCTGCGACAGTGGCAATTGTTACAACGTTCCAGCATGCTGGGTAAAAGTGAATAACTACCTGTTTTTTCTTTTGTTTTTTATTTTTACTTTTTGTAGTTTGTATTGAGTCTGAGATGCGCAACGAGTTGAGTTGCCAGCGGCCCCATTGGAAATTCATTTTCACTCCGGGCGCAGCCGCAAGACAAGTTGATTATGATCAATGCAATTGTTGTCTCATAATCGGCAATGCCGATCCTCATCATCGTGTTGCAGCGCTCGACCGCAGGCAAAAGTGTGCTCCAATTTAATTGAAAGCGGTTTTTGTGCAACGTCCTTGATGCCAACAACAACAACAACAACAACAACAACAACAACAACTGCAACAACAACAACTACTACTAATATTACCTGTACTCCTGGCATGCTCCGAGGTGTGAGACATATCAGTGGCCCCTATGCTGCACTTGTTTTTAAATGCAGTAAGTACACTGGCCAAAAATAAGATATACTAAATTTAATATAATAAATTTAACAGTTTTTAAAATAAAATTTTATTTATAAATACAAATAAATATATAGCATAAGATAATATAATAATATAAATAAAATAATAAAATTATTTTATAAATAAATAATACAATAAATAGTAATAAATTTAACAATATTTTAAACGAAAAACCAATTTATAATTTAATCCATAATTTATAATATATATTAATCTGTCTAAATTTTCAATGTTTTCTTGTAATCATGTTCAGTGACTAATGCAATTATTTATAAATCTAATTACTTGTAGCATTGGGATTATACATCTTAAATAAAATTAAAAAAAAAATAAAAAAAAATTTTTAAATCGTTATTTTTTCAGAAAACACAAAAACAAAAGATCACAAAAGTTACCGTAAATAAATAAATGCAAAAAATATCTATATGGAAAATGTATGCCAAAATATTATATATTTTATTTTCAATCCATAAACTAATTTAATTTAATTTTATAATGTAATAATTTTCAATATTTCTAATCTATAATCTCATTTAATTTAATTTTATATACAGTGACAAATGCAATAATTTTCAAGTTAAACAAATAAATAAATATAATTTATTGGCAGATATTTAAGTTTAACTTGTCTGTACAAACATGAGCTGCCAATTTTATTTACAGTGCATTTGGTGTTTTTGCTTTATTGATTGTATTGACGAAATGGAAATTTGTCAATTCTCACCTGGCAGCTGGCGTAATGCTCAGAGCTTACATTTTTACTTGCGGTTAAGCTGAACTTGTTGCTTTTTCCTACGCTCGACTTTCAGTTTGGGCTCGCGCTGTCTCCTCTCTCCACTCTCCTATCTCTCCTCTCTTTCGCACCGCTCTCGCTGTCTCTTTTGCTCAATTTCAGTGTGGTTGACCCAGAGCCAAGGCCGTTAATACGGGCCTATATCGTACGCAAAAAAGTCTTTAAGATAAACCCCTAGCATTGACAACTCAATCTCAAACTGCTCTTCTGTGGCTATGCTTATCATTTATGGCTCTTCCTCTTTGCCTTTTCTGTTTTTCTCTTCTGTTTTTCGCTTTCCTGTGGTACAAGAATAACCTTTTAATTAAACCATGCAACAGTTACGGCGACAACGATAACAAAATCGTTTGACGCTCTCATCGCTCTTCACGCGTGTTTGTGTGTCTCCGTATCGGAGTCGACTCCGATCTGAAGCCCGAAACCCAAACTGGCCCTCTCTCAAAGAGCCCTCTCCGCCTTATCGTTGTCGCACTGCACTTGCAGTTTTATCAATGAACCAAAACCGCGCCACAAACCCAGACCGAGGCTCTGGGCTGCAGATGGAGACTCTGGCTAAGACAGCCCGCTCTCTAAGCCAAAGCCAAAGCGAGTCTCTTATGAATGAAACTGTTGTTGCGGTGATTAGATTGGCTTTGTGGCCATACCCTGTAGCAGCTGCTGGCATGGGGTATGCCGGCTTGAGTGTCTGAGCAAACAAATCAAAGATCTTCGCACTTTGTAGCAACCAAGTTCAGAGTTTCAATCCTCTTAAGCCTTTTGCTTGAATATTAATTAAATAAATTTTATATTCAAATATACTTTAATTTAAATTAAATCTTAAGAGTATTTAATCAATATTTATTGTAACAGCCGGACTTGAAATTATGCAGATGGATTTGTTGAGGCCCGGCTTCGTTTGGTTCAATTTTGACATTCAATTACACAATTAAATTTAAATAAAATTTAATTTTTATAAACTTTAATACACATAACCTAAGACTAAATTCCCTAGAGTTTCAACCAGTTTTTCTTTAATATAAAAATAAATTATATTCATTGCTATAAAAGTATCAAGAGTTGTGTAGCAAGGATTATGTATAGTATATAAAACAAAGCATAATTAATTTTTGTATAATTAATTTTGATTGATATATAATTTTTATTTTTAATTTAAATTTATTTATTTTTTTCTTTGTATTTGTATAATTTTATTCTAAACAATAATAAGCTTAAAATGCTTTAAAATATAGATTCTTTGCAAGACAAATGTGAAGTTTGTAGCCTCTTGCAATTACTGGGTAACTAGGAGTCGGGCAGAGCCTGGCTATCTCCATATTCATACAGCTTGCAGTATCTGGAATTGAGGCAAGTACATTAGTTGCACAGGTGCGTTGTTGTCAGAGTTCTACCTGGCCGCAGATAGCACCAGATACAATTGTATCTCAGCTCAATTTTGTGTGTGTGGCAACGCACGCTACACTTGTTCTCGCTCATGCGGTCTCACAATCTGTCCGACTGTCCGACTATCCGTCTGTCCGACTATCCGACTGTCCGGTTGTCCGTCTGTACTATCAACATCGGCATTTTTATGCGCCTGCCACCGGCTAAGTTGGGAAAAAGTGGGCTGCCTGCGATGCGAACAATTTCGTGTCGTCCTTTGAAGTTTGCTTTCATTAAAAAGACATAAAATGTCAATCAAGATAATTTCGCAGCTCTGCCATTTAAATTGCATACGAGGCATTTGCTCAGCCCCAAAAACCGAACTTGTTAAATTCTTCCGCTGCCATTTATTGAGCCTCCGCTTAATGAAGCCATTAAATCGTACTTTCTTTTTTACACAAAACTTTGCCAAATCGTTGCATTCAATAAATGTAAGTTTCATTTGATTCAACAATTATTACAAATTCTGTATGCGGAATATTTTGATAATTTCTGTTGTTTCGAACTGAATATCGAAAGCATTTATATTATTTTTTTTAAATATATATAATGATTTATTTTATTTTCTTTTTTACGTATACCATTGGGTTATACAATGATTTCAAAATATATGTATAAATGTATGTATGTATATAATCCAAAATAACAGAGCTATTTAATAGAACTTAAAAACAATTTAAATAATATTAAACTAAATGTATTAAATGTATTAAATATTATTATAAATATTTTTATTATTTTGAGCTCTATTGTTTCTAGGAATAAGAGCGAAAAACTTATTTATTTTCAGCTTATATATGCTTTATATTGCTATAAGTCTTATCACATATGTTAACTGAAATTTTGGCAGATCTGTGGACCAGTTTTGCACCTCAAGTAACAGTTGAACGTTACAAAAAAGGAACGTAAAAAGTGTGTACATGAATATTGAATATTTCATCTTCAGTTGCTCGACATTCGCATTTCACGCCTTCACTTTTAATACGAGGGAAATACTTGCAATAAAAACAAAGCAAGAAAGAAAAAAAATCAATTAACAACTTGCTTAAAATACGCATAAAATCTGTTAAATTGTTACGCAAAATTAGTGTCGCTTTTAATTGAAAACATACAAAAAAGAAAAGACAATTTACAAAGAGGCAAAAGCGTGGAAAATAAGCGAAAGACTTAAGCAACGAACTGCATACGAATGACTTAAGCAACGAACCTGGCACTGGGATGGCAACTTAATCATGCCAGATCCGCACAGCGGGTGCACAATTGTTAACCGCCACGCCTGCCCGCTGTTTGTTGGCGCCTTCAATTAAGTAGCTCTATTTAATACAAGTCGGCAACCCGCAATCCCCCTTACCCCTCACCCATCGTCAATCAGCGATCACATTCAGCTCAATCAGTAAGTAAGACTCGAAACGGAAGCCATAAATGGCAGCTTGTTATTAACGCCGTCTAGCAAATTAGCAGCTTTGTTTTTTTAGCGAAACAGCGCAACGTCAAATATCACTAAAAATCAGCTTTAACAAAAACCACCGCACCACCGAACCACACATCACCAAAAATGCTAACGATTTATTGCATTTGAATAAGCGAAAACCGTCACTAATGATAGTGCTAACAGGAAGAGAACCACAGAAACCAGCTCCAGATGAGACCTCGGCTCTGTGTCTGCATGTCTGGATGGGAAGGAGGGAATATATATAGCGCACAGCAGCAAAGGGGCGGTCTATCCCAATATTTGTTTAAGCTGCCAACGAGTAAAAAATTTCTATAATTTGCATGTGCGCTTTTTTCAGCATACTCTGCGCGAGTTGACCCCAAGCACAGGGTATAATCAGCTTAAGCTTTATGGCAGGACACAAATAAATTGAGTTTCCCGGGTAGTCTGGCTATAGGTCTTATAAGCTGACTCTTAGCGAACATTAGTTTAATAAATCTAGGAAATATTTAGTCATTTGTAAGCCTTAAAATTTAAATCTTTTTTCACTAAAAATACAAATTTTTGACAAGTTTTGTCGAGTTTTCACAAGTTTTTATTTTTATAGTTTATAGAAGTAAACTAGAAACTAGAAAAGTTCTAGGATCCTTGTAGCTCTTACGGCTTGAGTTAGAATAGTATTTACAGATAAATCCAACTGGATTCTTATCCTTACATTCATTCTTATTCCCATCGTAACTTCCATCCGTATCCCCAAATTAATTTCCATTCTAATTTTCATTCTCATCCTTATCCGCAGCTGCATTCTATCCTCATATCTATCCTGATTCCCATTCTTATTCCCATCTGGATTCCTATTCTCTTGCTCATCTTTATTCCCATCGTTATTTATTTCCATCCTGATTTGCATACCTTTTGCCATCCATATTTTTATCCTTAATTCTATCCTTTATCCATTCACCCATCCTTAACCCTTTCGACCCCGCATTTTTCTCCGCAGAGTGAAAATTTTTTTTTTGATGCCAATCTAATTGTATTAATTTTGTAAGATTTTAGGAAAAAAAATTAAGTTGCCACGCCCATTGGTATGGGCGGTAGCGAAAGTTGCTTGTGAGCAACGTTGGGCCATGGTGGTATAGCAATGGCCATAAAAATAGCATACTTAAAGTGTGTGCTTTTCCGATCATAACTCGCTTGGTATACATCAGATTGTAATCATTTTGGTCTTAAATGATTAGTCCAATATCCCACATGAATCACAAGAATTATTTTTACCGTTATCTTTATCCGTTTTCGAGTTTTGCCTAATTTAAGTTCAAGAGAGCTTATTTAGGCTTGGCCTACTTGATATTGAGGGCGCTGATTTCAATTTTCGAATTGTTTTCGCGTAAATATTAGTTACATTAGTTAAGTATATTATAAAATTAATAAATAATGCTAAAATGGGTAGTGGACGGCGTTGCCCGGTTGCAAAAAAGTGTCTTATGCAGAATATAAGCTAATACAGAGAAAATCGTGTTAAAAAAGCTGTTATAATGAACTTTTTCGAGAATTTTGCATACAACTAACTTAATTTAGTAACAGCAACTAATATATATTCATTTGAAAAAATAAAACAACAGCCAAAGCAAAAATAAATGATCCTAAAATCGATGGACCAATTGCACGTATGAGCGACGTTGATCCTTTTGCCTCGTTCCGAAGGATTACGCAGGAATTTTAACAAAATGTGGTACTAATATAATTATAATACCTGTCTGAATAAGCCCCAATAAAGTTTTGGTCAATAGAAAAGTTAGCCGAAGAATCCGAGATCTGGCAAATCTAAACTTTGCATTGAACAGGTGCTTTGCACCAAAATACAAGAAATTTTACCGTAAAACCCTTTTGTTTTATTTTCTTAGATGAATAAAAATTAGTTGCTGTTACTAAATTAAGTTAGTTGTATACTCAAGTCTTGAAAATTTTAAGTAAAATAGCAATTGCAGGTCGATTTTCCTTGTATTTGCTTATATTCTACATAAAACTCTTTTTCGCAACCGGGCAACGCCGTCCACTACCCATTTTAGCATTATTTATTAATTTTATAATTTACTTAACTAATGTAACCAATATTTAAGCGAAAATAATTCGAAAATTGAAATCAGCTCCCTCAATAACAAAGTGGCTGAGCCAAAATGAGTTCTCTCGAACTTAAATTAGGCAAAAATCGGAAACGGAAAAAGATAACGGTAAAAATAATACTTGTGATACATGTGGGATATTAGACTAATCATTTAAGACCAACATTAAGAAAATCGGATGTATAACAAACGAGCTATGTTTAAAATAAGTTACATTTTAATAGTGTGTTATTTGTATGGGAACGGGTGCACATTTTCTGCCACTACGGCCCAAGGTTGCCCACAAGCAACTTCACAACTTTGAAAATTAATTACTTTCTTATTAAGCAAAATTATTTTATTTTAAGTTTGCCACTGGTTAGTTCAACATTAGTTTAAGTGCTTTTAATTTTATTTTTTCAATTTAGTCAATATATTATATTAGTAAATTACTTATTTCGACTCATCCACTGAATTTCAAAATCAAATTTTAAGCGATGCGCGTTCAGTCTTTTTACTATAACTTCGCCAAATGATCTTCGAATTTGATAATTATTGCTCAATTCGTGAAAGGAAACATAGAGGTACTGTTATTACTAAAAATTAGCAGATTTAAACAAAAGGAGAACACGCCATTAATCGCTAAAGTGGTGAAGTTGCTCACAGGCAACGTTGGGGTCGAAAGGGTTAATTATATCCTTTATCCATTTATCCATCTTTAATTCTATCCTTTATCCATTTATTCATACTTAATTATATCCTTTATCCATTTATCCTTCCTTAATTATATCCTTTATCCATTTATCCATCCTTAATTATATCCTTTATCCATTTATCCATGCGCAATCCCATTCTAATTCACATCCGTATATCTATCTGAAAATACATTCTTATAATTTTCACATCTTATAACTTGTTGTCCCCATTCTTTTTATCTCTTCCTCTCTTTATCTATCTCTCTCTCTCTCCATCTATCTCTCTCTTTCTCTTTCCCTTTCCCCACCTGCCCTTTTGGAGCTTGCGATTCTAGGGTATTTTCTAAGCCTGCACTTGGGACTAGAGCATTTCTTGTTCAGTTCGGTTTCACTCTCATTCAGCTGATCCTCGGATGGCTAACTGGGCTGCCTATGTAAATCATCATACGGCAACCGCAAATTAGCCGCACGTATGTGTTGCACTGTTGTGCGGTGGTGCGGAGGTTCGGAGGTTCGGCGGTGCTGAGGTTGTCCAATTCCCGAATACGTTTCTCGTTAACTAAAGTGAAGTTGCAGGACGCGGCTTCTTAATGTTTTTCAATAAATTTCCAGACACGATTCACGATTGTGAACTGGGGGAAATTGCGGCGGTAGCCGTTGTTGCTGCAAGGTGGGGAGAGGGGTAGAGGGGCCGAGGGGAAGGGGCAGCAGACGCGTTAATAGAGCAAGTGTTGTTTTGCTCACTTTTGGCGTTAAGTGTTTCGCACAGCAGCATCCAGTTGGGGCAAGAAAGAGCTTGTGGCTTGTGGCAGCCAGAGAGGAGGAGCGGATTGCCACAGATGCAACGGCGAGAGGGCAGAGGGAGGGGCCAGGGGCTAGGGGCGCTGTTTGTAATCAAAAAGTAAATAAATGCCGGCAGTCAGCGCCGTTGCTTTCGCCTTGTTTGTTTTGCGTGCGATTTTTTTCGCTCGCTCGCCATGCGAAAGTCACAGGGCGCTGCCACGCCCACTACAGCAACGCCGTACGCCCGCCCAGTCGCTGGCATAAATCATACACACAAACGGCATACAAAGCGGCAGGGGGGAGGGGAGGGGGACGCAGTAGGCGGAGTAGGCAGCGATCGCTTGCAGCTCCAGCTTCAGCTTCAGCCTCAGCAACAGCTTCCCTTGTAATTATGTGTGAATTTTGGCACAGCAGCTTCCAGTCTCCACTCTCAACTCTCCTCTCTACACCTCTATCCCCTGCCCCATATGGCCACACCCTCCCCCTTCGCCCATCGGCCCGCGCATGCAAATGATGGGGGCTGTCAAACGAGTTTTTTATCACAGCTCTCAAACTGTGCGAACTGCATCTCGCACATCGAAATATATTCAAACGAATGAATATAGTGAATATGAATGTATTCACACTCGATGCGTATTCATTGCTTTGATTCACTTCCATATGTTTTATCAGCGTTTTAATTCGCAATGTGCCCAAAAGTATGCTACAAATTTGTAACTTTAACTGCTGTGCCACCTTGTCACATTTAGTGCTACACACCTAAAAGTATGCTATGAATTTGAGAGTTGTATAGACCCTGTACCTTAAAAAAAATACAGTATTGTCCATTGAGTTGGTGAGCATGGAAAATATGTGTCACACTTAAAAGGAAGCGTGGTAAACCCCGCGTTTGTCTCTCCATATGAGATCCTAGATCTCAGCAATTACAAAAGATTAGTGCCAAGTTATGGTATTTAGATTCTCCCATGCTGTCAAAATGTACCTGACTTTTATAGCCTGCTAACTTCAGCATCCAAAATTCAAAAGCTTCGAACCTGTAATTGGGCATTTACGTAGCCTATGGCAGTGTGCATCGATGCAGTTGCGATTAAATCACAAACAGCGAAGATATGAAACAGACAATTTGCCCGTTTGGTCACAAGGGGAAGTTGCTTGTGCATACGCGCTCTAGTATTGCCTCTGTGTGTAAGGATTATGGAAGCCCAAAGTACAGGGTCTTCTTTTGTCGCTTACGTCCGACTGTAGTCTTCCGCCCGACTGATCCGGTTTATTATTAAACCGGTTTTCTATTACCATCTTGGCAGCTTGCCAAGTTATATTTTAAACAACTTACAACAATTAATCCTATTATGATATAAATGAATATGCATTGATTTGGCGCAAATAATACTAGGGATAATAATGGGGACGTTCTGGGGATGACACTTTTTCAAGGATGACAAAATTAAATATGAAACGGGTAATGACATAATCGACCAGTCGAACGTGCCCGACAGTAAATATCCTAAGCCCTACCCATTACAAAACATTTACCAAATATCATATACCCAGTACCATTGCTTCTTTTTCCTTTTTTCCATTTTTGTCTGTACTTTGCCTTTATGACGGCGCTACAAAGCGAGCAATATTGTTTCTTCAATAATTTCTATGCGTATTAATCGATTTCGATGCGTTTTTTAGGGTGGTAACATCGAATAGTAGAGAGTATATATTCTGAACAACAACTTAATACGTGGCATGCAACATTTGGATTTAACTTCGTAGCCATATGGTATACATCTACCTACAAAAATTGGAAGCTCTATGTGTGGAATAAAATAACAATGCGCAGCAGTTGAAACAAAAAACTCGATTTAATTCTCTTAGGCTTACATGACTAATAAAAAAAGGATAAAAAACGTACAGAAAACGCTTAACAAAAGCCGAGTAAAAAAAATGCATAGATTTCTACGAGTTAAACAAATGCTTTTAAGAATTTCATACAAGAGAAAATTATTAGTCTAAAAACAGACATTGTTAATGGATATCTGTGTAGTGCGAATGTGTGTGTGATAGTGGGTGTGAGTGTGAGTGTGGGAGAGAGAGAGGAGCGTTCCATGATCCTGTCGCTTGTCATCGGTCAGCTGTTCTAACCGCCATGATGATGCCACCAGCCGGATTGGCGGGCGTTCACATAGCTCTTGAGGCCCTCTCGCTGGGGCTGTTGCAGGGACTGGTGCGAGGGGAAGAGGTGGGGTCCGCTGGTCTCGTAGTTGAGGCCGTTGTGCTGGTTGAAGACAAAAGCCTTGGGCACATCCAGGCCGTTGGAGGGCGAGGAGACGCTGACGCTGGAGATGCTCTGTGGGGGGGAGACATTCGCTTGGCCAGGAGGCAGATAGGCGCGAGGGGGTGCTGGGGCAGACGGTGGGGAGGGTGCCCAGGAGGTGGACAGGGCGGGCTTCTGAGGCAGAGAGGCGGGACGATAGGCGGGCTGATAGATGGCCGGCTGCTGGGGCAGGGTGACGGCATTGCTGGGACCGTAGGCATTGTTTCTCAGATCACAAACCGTGTTCTCAATGAGGGCGCCTAGGGGAGCCGTGTAGATGCGGAAGTTGACGTCGCTGTAGTCGAGATCGGAGAGCAGGAAGACCGGCATGCGATCGGACAGCACCCAAACATTCTTGTTCTCATCAATCTTGACATCAGCGGGGAAAACCAAACCCACGTCGTCCTTATCCACAACTCCATGGAACTGCGACGTGTACGGCATCGACGAGTGCCAGCAACCGATCGCATTCTGATCAATCAGATTGAAGAGCTCCACGCCATCGTCGCTCATGACGCGAGCCGTTGTATGCGCATTGCCCGAACGTTCATCCAAGGCCAGGAACTCATGGTAACTGTCCTCCGTCCGTTCTGAGTCCCGTAGTATGCGAGTGGAGACCGCAAACTGTCGGTGACTGGCGAGGGGGCTGAAGTAGAGCGTGCGATATCCATCCGAGCGTATGGGGGACAGCGACATGCCGAAGATGCCCTCTTCGCCCCACTGGAAGTTCAAGCCCGCTATGTTATAGTCACCCCTCAGGGGATCCGGGAAGAAGTACGAGTGCGCAGAGAATCTCCAGGATTTGTTCGACTCCCAAGAGTAGGCAATCAGTCCGTATCCCAGCTCATCCGCAAAATAGGCATACGCATCATCGCAAGTCTTGCCAATGTCCACGGCAATATTGGCAATGAAAGTATTGGCATTCGTGTCCTCCGGACGTAGTTCATAGCGACGGATGCGGGTGTTTGTGGTCAGATCGAAGACGTTGACGGCATAGGGACAGGGATTAGTCGTCGTATTGCCAATGCCCACGGTGCCCGTGTCCAGCACCCAGAGACGTCCGCATTCGTCTACCTTGATGCGATATGCGGTCGTTATGCTGTTCGCACAGTCTCCGGCAGTGTTGCTCCTCCAGTCCGGGAACGGTATCAGCTCCGGAGAACCCGTCAAGCTATGCTCCATGTTGATGTAGGTCAAAGTCGCCGGAATACCTGCAATCATTAGGCATTTAAGTCTTTCACTTTGAATTTTACTTTTTATTTCTTAAATATATAACATAAAAATTTGTAATCATTGCAAATAAAAATTTCAGATTTTGTTGTCCATAATTCTGATATCAATCTATTAATTTTCAGCCAGAATTATCTGTTCAACCAAGGCTATTTAAAGTCAATTTCGATAAGAAACCGATTACAAATTTGGATATTTTCGTGATATTCGTGAACTCATATTGTATGGAAGTTTATGAGACAATATCATGCAAATAACGATACACGATAAACGTCGCGATTAGCGATTAGCCAATGTGAATTACTGTTGCAAGCGTTGCAAGTCAAATGAAATCTCCCCGCCTCCTCGCACGACGGTCGGATTTACTCCGACACCCAGCAATTTCCTATTTCATTAGCCACCTTACGTGCAGCAACTTTAAATCATATCGTCATATCGTCATATCGCTATATCGCTATATCGTCAGCTTCAGAGTTCCGCTCCAGTTGACACGTCGCCCAAACCAGTTAACGCTGCGGGCGGTACGACATTGTTGGCAGTGGTCTTGGCCAATTCTGTTTTGTGGCTTAATCCCCTTTTGGGCTCATCGCAGGCTAAACTATGTCTGACTTGGTTGTGCCTCAATTAAACCTCTTAAGCAGCGATTGAAATTTTCTGGCAATTTGTTAAAGCCTAAACATTAAACGTTTTGTCCCTAACGGGTGTAGTTTTACCCAGTCTCTGAATTAAAATTATTTATAAATTGCATTAGCTTAAATGCTTATTAAATGTATTTAATGGATATGTTCAGTTCTCCTATTTTCTCTTTTATTTAAATTTACATTTTCAGAAACTTTCCACGCGACAAAAAGAATAATATATGTAGTACTTGGCTTTAAGGCATCTTTTCATTTGCACTGAGTAACTTTTAATTAACTAAAAGATCTTGTCGAAGCCAAACATTTCTGATAGATTTAATTGGTTAAGTTAAGAACTCTACTCTGGACTGAAAAAACATTCAAAACGTTGGTAAAAACGTTAAAAAAGTCGTTAAACTCGCACGCCACCCCGAATTGTCATATACAATGGTAAATTTATTTTAATTACTGTGATCAGTATAGCAAAAATGAAACTAGCCGGGGAGATGGATTAAATGGGACTTCAACTGTGCAGCTTGGCTGTCCAATAACATTGCCACCCGCTGTCTTTTTGAACAGGTTAATGCCACACGGTGTGGCAATCAACATGATGCAGATATACAGCTCAGTTGCCAGGTCTAAGCATTGCTTTAATTATGCTTGTTTACGATGTTTTATCAGATGTGTCAATCCATGAAAGCTATTATTGAAATTTCCTGTTTGGCTCTACGAGTCACAAAATGATCTATTATTGTGACTCCGCAATGACTCTGGAGAGTATCTCAAAGCAAACCTGTTGATTGTAGCATAGAAATTGAAATGCAGTAGCATGGTTAAAGAGTTAATGAATTGACCAGTCAAAAGTGTTTAGCCATTTACCAGTTTCAACTTCGGTTTCAGTTTCAGTTTTATTCAAGCCGAAAAAATTTGTTAATGCGTTATGTTGGTCTATACAAATCACAATTAATTTGTAATTCAATAGATCTCGAAATTCAGACACCAATTGCAATTGCAAATGATCGACATCAAATGCAAGTTTTGAATCATTCATAAAGGCAACAAATGTGAGAATTGTACATTCCATTTCTAGTTTTATTGATTTATTTATTACTTGTTTATGCATTATGTTTTCAATTATTATTATGTCGCCCAACAATGACCAAAGTATTTGTCCTACACAGCTTGAAGGTGCTTTGCTTGATTGATTTCTTTGCGTAGGCAATGCCTTTCCAGCTCATTATAACTCATAATAACTGTCAAAGCTTTTTGCAGCTGCTGTTGTTTAGTTGAAATACCC
This sequence comes from Hypselothyrea guttata, assembly GCA_035045125.1. Lineage (NCBI taxonomy): Eukaryota > Metazoa > Arthropoda > Insecta > Diptera > Drosophilidae > Hypselothyrea > Hypselothyrea guttata. Next base: position 82,856 of record JAWNNJ010000452.1, on the reverse strand, counting down.
TGTACATAATAGAAACAAGTCGGACAAGCCTGATTACATGTGTGCCCAATGTGTGTGTGTGTGTGTGTGTCACAGCTCGCGCTGCGCGCTCATGCTTTGCTATACCACGCCTCCTTCTTATTGTTACATGCTCCCCCCGTTTTTTAACTATTTCTTGGATAAACAAACAAAATATGTACTTTCAATGTATGCTCACTGCTGTGCTTGGCTTACAGGGTATCTATGCTCTTATAACTCTTGACTTGAGCGCCCTTTCGATTAGCTAATTGATTTGCTTTGATCTCAGCATTTTGCGGCTTGACTTTCGCTCTTTCGCCTGAAGTCCATTGAAGCGTGTTTTTGGACTCAGCTCTCTGTAGTTGTTGTTTGTATTGTTTCCAATTTTTTAGACCTAGGCAGTTCTTTGGATGACCTTCTGTATCTTTTGCAGACATTGGCATTCCAATTACTGACCATTGTTGCCATTCTTAAGATAAATGTAACGGACAGCAAGGCCCTGGCTAGAAAGGTGCTTCGGATTTAAGCTGAGACTAATTTTAGCTGAAGTACAAAGTATGTTCCGGAACATTTTAATTCTTACAAAAATTGCACTTGAAATACTTTCGGCAACATTGAAGTTTCTCTTTGGCCACGAATCCTCCGCAAATCGTAAATTAAATAAAAATATATATATATATATTGGCATTTAAACGCCAATTATAACCAGATTCCAATAGCTAAATTCAATGCTCATAAAATCAGCGCTCGCTTTCGCACTCAATTTAACCAAAATAAATAAATAAATGTATTAATTATTTATGGTTTGTGTAACGGCAAAACTGCAGCCAAGGCTATGAAGAAGCCTTCACAATTAACATTCGTATTATTTATAGATGTAAATATAGATATAGTTATAGATGTGGAGATATGGATATGCATTACATGCGAGCACTTTAATACAACTTTGGCATTGCTTGAACAGTTAATTGTTTTCATTATCAGCGTTATTGTTAACATAATGATATTTCCGTTTAATTAAAAAATAAATAAATAATAACACACGGATTCAAAAAATAATTGAAATCTGACAAACTCGATCAATAAGCGAATGTTCCAGAGAACTGAAAAAATAATATTATTAAACTTTAACGCAACGACTTTTCAATGAACCTTAAACCTTAGGAACACGCACCTTCTATTTAGTTCAAATTAAAACTATTTGTTTGATTTTTATAATAAGATTTGTAAGCCTTTTTTTATTTTCTCAAGTGAAAATTCCATAAATATATTTAGAGGCAAAGTAAATAAAAATACAACTTAAAATAAAAACAAAAAACAGTTTTAAGTGCATAAGAGCAACAAAATTTAAAAAAAGATACGCTTAGGAAAGAACAATCAAATAATTGGAAACAGAAGGAAAAAGAAAGTAAGGAAAATAAAGAATGTATAGATAGAGGAAAGCACGGATTGAAAGCGTAGTAAAAGCTTAGTAAAGTCAAAATGCGAAAACAAATGAACTTAATGGGATAAAAAGGAAAATTTAAAAACAAGATAATATATTTAACAGATGAGGTAAGATAAGGAAAGAAGAGGAAAGAAAAATATAGATATGAAAAGTTGCAAAATAAAACGAAATTATAGAAATAGGAGAAAGGAAAATAAAGCACAAAATAACAAAAGATGAAACAAAAGCAGGGAACTAATATATCTTAAGAAAAAGAAAAAAAAAACAACCATTCGCATAAAGTTATTAACCCCGTTTTACACATTTTTTAATGGGTGCATGGTATAAAAATAAAACATAATGAAAATATAAATTGCTTTACAAAATAGATAAGAAATCCATTTAAAATAAAAAATTAAATGAAAAATTGAATGAAAATACAAAAAAGAGCAAGAAAAAAATTTAATATACGATTAGCTAAAGATTTATGTAATGTAAAATGTTAAAAATTAAAGAAGAGAATGGAATGAAATGAAACGGAAAAATAGGAAAATAAGAAATAATTTGGCTTTGATCAAGATCTCAGCATAGCTGAAAAGTGAACGCAAGGAATTGTGGCAAATTAAAAAATGTAATTAAAATAAAAGTAGGCTTCGAATAAGAGAAGTTGAGGAATTTAATCGGCTGAAATCTACAACTGGATGCCAGATCCTTGCCCTGGGCCTGGCCAGAGTGGGCGGTCAAATGTCTTGAAGGCATAAACAAGCCAATAACATTTCAGGTCGAATGGAAAATTCTGGTTGAGCAACATTTCATGAGCCAATGCGCTGATTTTCATGCATGTACTTGTCGACCATTCATCATCTATGCAAATTATCTGGCTGAAATCACAGCGTTTAATAAAAGGCAATTTTTTATTGCCATTTTTCTCTTTGCATAATTGCACTTATGCGGCAATTGCAACTGTAGGTGTTAAATACACGCTGAATTCAAAAACTGGTATGCTGGCAATAAAATGGGGATTAAGATTATCGATAGACTGGCAAATTTAATGACAGTTTGGATAAATATTTTAGCCGATTGTTAATTAATCAAATACGCGACAAACAAAAGAAGCAAACGATTTTCACCAGCCGAAAGGCGAAACAAGTTTGCGATTTGTTTTGCATTAAAATTGTGCCATAGGAAGTGCACGAAACAGATCCACATTTGCAAATTAGCCCCAGCTAATGATGACCAAAGTGGGCGATTAAAACACCGCCGACTTCTGTCTAATTATACAGTAACAGTTACAGTTATAGTTACAGTTAAAAGTTTACAGTGTACAGTGTACAGTTTACAGTTTACAGTGTACAGTTTACAGAGAACAGTTAACAGTTTGGCTTACCGTCACGCCAACGGGGCACGGTGACAAACAGACGATTGCCAAAGTGTTCGAGGCCAACGGGCAGCGCATTCTGCGGAATATAGTCGCCACTGGCGATGGCCTGCTCCTTCAGGCGATCGTTGGGGAAGGCGAAGTCCAGCTGATTCCAGCTGTAGCGCTCCTGCAGCTTGTAGGCCGCCTCGATGCAGCCGACGAGCAGCAGCAGCGACAGGACACGTGTGACGCTCAGTGCATGCATGGCGTATGCGCAATGTTGTATTTTTTTTTTTTAAGAAGTCAAGTGTTTTGGGTTTTTTGCAATTTTTTCAAGTGTAGCGCGCTGCTGGTGACACACAAAAAATATAACAAAAATGCTATCCTTATTTTTGAGGATATTGTTTTTTTTTTTGTTTTTTTTTTATAAAGTGTTTAAACTCAGCTCTAACGGCTGGCGCGCTTATGACTGTTGGGCATAATTCAGCGTGCACGTTTTATATAAACTAACTGCTGCGTCGACAGCAGCAGCAGCAGCAACAACAGCAGCAGCAGCAACAACAGCAGCAGCAGCAGCAACAACAGCCGAAGGCACACGCGTGTCTGCAGCATGGTCTTCGGCTGGGCATCGGCTGTACCTCGTGCCCCTGCTTAAAAAACGCTCTTTGTTGCTCGCTTTTTTTATGATTGATTTTACGCATGTTTAGCGCCGCCCCTTGCGCTGGTTCCTGCTAAGCCGTATTGCAGTTCCGTTTAATGAAATCGATTTGATCGCCAGTACAAACGCAAAGAAAAAAACTGAAAAAAAACGAAAACAAAACACAAAAAACCAAAGAAACGAACCCGTAACTAGTGATGGCACGGTAAGCGATTATTGGGGTTCAAGAACCGATTTAGTTTTAGCGAATAAACTGTTTCAATTAATCGAATTGCCCTACGAATTGTAGACAAAATAATCCGTTTTTTCTGAGCAAATTTGAACAGCGTTTTGGATTAATAGAGACTTTTTATTAGCCATTTCAACTTTGGCTGCTTAAACTAAAGTCTTGCACAAGTTGCGATTGGTATGCTCTAAGATATATAATATAGCTTGGCATTATTGCTTCTTGGCATAGAGAAAAGAAAAAGGCAAACTGTTTTACGTAAGTCCAAGCTTTTATTTTAAAGAGCTTCTTAAATTGATAATTACTATTCGCATCATTTGCATAACATTCGCAAGTGAAAGTATCATTGCACCAAATAAAATCAGGAAGGACGGAGCAGATTGGTGAAACCCGCCCGACTGCAAAGTACCCTATAATTTTCATATAATTTACAAATCTTTACATTTTTTAAACGAAGCGCAGCAGCAATGCTGCTTCTTACTTGTTTTTGTGTATTACGTTTTAATAGCAAAACTCGCAATATTGTTTCTTTAATAACTTCAGTGTTTATCAATCAAAATCAATGCGGCTTTTAGCGTAGGTAAAAGTTATGCTAAAGAGTATATATTCTGAATAGCAATTTGCTATGTTCGATATCACGCTTGTAATGCATTTTTAGAGGATTATGGCGTAAAAAGGGCGTGGCATCCAAAATTTTAAATACAATTTGTCTGCGTACTACATACATTTGTCTATGTTCCGAAAATGACTTGTAGCTCTTATAGTTTCCGAGATCTCAGTGTTCTTACGGATAGACGGACAGACTTATAGATGGAATGGGTATACTGATTCAGCTCGTTGTGCTGATCGAGAATATATATACTTTGTGGAGTTTGTCAGACCTTCTTCTTCACCCGTTTTTTCCCATATTTTGGATACAGGGTAAATAATCATTGGATTCATCGATATTTTCAATTCTTGTTAGATTAATCGCTATTAATAATCGCAAGCTCCACATCAATCACATGATTTGCCATCACTAACCGTGACCCAACTGGCCCTCGCCGACGCCTTTCGCTGCGTTTTTTAATTGGCCTCAAAGCGCGATACACGTATATATCTGTTTATCTGTATATCTGTTTATCTGAATATCGAGCTATATCTTTTGGCGCCAACTGATGACTCATAGCCGAGGGTTAAAGACGCCAAAGAGCTTCCGCCTATACCCTAACCACGGCCTTTACAATCCCAAAATTTGCAATACTTAGTCGCCTATTTTGGCTCTAGAACTTGGCTTATCTATGTGCAATTTGTAATCATTGATTCGCTTTAGGCGCTTACAAATTATTTGATAATAAATTCTGGCATTCAAATTGGCAGCTGAGCTCTTAGCTTAGAGCGTTTGCTACTTAAGATTTAATGTTGAATTCAGTTTGGGTTCTACGTAAGCTCCATTCAATTTGCATAAATCAATGCAGTGCATCTGATGTTGAACCAGTTTAACCGTTTCCACACCACATTTAACTCAATTTGTTAACGGTTTTGCTTTATTTCTATTAAAAGTTGCCAATAACCAACGCCTCCTGCCGCCAACCAGTTCGAACAAATGCAAAATTATACAAACAGCAAATTACAAATTACAAATATTCGCAATGTAAACAAAATCTGCGCAAATTTATCAATCAAATAAAATAAACACAAAATACAAACCATAGAAAATAATAATTACAAAAACCCTCGAAATTGTTGGTGTGTGAATTTGTTGGCAAATGAAATTAAATCGAAAACGATTGCCACATAGTTGCATTAAGCTCTCTACTGAGCTCAAATTCAATTTGCCCTACATAATGAAAACTAAATTTATGACATGCAATTAGCTGGAATGGCACAAAAAAACAAAAAAAAACAAAAACAAAATTAAACCCACACTCGCCACATACTGCAAATTTCATGTTTACCATTTTTTCTCGACAATTTTTAAATAAATTTTTAATTAAAATTTAATTTATGATTATTAGAATTTGTTGAGTTTAATTAAAATCTATAAAAATGTCGTGTTGATCGAAATCGATTTATGTTAATAAGAGAAGTGAAAAATAATATACATCAAGCAAAAGGGAATTGTGGTTAAAGTTAGTAAGCAAAGAAATGGATGGGAAAGGAAAATAAATAAGAGGAATTAACAAAAAGGAAGGAAACAGAATATAGTATATAGTTGAATGGAGGGAAAACAAAGGATATCAAAGGGATTAAAAGGTAAAGAAAGGAAGTGAAAGGAGACGATAAAGTAGTATGGAAGAAAAGGAAATTGTAAATTAATATTAAAATAATCAATAAATTAAAAAACATGAGGAAAACAATAATAGTAATAGTGCTAAAGCTTAAACGATAAAGTTTTTCGTTATTTTAAGTTATAATATATTGAATTGGAATAGTATGAAAGACAAGAAAAGATAATAAGAGGATACATTTTTATAAAAACCTACAAATAAATAACAAAAGCAATAATTTTTTAGTGGTGTTTAATAGAAATACAATTTTACTTATTAATACAGTAATTAATCAGTTCAAATTACAATTTATTGTATTAACCGTTTAAAAACGAACTCTCGCAATGTATCTTAAAAATTTAGACTTTTACTTACTTATATATTAGTTTAATATTTTAAGTTAAAATCTATGGTATTAGAAAACAGTTGTAAGGCGAACAATCGTAATTTATCTTACAAGAAACATTTGGCAGGTCAATAATTTTATTGTAAAGCAAAAAAAAACCTAAATTTATAAATTATTAGGCAGCTTGAATATCAACTAATTATTAAATATTTGATTCGACATAAGTTCATTCTTTAAGCACATAAAAAACAAAAACATTATATTGGAAACTTATATAGTTTTTATTTAAAATTGTAATTGTTACAGTTGGAAATGAATTTATTTTAACAAACTAAGCAATTTTATTTAGAATTGCGCAATTTCTGATATTTGAATGCAAGCAAAACGCTTTAAAATCTAGGTTACTATTTAAAAACTGTGAGAAATTGGTAATCTAAGCGAAATGCATAATTCTTTGAAATGGACTACATAGTTTACACTTTATAATTGAATAGACCGATAGAAAGCAATTAGTTTTCACTCCGTGAGTACAGAGTAATTGCAGTTCGTCGTTGCCCATATTTGGAGTTGAGGTACCTTTGCTGTGATTGGCAAAATCTGAAGCATATTAATAATGAAAAGAAATACCGACAGTAACAAATGTAATTGGTTGATATTTAATAGCAAATGCTTTTCGCGTTTATGCGTACAAACCGGAGCTGCTTTAAAGGCAGTCAATTAATGGTTTATAGCAGGTGTGAAAAATGGCAACTAAAGGGTATAAGTTAGTCAGCGTCTAAGGCGAAGATAACTGCTGATTAAAATCTTTGGGCTTAGTTAGCAATCAAGTCAATCCGATGTGCTCTTTTGGTAGTCTGCCATTCCTGGGTGTGTCAAGAGATAATGTGACTGAAACTATGCGTATGTCTTGGATATATCCGTCTATCTGTCCTTTTTAGGTGCTGCGAACATAAAATAAGCCTGATTAAAATACCGTTAAAACGCAATTGGCCGCCTTTTCGCTTTTCATTCAAAGCACGTTGCCTTTTCAGTTATTTAATGTGGTTTTTTCTTTGCGGCAAATCGAGCTCAGTTTGTTGTTGTTTTTCTTATGTTTTTCTCTCTTATTTTTTATTTTTTTTCTATTTTTTTCTTCTTTATTTTTCTTATTTTGTTTTCTGATTATTTTTTGCATTTGCCGCATTTGCGTGGCACGCGGCATATGGTACTAAGCTGCAACTAAATTGTCTTAGAATTGGCAAACAAATAGATGCAAGTACGAGTGTGTATACGTTATGCTTATGCAAATTGCCTCATGCATAACACCTGATGGCGAGCTGTGACCAAAAATTTTGATGATTTCACAATATATCGCATAAATGCAATCAGAGACACCGACACACACACACACACACACACATACACACACAGTCACACACAGCTAATGCGCGTTGTGCGTGTCGATTTGTCGATTTTTCTAGCATAAATGCGTAAAACCTCATTGAAATTAAATGCAACAAATATCGAAAAACATAACATTGTAGCCAAAAGCCCAGTGCTGCCAGATCCGCCTCTTTTGCCCCGCCAAATCTAGCTGTTTTTTTTTAAAGCATTGGCTTGAGAAGATTCTTAGCTTTTTCTTAAATCTTAAAATTTAAAATAAAATTAATTGATTTTGATTATACCAGTAATATAGAGTAAATAAGAGTAACATCACTGCTTTCCAGCTGTCTGCATAATTAATTAGCTGCATTTCCATATTCTTTCCGTTAAAAGCAGCCATTTTGTTTTGTGGAAAAACGTTGGCAACACTGGTGAAGCCACAGCAATCGCCGTCGGTACTTGAGAATGTACTACGCACAAGCAACATGCACATGCTCGCCATTGACATAAACATGCTCACTGCAGTTTTAGAACCGTTTGACGTTGTCCGATGTGGGTTATTCGATAAATAGCACTCAATATGGAATGTTGGCTATGGCTAATTTGATAACCAATTTGCATTTAAAAAACCCCTAAATGATCATTCTTAATTTGGCGATACGCTTTGAATATCGGCCAAAGCTTGTTTTCTAACTGTTTTTCGAAATATGCAAAATGCATTAAAAAGGACGATTACAAAATACATTTTGCATATGTTTTTTTTAATTTTTATGTTCCTCAATCGAAGTTACCTCTGTCTAAAGACCAACTTTAAAGTGGAATAGATCATTAATTTATTCAAGAACAGTTTGGCGTTGTCTCGATTTGCTTGGTTTTATAAAAATCGCGCTCAATATGGAATGTTTTTATGGCTAATTTGCTAACCACTTTGCAATCGAAAAACCCCAATATAACCATTTTAATTACTCAATTAAGCAGATTTGTATATCGGTCAAAGTTTTTTTTTCCTTATTTTAAATTATTTTGAATATGTTTAGATAGTGATTAGACAAATAAGAGACTCAGCTTTTAAAAGGACGCCTACCAACTATCATACATTTTTAATTTGCCCATTTAGCAGTACATATGTTTTCTTAGTTGATTGATTGAGTGCCCCTGCCTATCAACCCATCGATCATGGATCATTTATTTATTGATTTATTTCGATATTTTGACACTTCAACTCTCTAGGTATCAACAGTCAACAAGCGACAAATAGAGGCAAATGGCTTTTTCATTAAACTGACATTTGCTTTAATTGGTATCGTCGTGTTAAATATGCATCGTTTATCACTAAAATGAAGAGAAACATTTTTTTTCGACTTTTCAATTGCGGAAAACCGGAATTTGAAATCCCGCTGGCATTCGCCTCCGAATGCATCAATTCCAGTTTGTTTAGAACTTGTATCTGGGAGAAGAACGTCTCCTTGAAATATGGATCATTAAAACAATAATAAAGAAATAGATGACAACTTTTATGCAATAAATCATTGTATAAGTTTTGAAAGTAGCTTATTTTAATAATACATAATTATATTTTATATCATATAATTTGTTATTTAATAGAAGAGCTTTTCAAATAAATTTATTATATCAATAAAAGGCAGTTAAAATAAATTGAAAGGGTGAATAAAGTAAATTTGTAAATATATTTGTAGCAAAATCAGATTGTAACTATTAAAGCTCCAAAGTCTGAATGGTATGAAATTATTTTTATCAAAGATTGAACAACAAAAGAATGATGATATAAAATATTTTGTAGCGTTACTCAGAGACAAATTGGAAGTTCTTCAGTAAACCAAATTTATGAACTGTTTTTTTTATAAAATATTAAAATTGACATCAAAAAATCATGCTCGTTTTATTATTATTGTGGTAAGCTTTAACAAAAAAGCCACTTCAACTATTTCTAAAAAAAATAATTTATATTGTCAGTTTTGGGCATCGAGACTTGACTCAATTGTGTAACTGGGAAAATTTTGCTATGCCAGAACAGATCGCTGAATTCTCGGAGTTGATCAAAGAAGTTAAAGTGTTGCTCAAGCTTTGATTAGATTCAGGACACGTTTTTTTTCATTTGTCTGGACTACAATCTCTTTTAAAGGCAATCCATATTCTCATAAATAAAACATCTAGTGAAAAGTGCGTCGCGCCTAGCCGATTGTCTGCGAATGTAGCCTATAATTCTATAATATTTTCCAGCATTTTCCAAGGCATTTTTATCTTAACGATGCCGTGGTATTTGAAGCGAAAGACTGCGCAACTGCTAATGATGAAAATTAATTGCAATTAGAGGTGCAATTGCTGGTTTTCATAGTTCTCATCCAGTTTTCACTTGCCTATGTGGATTTACCTTATATTATTTGATAAATTCAGAACATACCATGGCATATCGACAATTGCTGGCGTGTGTATTTAATATTAATTAATTTACCATCGTTTTGCAACAATTTTGATTTAGCTTCGGCTTTGGATTTAGCCTCAGCTTTAGCCGTACGTGTCTAGTTTATGTTATGAGTTGTGCTTTCAGTCGAGTTCATAGCCATAGCCATAGCCATAGCCAATGGACAACGACCACAACAATCACATAATTAATTGCAAATCCATTGACAGGCGGTCAGCTAGCCGTAAACCCCATGAAAAGAGCTCCATAGTACATTGCACATTGGGTCGTTTTTCCTAATATTTTAATTTGTTTGCATAGAATAAAATGGTAAAGATAGGGAGATCCGATTTGACAAGGTCGAACATATTTGATATAAATAAAAAAGCATTGATAAAATTAGAAATAAACGGTTGAGTTTGAAATGAATTGCCGTAAAAATTAAGCTCGGGTGTTACAACTATTCTTCTTATTCTTTTTTAATGATTTCACGGCTTCGAACGTTATTAAAAAAAAATAAAATATTATAATAAATTGTTGTAGCATGTTTTGACAATCTTCTTTCGAAATGGATCGCTTTAATCGTATTATATATATTCTGTTATTATTTGAATCATATGTGATTTGGGGGTGTAATCAAAAAATATACCTACATAAATTTTATGTAAAAAAAAAAATATTAACGGACGATACAATGAGACAAAATTTAACTATGGCCTAATTTATACAACAATTTACGTTGAAAGTTTGAAATAAATTTTTTTTTGTAATTTTTCTCGCCAATAATTTCGCCAAATACAGCTATAGCTAAACTCTTATTGATTAGAAGCCACATAGGTAACAAAAAGATAGAAAAAAAACCAGAATGGGCGGAGCAGATCAGTCGGACGGGCCCGACTGTTTTATACCCTGTGCCACAGCTCGCGCTGCGCTCTCGCAGTATAAAATATTTTAAATATAATTATATAAAGTTGTCATACAAAACGCAGCAGCAATTCTTCTTCTTACTGTGTTATGTGCGCCAGCTTTAACGGCCGCGCTGCTAGAGGGCGAGCGATTTGCCGCCTGCAATATTGTTTCGCTAATAACTCCTGTGTTTATTAACCGATTTCAATGCGCTTTTCAGGATAGTTAAATATAATGAAAGAGAGTATATATTCCAAATAACAACATTCTATGTTAAATTTTACGCTTGTTATTCGGTTTTTATCGATTAAGGCGTAAAGAGGGCGTGGCATCCAAAATTTGAACAAAGCCTCATCTGCGTATGATATAGACCTACCAACTACTGAAAACAGAATTTATGTAAATAGCTTAGTGTCTCTACAATAGGCGAATGTATTTTATTTCATTCATTGTGGGCGGCAGGGGCGTGGCATCCAAGATTTGAAATAAACTTGATCTGCGTATGGTACACACCTTTCAAAAGAGACCAAAACGGCTTCTCTAGCTTCTATAGTTTAGAAAATCTCAGCGTTCATACAGACAGACAGACAGACAGACAGACAGACGGACGGACAGACAGACAGACGGACAGGGCTAAATCGACTCAGCTCATCTCCCTGATCAAGAATATATATACTTTGTGGGGTCTGCCACGCCTCCTTCTGCCTGTTACATACATTCTGACAAAGTTATTAACCCTGTTCTTCCCATTTTTCAAATGGGCACAGGGTATAAAAATCCAGTAATGGCTAAAGTTATTCTTCAGTATGTTGCCTAATTTCAATTAAAATAATCAGAACTGCCCTATAAATGTTTCTTATTTTCACATGAATTTTGTTATATTAAAGAAACAACTGACAAAAAGCCGATTGATATTTAACTAAATGCCAAAACTTTCGCTTCCCACTCTCGCTTCACAAATTCCCTAGCAAGCGGTCTGCAAAACAAGCCAGATCTGGCAGAAAAAGAGCGAATTTAAATACAGTGGTAAGCTCATCAAAAACACAGTGTTGATAAAAAAAACAAAAACTCAATTTATTTATAGATACGATTTAGATGCCCTTCGATGTCATTATGTTAAATTTAAAATATACTTTTTTTTGACAAAATAAGGGAAAATGGCCCAGTGTGCATTGGTGGCATATTGGTAACAGTGACTGTTAAATCAGCAGGTGGGGCAGGGTGTCTTATGTGTGAGGTGCCCCGACGATCATCAACTGGGAGAGCAATGAATTTGGTGTACATATTTATGTATAATTTATGATGTTTATACACACACACACAATGTAAATACACATTTATATGAATGTGTGTTTTTGTGTTCATGTATTTGTGGCCGTCTTAGAGCCGCTTAATCCATCCGACTATCCGTAAAATACGCATCGTCTAACTGTTTCGTTCGCATTTCAAACTCCCAGACGGTGCACAATTTTCTCAATAATTGAAACTAGTTTTTTGCAATTCGGTTCGGTGCGTTTCAACTGCTTAAAGGCTAAAACAACTTTATCCAATCACCAAAAACGTTTTCGCGTTAAAGCTAATCAGATCCTCAGTTTTGTTTTGTTTGTTTCTGTAAATCGACAAGTCTCATGGAGTAATTGGCGCGCTATATGTACATATCTATTTGGCATCGGCAGTTTGGCTTCCAACTGCCATAATTTCTATATAATTGAGAAACAGCGTTAAGCATATAATTTGTCAATATAATTAGCAATTAATTCTATTCTAAAGTATTTGCAATTGCGCTCGATATTGGTACGTTAAATCATTAAAAATCGCGAAAGGATTTCAAAAGTTAGCCAAACAATTCAAGTTTCGTTGTTATGAAATTTGCAGGAAATATTATTATAATTATATGCACTTTTAAATAAACAGGCTGAAAAGCTAAATGAGCGCATTTTCCTAAGAAGGAAAACGCAATCTTAATACTCATATATTTCAGGAAATGCTACCAACTCCATGGCAAAAGGAAGTGTCAGAGTGGGCAGCATTAAAATATCAACAAAGTCCGTGACAAAACTTAAATAAACATGGCTGAAACAAGAGCGAATTGATTGGCGTTTTGAAAAGAGGAAACGCCCACCAAAGGCTAGGAATTTGAGGAAAAACCATTGTGACAAGGACTGGAAAGCAAGTGAATTGCAAAACAAAATGAAGAAAAACCGGAGGAAACTCACCAGGAAACATAACTGCAGCAAGGAACTAATAATACGAACAATAAAAAAGCAGATATTAAACAAGAATAAATCATATGCATTTTTTTCTGCACAAGCAAAACATATTTTCACTTTTACTTTTTTTGTTTATAATCAACAAGTATTGAATAAAATTAGTTACACAATTTTTCAATGCGATTTTACACCTTTAGGTTTAATATAATAAATATGTAAGTTTCCTAGTTTAAGTTTAATGCAAAATTATTTGATGAAAATTATTTTAAAAATTTTGCATTACAATTAAATTTTTGTTTCTTCTTTAAATTTGAATTCAAATTTTCAATAAACATTTTTTTTTTCATTAAAATGTAAAATATTACACATATTCTAATATTGCAAATAAAATATTATTAAATTATTAAACCAACAATTTATTTCCTACTGAAATTTGTTTGGTTAAGAAATTTAAATTAACCGCAAAATACTTCAATACACACCGATTTCAAAAGAAAAATATTTAATAAAATTATTTTAATTAGATTGCAATAATTTTATACTACATTAAATTATCAAAAAATCTTCTTCATTTTTAAGCTTATCTTAAATAAAAAAAATATATATAGTATATATATATATTTTCCAAATAAATACAAAAGTATTTCATATATGACATCAATTTCATATTTAACAAATTGACTTCATGCCGAAAAAAACATGGTTCAAATATTTCAATTAACTTCGAATATTTGTTTTATTTTTTATTTTTTTTAAATATATTAGTGTAATTAGTTAACCATAAAATGATTCCATTATAAAACTATTCAATATAAATTAATCAGTTACTTACTGAAATATTTGAATTAATTAATTCACTTTAAACAACAAATTCACGTTAAAAATTATATAATCGTTTTTTAAACTCTAAGAAAAAATTATTTCTTTTTCATTATTACACACTTTTCAATTAAATACTAAAGTATTTGATCAAAATGATTTTGTATTTAGCAAACAATTCGAGTTAACATCATGGCGCAAAAAAGACATGGTTCAAATTTTTCCGTTAACTTCAAATATTTGATTTAATTTAATTTTTTTAATGTATTAATGTAATCAATTAACCATAAAATGATTCAATTCACACCGATTTCAATACAAAAGTATTCAATATAAATTATTTGAAAACGTTTTTATAATAATCTCGTTGATTGAACTCAATATGAAAGCGTTGAAATATTGTTTATTTTTTTATTAATAAATATTTTTCAGTTGAATACTAAAAAATATTTGAATTAATTGATTTCATATAGACAAGAAAAAATGCAAGCTGACATCATGGTGCAAGAAAACATGGTTCAAATATTTCAATTAACCATAAAATAATTCAACTCACGTTGAGTGTTTTTTATCGATGAAGAAAAATGCTAAATATAATCTGAAGCTACAGCGCTGTCAAATGTGATAAACTTGGCTTCACTTGCAGCCGGGAGTTCGAGTTCATGTCGGGAGTCTCGGCATTTTTTAGATAAACCCCAACGAGTTGAGCTCCACGGGCGAAATACAAACATTTTCCAAGCGCCAATTGAATGGAGTATTTCTTTTTAGTGGGATTTGGGGATTTGGTGGGGTTTTGTTTGATGTTAGCGGTGCGTGTTGTGTTGCTTCAAGTATTTACCTACTTGGGGTGCATCTATTTATCTAACTGTAACTGTAATTGGCTGCCTAAACATTTTCCGCAATGCAGCATGAAGTGGAAGCCGAGGCTGGAGCTGGAGCTGAACTGGATCCGTGAACCTGTTGCTCTCACCGGCAATATGTTACTTAACTTTGGCATTAGTATTGAATTTGATTTTATCGCATTATTTGCCGTTAAGCAGTTTCGGTTTTGAGTCCCCCCCCTCCCCCCTGTGAGCTGCTGCCCCAAGTTCAATGTCAATGGCCGTGACATGACTTTGGAGTTTTTTCAAAAATTATATAAGCATATACACAATTCGCTTGGCCCGCCGCATTTGTTGTTTTTTGGCAATTGCAACATTTTTTTTCTGTCTCACGTCTCATGTCTTGTGCCTCATGCCTCATGTCTCTGGCCTCTTGTCTGTTTATCAGTTGGTGTCTTGTCGGTTTGACTAGATTTCCTGTTCCGATGCAAATGCTAACACTACGTACGTCCCGCTATATCTGCTATAACGAGACATTTTGCTAACGAGCGCAGCAAAAAAAAAATATAAAAAAAATAAAAATGCACATTGCCACAGCTCCCCGTAGACATAATTTCTGGCAATCCACAAGTTTGTTGCGTTGTGTCAACGCGTTAAACGCGTCCCATACACAAGAGAGAGGGGCAGCAAGATGGCTGATAGCTGATGGAGGGGGGGAGAGGGAAGTGGGGCATATTGCAAATGGATTGCATTTGTCGCAAACACTCACAGCGCGATTCGATCGCACCTGAGCGCCACCTGAGCCATTTGGTAGCATAAGTCTGGCTCAACTTCACAATTAGGTAAATCATTTCTTGATTTTACGATACGAGCAGGTAGCGAATCTGAAATGCCGTAAACCAAAGTCACAGCAAAGACATATGGGCATTATGCCATACCCTACATACTGCCACATATAGCATGCCACCATGCCACCATGCCACATATGCTGTCCAAAAACATATAAATAAATAATTATCAAAGCCAATGCAAAAATGCCTTTGCTCGCTGTTATTTATGTATTGTAGAAAACACAATTTAAATCAAATATTTGATGGATTTATGGAACATTATTTCATATTATTATTTTTGTTATTCAAATTATATTATAAAATATTATTCTATTATTCAAATTAGAAAGTGAATTAGATTTATTTCATGCACGATCTCCATTAATGCAACATCTAGATCTCAAATCATGTAATATTTGTATAAGAACAATTTTTGTTTTACTAAAAATAAACATATTTTTTAGCTAATAAATAGAACAAAGGGACAACAATTTCTTCAACATACTGCCACATATTACTTGTAATGCAGGAGGTATGCTTGAAGAGCCAGCAAGGAGAGCGGCTAAGCGCTGCCTCGGAGCTTATGCACAGAGAGCGGCCGATATATTCTTTATAGGCGAGCCGGCTACCCGCTGCATTACTTGTGATGCAGGAGGTATGCTTGGAGAGCCAACGAGGTGAGCGGCTAAGTGCTGCCTAGGAGGCGAGCTGGCAACCCGCTGCATTCCTAGTAATGAAAGAGGTATACTTGGAGAGCCAGCACGAGCGAACGAGCAGAGAGGAGAGTGGCTAAGCGCTGCCTAGGAGGCGAGCTGGCTACCCGCTGCATTACTTGTAATGCAGGAGGTATGCTTGGAGAGCCAGCACGAGCGAACGAGCAGAGAGGAGAGTGGCTAAGCGCTGCCTAGGAGGCGAGCTGGCTACCCGCTGCATTACTTGTAATGCAGGAGGTATGCTTGGAGAGCCAGCACTAGCGAGCGAGCAGAGAGGAGAGTGGCTAAGCGCTGCCTAGGAGGCGAGCTGACTACCCGCTGCATTACTTGTAATGCAGGAGGAATGCTTGGAGAGCCAGCACGAGCGAGCGAGCAGAGAGGAGAGTGGCTAAGCGCTGCCTAGGAGGCGAGCTGGCTACCCGCTGCATTACTTGTAATGCAGGAGGTATGCTTGGGGAGCCAGCAAACGCGAGTGAGGAGACTGGCTAAGCGCTTCCTATGAGCTTTTGCACACCACAGCTGCAGATTAGTGGGTGAGTTTTCTTGGCTCTTTCTCTTTCTTATTTTCGAGAACTGCTGCAGTGCTGCTGATCACAGTGTAGTGTTTGTGGTCAAGTGGGTAGGTCGTGTCAAGGGCGCTTCAGTGGAGTGGCGAGTGTGATTATTATAATAAATATTTGTTTATTTTAATTTCAAAGCCGTTAGTTTGTGGATCTGGAGTGTGACATTGGCAAGAGTTTGATTTGAGCGGTATTAAGCTGCCGCTAAATCTGGCACACATAAAAAGTAAGAAGAATAAGTATTGCTTGTTTTTTTTTGTAAAAATATAAAATTGTTGATTTTATTTTTTGTATGGCTTACTATTACCATGTATGAAACATTTCTTATTTTCGTCAGGATATCCGCTAGTCTACTATCGAAAAGGAAGACAAGCTTCCATTTGGTATGCAGGTAGTTGAAAATGCAAATAACACGAATCGTAAAATCCAGACAAATAACTGACATCGGATACTTTTTACTGATTGCAACTCGAGCTGTAAACTTGCTACACATTTTACACACTTAACACATTTAATGGTTCATATTTATTGGGCACTTGGCCATACACTGTTTAAATAAATAACACAAAGCAGCAAATAATAATAATATTGTAGTGGTTTTTATGCCATTTTACCACCACCAGGGATGTGGTGGGCGAGTATAATCATTTACGTCTATATAATCGCTGGATATCTTGGGTACAGGTTGAATGATCACGCCATCATCTGGCGATTTCGGCTGGGTCTCCAGCACTTCCTCGGCTGATTCGATGGCTTCGACGGGTTCCACAGCTGCGGACCAGACTAATGGAGCCACCAGAGCCACAATAAAGAGTAGGCTGATGAATATGACATGCCACTTCATGATGCTAACTGTAAATGGGTTTGCCTTTCACTAGAGACGCCGACTTTTATATCGCTGATGCCTCGTTAGATAACAATTATTCTCCGTCTTTTTATTTTGCAAATTTTGAGTGAGCGACAGTTTTGTTTGCTTTGCAATGTGGGTTATCTTAATGGGGCCATTAAACGGCTGTAAACTAGCGAATTCTGCCACCACTTTTCTTATAGAAGACAAAAACTATCTGAAGGTTTTTCGAGGGCTTTAACTTGTATATAAGAGCGCTTATCATAATCATTATCATTACAATCTTATCTAGAAATGTTATTGTTAGCGCCTGCTAATTAAGAATGTCTGCTCATTGAGAACCTTGATTTTGGGCATTTCCACAAATATTATTTAGTTTATTTATTTAATGTAATAACCGATTAGCTGCCACTTCGTGGGATTATAAAATTTATATTTGAGATCCTTGAGTTTAGGTATTTTCCCAAATTATTTATTCAATTATCTAATTTTTTACAGAATATAAAATTATATCCTGTACCCATGGAATAGTTAAAAAAATGCAATTAACTTTGGGCAAATTAATGTTAAGGATACAAATAGGCGTGTCACACATATATTCTGTATGGCTGAGCGCGTAACGAGAGCTGTGGGTTTAAATATTATTTAATTGAAATTAATTAATTAATAAACATTGTATTTATCGCATTCATAGATTTCAGAACAAATAGTATTAAGCGAGTCGATATTCAAAAATATTCATAAAAATCACACTTTAATCAAATGAAAGCGTAGAATATGGTGCAAACTTTTCCCATAAATGTGGCGCCTTTTTTTCAAGTTCATGAACCCAAATGACTGGAAAAACTGGACGTTTTGCATTTTTTGCCGAGAGAAAAAGCCATAATTTATTGAACACACATTGTAGACAATCTCAGCTCAACTCGTTTCCGCGAAAATATCAAGGCCTGGCGATAAAAGAAAAATTGCTTGTAATCCGTTTGACACGCGGATAAACTGCTATTCGCCTCTCAAATTCAGAGGCTCAACTAATATCATATTATGGTCAGGAGCGGCAAAAATCGCTGCAAAAAAAAAAAAAAAAAAACAAAATACAGAAAAAAAAAACAAATTGGTAGAAAAAATCGAGAAAAAAATGCAATAGACAATGTGAAATGAGAAATTCGAAAATTTAATATTTAAAATCGTAAATTGGACACTCTGCCGTTGATGTGCGTGTCTACGGTTTTCCTGGTGAAAAGAAAAGTTGTCATTGTTGCATTGCTATTGCCGTTTGTATTGTTGCTTAATTGTTGCTCGTTTTGGCGGCCAGTTGTCACGCATTTATGCAGTTTTTGCAGATATTACTTTTTGGCTCAATTAGCGTTCAATTTTCACAATTTTCAAACGATTTAAATCTGCAATTGCTAACGAGCTACGACTCTACACCCAGCTATCAGCTTTCAGCTTTTAGCTTTCGGCTTTCAGCTTTTTAGCTTCCAGCTCCCAGTTCCCAGTTCCCGTTCCCAATCTCAATTCCAAACTACTACACGCCACTTGAAAATTCTTGGAATTGTACAAAGTGTTGCTTTTTTGCTTTGGCCCCCCATAGCGTCATCGACTCCCCCTCGACCACTTGCTCAGACAAGGAAATAAAACCAAATATAATTGTAATATGTGGTAAATATTGTATACGGTCTGCGCTCTATAAAATGAAACTAATTTTTAGAGTTCCTACTCGGGCGTCATGCGAAGCTTCCAAAATGACTTGGCTTAAGGTGGTTGGTAGTGCTACAGTCGGATGCACTAGATAATGAGAGACCTTCTACTTTGTTTTTGCCAAAAAAAAATTCAAAACAAACTGGATCTATCTAACTTTATTCTGAGGTATGCAAAATAGTTAAGACCTCGTGTCTTAAAGCAGGGCGAACGCTCTCTGAGATAAAGATATTAGTAATTCACTTAATTTGACATTCAAGCAGGAAAAATTCTGCTTGAAAGTTTGAAGATATTACTTAAATTAAAGAACCAACCAGAAGATTTAAAGCAAGAAAAAAATTTCAAAAGTAAATTTGTGCAAAAGAAAATAAGTAAGGATGACGCAGATCAGTCGGACGTTACCGTAATTAGGAGACCCTATTCAAATTGTCTGTTACATATCTTTGCTGTTTTCTATGCGATCGTCATATATTTGACAACATGCCAACAAATTGTTCTTCTTTTTTATGATTAGCGTGGAAAGGGATCGAGGCATCAAGAATCGAAAACAATTCTGATCGACTCACTGCATAGGAGAACCGAAATACTGATAGTGTTGCTAGTTTCTACAGCTTAATAGACACTTTAGTACTTTTTTAAAGTACAGGGTCCAAAAACAGAAATAATTTCCACATACGTTTATTTAGAAAACAAAAAATAATTATTTATTATAAAACACTTAAAAATTAATCATCGTTAAAGAATATCAAACAAATCAATATACAATTAAGTAATTTGTAAAATAAAACTCGTAACGATTAATGATTATGGTCATTGATTAAAACACAATGTTTTTACTCTCCAAACTTCGCATTATAAATGTTAATGTGTTAAACTTGTTCAATTGACTTTTGATGGGTGTTAAACGGAATATAATACGAGTTTTCACTGTAGTTTACGGTAATTATCTTGCGTTTGCTTTTGATGATTTACTTTTATAGTAATACCCCCTCGCCGACGATCTCATGTGTGGCTTTCAGCGTTGGTTTCATGCTGCTGTTAGCAGCTTTAATTGTTTATTACGAATGGTTATATTTGTAGTATTACCCGAGTGCCTCCCGCTGCGAATGTGAAGGACTCGGAGAGTTGGAAACGCCCAAAGACATGGGCGCCAATTATGCATAAAAACTGTGCCTGATGAAATCCAAATTCAAATCCAAATCCAAATCCAAATTTGGATTGATATGGAAATCCAAATGCGAATTCGCATGGAAATTAAAAATGTAAATGCGGTAATTGTAATTGTAAATAAGTTTTTAATTGATCGAGCTAGTTAGTCGGTTCAACTAAGCTACACGGGTATTAATTAATTAGCTACACGTATTAGCTACCTGACAGCTCGTTTCGCTAACAGTCGTAAAATTCGTAATTCGTAATTCGTAATTCGTATTCGTAATACATTTCTTGTTTGTACAACTGTCTACACAATAATAAACCATGTTTACCAAAGTTCTGGCGGGGCTCAAGAGACGCCGACGCCGACTTCGATTCAGACTTCGATGTCGACTTCGACTTCGAATTCAACCTTGCCACGGTTCTGCTCTGCTTCGCTCCGACCAAACTTTATGACAACAACTCACGGCGCACTCGCAGCACCAAATTGTTAATTTATTTGGCAATTGTGAGTCGCAGTTGCATTTACCGAAATTCAAAATACATAAATAATAATTTGACGCAGCAAAAAAATCAAGAGATGTGAAAATTTATTGAAAGACCTACGCAGAAAAACAGTTAATTCATCGAGCTAACTGCGGATTTTGGCATATGGCATATCGATTAGAGATTTGTGTGGAGACCTACTTAAAGAAAATCGAAAAACATAAATAAATAAATATTTCCTGTTAGGGCTGGGTCATATGTAAGGTTTACAATTTTTTTTATCTCGGTGGAGTAATATAAAAATATATTCCTAGACTGTGTGTTTATTTGTTTTCAAATTGTATTCCATTTTATTTCCATACGAAATATCGGTTAGATTAATCACATTTATCATATATCGTTTAAAAATATATTTGAGTTGTGTTTAAAAAGAATTATAAAATATCTTGCAATTGTTTTGTAATTTTTGGACATATTTTTAATAATTTCCAAGCATATTTTATAGGGTATCTGCTGGTCGTGCTTGGCACTTTGTTCGTTCAACATTTATATTTCACTCTTGATTACGTATACGCCCCGTACAGTGCGTCAAGGCTGGCAATGAATACGGCATGCCAACTGCAAAAACTATTTCGATTTGGCAGTTTCGTAGTCGGATGTTGCTGCGTAATGGTCCACGAAAAGTTCATGCCCCAAGCCCACAGACCACAGACCTGCCCCAAACTGTACCAACCATAAGCATATACCCACTGCAAATTGGCCAAACAAAAAGCAAAAAATCAAACAAAGTGCCAAAGTGACCCACCTGCCCTCCAGTTGGCATTGACGCTATTCCGGCCACCGTTCGATCAATCAGTCAGAGAGCACCAACAACGGCAGCGACAACGACAACGACAACGGTAACAATCCCAAAAAAGTACAGCATTTCACTTTGCAATCAAAGCAAACGCCGAAACGGGTAACGAACTGATCAACCCGGACACTCGCCGCACTGCGTGATACCCTCTACTTACCCACGAGTGTTGGAGTTAACGATGTCAATCACGACAGCAACAAACTAGCTTGACAAATTTATTTCGAATGTGCCACAGACCCTGTAGTTCCGAAACATAACAAATGCATCAACCGACTAGAGCTTTTATTAAAGCTTTCTTTGAGATACCCTGTAAATTTCGTAAATTTATCACACACGATTTCCTGGATTGTTCTGTTAACTTTACGTCTTTTGTGGTAATTTGTATTCTCGTGTTTAATCGCTTTGTAAACAATAAGAAATGTTATTAAAGCTTTGAGATATCCTGTAAATTTTACAAAATAATCACATATGATTGTATGATTGTTCTGCATGGTTTACGTTTTCCCTGCAATTTTAATTTCTCTTGTTAAATTGCTTTTAAATGTTCGGTGTATTAAGTATTAAATACCCGGTAGCTTGCAAAAATAATTAACTATCGATATGTTAAGGAATTTTATTCAACATTTTTAAGTAATTCCAAAAGTAAAACAAATATCGCTAGATTGTCAATATTTGAAAGTTTCATCGAGCTTATTGGAGATCTGCTTAAACTTTTATTTATTTTCTTGGGAACGGCCTGCGAAAACTCGCAAAATAACATTAGGTATTCAAACCCCTCAGGAAATTGCAAGTGGATTACTAGATATCTCTTTGTTATTTTTTTTAAATCCAAAGGTCCAATTATTAATATTCCGTAAGTTTCACGTATGGTGAGAAATAGTTCTTAAATTTGAAATCCTACTAAGAAATTGTAAATAGTTTCGATTAAAAACTCTCTATTGCACCTGCATTGGTCGTTAAATGCTTAATGGGTGCTTATCACTTGTTCTAGAGGTTAATGGATCGAAATAAAAATAATTATGATTCGAGTGTAATTCAATCAAGTGCTGGTCGGCAAGTGTTATTCGCTTTACAGAACAGGTCTCATAATTATAAAATTATAGTTTCTTTGCAACGAAGAAGAACCTGTTTCTTTCGCAGGCACGCAAAAGCTGCCTGCTAAGCTGAAGCTATACGGGTTTGTGTCTAGGCTAAAAGCATGCCAAAGCACAGGAGTTGGGACAACAACAGACAAAGCTTAAGGCAGCTAGTGGTGGCAAACCTTGACAATGGGTTCTATCGATAAGTAATCGATATTACGCGTCATCGATTATAATCAAATAATATTTGTAATATTACTCCATATTAATATTAAAATCCAGATATAAAACCCCCATTTTTATTGCATAAATAAAATATAAGTAGAACTGATGAATTAATTTTCGAATAAAATAAATTAAATTTTCAAATTTTAGTTACATTAAAAAATTAAAAAAAATTAAAAAAATTCTTAAAACCTCAAAAATGTATGCTTCGATTAATCGATTTAAAGAAAAGGAATTCTTTAGTAAAATTAAGACAATTTATTAAAGTCAAATGAATAATAAATTAATAATTAAAATATTTATTCCTTACGATTGTCCTCTTTTAGACAGTCGAAATTGTTGGCCTCCATTAATCGATTGTTTATTTGCTAACTATCGATGATGTCGATTAATTTGTTAACACGTATGGCTGTACTAAGACTCTAACTTTATGCGACTTTAAAAACAAAAAAAAAAACAAACAAGTTTATAATACTTGAAACGAGTGAAAAGCTTACGAGCTAAGCCGAAACCGATCTGAAATACCAGGGAGAGGGACCGGGCGTATTGTCTCTGACATCGATATACGCGGGATTTATGTCCTGCCCCTGGGACCATGTGTAGGTGTTCGAACGAGGCTCCAACTCCAAGTCCGACTCCAAGTCCCCATCCAAAATTCTGCTGTTCGTGCGCCACTTGAGCCGTTTGCTATTGGGCCGTGGTGCAGGGAGGGGCTCGTTTGGCGAGGGGGGCAGCGGAGTGCGGCGCCTCAGCTCGGCGTCATTTATGGCCTGCAGAGCAGCTGCCCAGATTCGCCTCATATCCCGATTATCAGCTGCGGCGGATGAAGAGTTGTTGCTGTTGCTGTTGATGTTGCTGGTGTTGATGTTGCTGGTGTTGCAAGTGCTGCAGCTGATGCTGATTACAGCAAATGCCACAATAATCCGCTGGAGCTGCATGGTGAGGTTGCAACTGTCTCTGGCTTCTGCCTGCCTCTCGACGCCTTTGCAATGCTTTTATATGCTAAGCTTACACTTGGAGAAAAGCAGCAATATTCTATTATCAATTTCCTAAATTCAATCATTGCAAAAAATTTAATATGTTTTTTTGTTAAAAAACCTAAAACAAATCTGTCACAGATGAGATTAATTTAAAGCCAATCAGGATTAATTTCAGAATAAGCAAGATTGATTTATCATCAGAAGAAAAAAAGATTTAAGTAAAAATATTATTTAATTAAAAATAAATAAGGTTTATAAACATATTTGAATATACCTAAAACATCTGAAACTTAGTTAAAATTGTAACTCAGATCAAGTAAATTCTTTACACCTTACTGGCTTGAATTAATATAGAATGATGTGGTTGTTTTGCTCAGTGTATGCTGCAATGAGATCGGTGGAAGGGGGCAGCAGTTGGCAGTGGGGGAAGTGGGAGCAGATAAATAAATAAATAAATACTCGTATTGCAATAGGCACGTTGTGGGCTGATGGCAATGTTAGGCAAGTCTTGACATCATTCGATTCTATTTGAACTGCCGAGAGCAGTCTCCCCCTTCCCCCAACCCCCATGCCCCTTCCCCCTCCCCCCTTTAGACCGACCTCTTTCCCATGCTCCCTGCTGCTTTTGCTCTTTAACTGAAACAAATGTTTATCACAATTGTTGTCGTTGTTGCAGTCCCAAATCTATTCGACGCTTACGTGACTGCTGTTGCGCTGTTACGTAACGTAAGCTGTGACCATGCCCCACAATTCTTACGTTTTTCATTGCGTCATCGCGTAAATGTTTGGCCAAAAGGTCAAGATCACCGTGCTCCAAATATAATTACAAATATAGCTCAGAATTTAGATTAAGGAAATATTGGACAATAATAAAAATATATTTTCAGCCATTTTGTTCACATTTTTAAGAATTTTTTTTAATATTAAAAAAAATATTTTAAAATATTTCGTATTGTTGGTATTTTTATTGTTTTTCATTACGTTTAACAAATAAGTTAAAATAAAAAAAAACAAAATTGTTAAGTTTGCGCCACTGTTCATGCTATTCAATAGATGAGGAATGTTAATATTAAAACAAAAAACCCATAAAAATAATAAAAATAATTTCTTATAATTGTTAAATTGACTAAAATTCCTATGATTAAGTTATTATGATTTATTGTTTATACAATAATTTATGATAATTTTGTTAACTAAAACATCAAGTTGGTGCTACTGTGCAGAGATGATAATAATGGGAACTTAGTCAAGACAATTAATGAACCACCAGATGCTGACGCTGCCTTTTATTCAGACTGGGTCACTTCCCTCCCCCTCTTCATCACCCTTTCCGTAATCCCCTCGCCAGCACGTGCTGCATATTATAACGGTACATTTTCTCGTTGAGTTCCACTCAAAAGTCTCATATCGGAGATTGAGCATTTCGCTCAGTGCGCACAATCGCTCCAACAATTGCGACCCAGTATTTTTGAGCGTAAGTTTGAGTGCGCCTGAAATAGGGGGAAATTATCAGAATGCGTTTTGGGCTTTTGTTGTTTATGAATTGCAAATTGCCGGTGATTTTACTCCAGATGAACCCTCAGCTTCAAGTTGCGGTCATTTGTGCTACTCGCCCCCAAAGGGCTAATGAATGTGGGGCACGTGTTGATTTCCTGCCAACTGGGACAAATTTGTGCTGACCGAAAGGGGCTGCCAACTCGCCTCACTTTCAAATGTACATATTTAACGCTAGGTTTTCACTTGTTTACCAACTAGTTTGGTATTTATATTATGAGTGAAAGAAGGAATAGATTCGATTAAGTTCAAAAAATGGAGCAATATTTTTAGTCAATGTGTAGAACTTTCGAATTTGAATCTGGCAAATACAAATTATCGAATTTATCCACCTTTTTCTATGTTTCAAAATGGGGTGTCATACGTGATAAATCAAAGGTTTTTGTTTTTTTTTTTACCAATTACACCCTCATTCCGGTTTCCCCAATAAAACTGCATTCCTTTAAAGTATTTTTTATTTAGTCTTTACTTATTTGTGTTTCTATTTCAAAACATATATATAATTAAAAGTCGTTTGTTTAAATTGTATAAAAAAAAAGTTGAAAGGGACAGAGGAAGATAAAGAGAAAGGGATTACAATATATTGGTTTATATGTAAATATCTTGCTATTCACGCATATCATAACAACAAGATCCTTGAGCTTTCTCTTGAACTCTGGAATTCTTTTTAATCTTAACGGTCTACTAAGTGGCTTTGCGTGTTTGCTTTACTTCGTTACCTTCATATTTATCAACTTAACGTTTCATATTCTGTTTTTGTTTTTGTTTTTCTTTCGCTTTTTGTTCGTTTTGGTGACTTTTTCGCAAAGGGACTTAAATATTAATTCAATATTTTAATTATTGTATGTGTAGAAAGCTAATCGCATTTTTAGAACAGGCAGAAAGGTGAGAGGAAGATTGAAAGGAATAATAGTATTAACAGATTGTGAATGGGGCATACGAAATCAACCCAATAATATAGGAAACAAGCAGCAAATATATGGAGAGAGGGACAAAGAAACAGAGTGAAAGAGAGCAGGAAGAAAGTAAGAAAGAAGTTAGAGCGAAAGGATCGTTTGTATTGGCAAGGAGCAAGTGGGTTGGCTATAGTTATTGAGTTGAAAAGACTGTACACTCAGAAAAAAACCATAAACAAAGTTATAAAATTTAATTTTGACAAAACAAATGAAAAACTTTTTTAAGACAGCTGAATAACGGACTTGAAACAAGATCTTTACGCTCTCAACTGAAGTTTAGATACCTTCGAACCGTATTTATATTTATATTGGATCTTTTTAAATCCGTAACTTACTTAAACTAGTCGTAAGCAAGAAACATTAATGAGGTTGTAGAAAAATAATAATATTTTGTGCTTGAAAAAGGGACGTATCATTCTCAACTGAAGTTCCCAAGTTTGAATCGGGTTTAATGCCCTGCACGCTTTCAAATGAAACTGATTTGAAGTATTTCTTGACTCAAGAATTTTCTTATGATTTTAAGAAAACCGAATTTAGTTGGGGTTTTTGTTTTTGTTCGCTTGGAACAGATCTGCATTAAGTTCAACTTTCTTGGTATGTTTTCTGAGTGTCACAGTTGGATTTAGTTGCTGCTATGAAACGGTTAGACGGTTAAGTGGTTAAGCGGTTGAGCGGTTAACCGGATAGCCGGTTTACAGTATGGTGCCGGGCTTCCGCAGCGGCAGACGTCTACGCTGACCGAGCAGTCCAAGACCGCGCGCCTGCTGCTTGGTGGTGGCCTCGGCCGCCTCAGTTGTCTCCTGCTCCTTGCCCTCGGACTCCTCCGCATTGTTGGCGGCTCCTGCCTCCTCCTTGGCGGGAGATTGCTCCGCGGATGCCTCCGAGCGTTGCTGTTCCTCCTCAGCGGGCGTTTCTGAGCAAGTTGGGAATATTATGCAACTTTTTCTAATATATGGATGGACGGATTGACTTACCTGTGGTCGAGGTAGCGCCCAGGTGGAGACGTCGCTTGGCTAACAGTGGATTGATTTTGCGTGGTGCAACTGTAGGATTAGCTGGGGTGGCAGCTGCAGCGGCAGCACCCGCACCACCGGCGGCTGTGGCTGCGGCTGCCTTTGGCTTGGCCGCGTCAGTCTTGTGCAGCGCATTGAGGCGCGGACGGTTCTTAAGGCGATTGAAACCGGAGACGGGTCCGGCATGGTTGGCAGTATCCTCAGTCTTCTCCTCAGTCTTCTCGCCGGCTTCGCCGGCTTCCCCACCCTCATTGCCCTTCACATCGTTGTGATGGCTACTGTCCGCCGCCGAATCCTCCGCAGCTTCCTTTGGTGCCTCCGTGCTCACACCCGCGCGTCCCAACTTGCCCCTTGGCAGCAGGCGATTTCCCCCAGCACGATGCAAGCTAAACCTTGTCGGACGCACCGGCTCAGCAGGTGCCGCAGCTGCTCCGCCAGACTTGGCCTCATCCGTGGCACCTTCCTCGCCAGCCGAACCATCAGCAGCGGGTGCCTTGGTGGTCGTGGTACGACTGCGACCTCGCAAATTCAAACCGGGACGATTGCGCAGGGTGCTGCGTGCCGTGGTGCTGGGTGCAGCATCCGCAGAGCTTGCGCCATCCGCGCTCTCCTCATCGGCAGTTGCGGATTTCTCAGTGGTAGTGCTGCTACCACGCAGATTGAAACGGTTGCGAGCTGCATTCAAACAAATTACCATTAAAACACCTTCTCACATGCTTCTACTCTTGGCTACTTACGTCTGCCACGCCCAAAACCTGAGCTCACGGGTTTAACCTCCTTGGCGGCAACAACTTCCTCTTCGGCAGCTGGCTCGGCGGCAGCTTCTGGGCTGGCTGTGGTGCGTGCTCCGGGGCGAGAGCGACCGCCAATCGAAGGACGCGAGAAACGGTCTGTGAGGTGAAGAAAATATGTTGAATATGATATCGCGAACTTTTTTAAGCTACCCCCTAAGGAAACTAAGGTTCTAATGGCCTGAATAAACTTTTGCATCTTGATCGGTCTTCAATTTTCTTTACAGTTTATTATATGATGTTCGCATTGTTTTGAAATAATCTAGTTTGAAACCAATTTGGAATATCGAGAGAGTTGGTTCCCTCTAAACGGTTGAGAGTTAAAACCGCCCTTACTCGAACTAGGTAAATAGTTGAGAATGGAACTACAACTCTTATAAAACGTGCTACATAATTTATAAATTCTGAATCATACCATCTATAACTGAACCACTTATAACCACGGCTGAACCACCTGATGGTCAGCTGAACTACATCTGAACCATCTTTAAACTACTTGTGGCTACAACAGACGAATTTGTCATCCTTTTCAAACTTTTTTGTACCACACTCACTTCTGCCTGTCTTGGGTGCCGTTTCAGTGGGTGCTGTCTCAGTGGTGGTGCTGGTGGTGCTGCCGCCGTGCTCACGCAGCTTAAAACGGTTGCGTCCGGCCAGACCGCTGAGTCCCGCACGTCGGCCGCCATAGAGCGACGGTGTCGCTGTCGTTGTGGTGGTGGTGGTTGGTGCCTCTGTCGTGGTGGTTGTGGTGGTGCTGGTGCTGGTGGTGGTGCTTGCCGTTGTGGAGGAGAGCTCCTGCTGAAGTGTGGTTAGGCTGCCTTCGTCGTTGTCCGTGCTGGCGGTGTCGGGACTCAGGGTGGTGTCATCCTGTGCATCGGTCAAGGTGGTTTGCTCCATGTTTAGATTCTCATTGGTCAGTATGGCATAAAGATCGAGGGCAGCCTTCTCCATGGATGGTGTCGTCTGCTCCGCCTCTTCCTCCTGCTTCGCCGTAATCTCCCGCTGTTCCTGCTCACGCTCCTTGGCTGCTGCTGCTGCGGCTGCTGCTGCTGCTGCAGCTGCTGCCTGCTCCTGTTCGACGGCAATGACGGGTTTGAGTTCCTTTTCGGTATTGCGGGAGGCCTTCAGCTGTTTCTCGTCGGTGTTGAAGGTGGCGCTGTCCACCAGCTCCAGGCTGGGGCGCTTGACGCTGATCTTCTTGCGCTCGGCAGCGGTTTCCAGCGAGTCCAGCGCCGGTGTTGGCTGCACCTCGATGTTCTTGCCCCGACTGGGGAAGCGCGTATTCAACGGCAGACGTTCGGCCTCGATATTCTCGGAGTTCTCGCTGGCAGCACGTCCCTTCGCCTTGCCGCTCTGCAGACTGTTCTCGCTGGGCGTGGCCGGAGTGCTGCGATCGATGTTGGAGTAGCGGGTCTTTCCGCGCGTTTCGGGCGACAGCTCGACGGCGGGTTCAACGGCAGGTTTGGCATCCTCATCTTCCTCGTAGTAGTAAACATACTCGTATTCGTAGTCTTGACCGTTGGGTCCCTTCTTGATCTCAATGCGCGACTTCTTGTTGTTCTCACTGCCAGCACCGTCCAGCGCAAAGTTTCGATTGACGAAGTCCTCATGAGCATCCACCACAACATCGTCGTCCAGATTGTCAATCTTCTTGGCTGCCAAGGGCTGCGGTGTCGTCAGCTGCATCACTGGAGCCTCTGTCACCGCACCTTGCTTCTGTGAAAGCTCGGCTAGAGCTGCCTGCTCGATTTCACGTCTCACCTCGGCCAGTTCCTCCTCTTCGATGGCCCGCTTTGCCTCGATGCTCTTCATAACGTCCTCGTTGATGAGCGCACTGAGCACCGGATTTAGCTCCGGTCGCTCTTTGGTGGCCAGCAGATTCATTGAGTAGTCAGCGGCATCTGTGGCACGAATGCTGATTCTATGCGCCGTATGGAAACCCTCGTCGTTTAACGCACTCACCTCTGGCACCTTATGCGCCGTCTCAAACTCACTGGGCGCCTGGGTTTCAGACAGTTTTCCCTCCGTTCCCGCTGCCACCTCCTCTCCGACCACCAGCACGGCCAGGCAGCCAAGTAGACAACTGCAAAAGGGAGAAAATATTTGTAGTTGTAGTTGTTAAGAATGCCGATGTTTTCTGTCAGCTGAAACGTTCAAGTAAGAGAAAGGAAAGACGCGGATCAAAGTGGTGGTCCTATTTCTTAAGACCATTTTAAATTGGTTGAAATAACTTTTACGATTTCTTAACTTTATTCGTCAACTTGTACGTATCCAAATATTATCACAGCTCCCAGATCCGTCATCGTTGCTCAATAACTTACAGCTAATGAGGCATATTCCCGCCTAATCGGACTACTGCTTGCTCATGACCTAGTAAAAAGCCTCTCTAAAATTATCATCAACATCTTAATTAGTTTTTGAAAAACTCAAATAGGCTATTGATTGTACATAATTGAATGATTTGATCAAAGTACGCCCCAAAGAAATGGCTGAACATTTTATCTTTATTGTTGAATTTTTGGAGGAGTGATGATTGATTTGTTTTAGCCCAAGATCATCGCGTGATCTTTTAACGATCAATCATGTTTGGCTCTTTGTATTTGTTTTTTTTTTTTTCGTTTTGTGCTGCATCATTCGATGTCGATTTCGATTTCGATGAGACGGCGGCATCAAAAACCTTTCACAATTTGATTAACATGGTCTCAGGCTAAAGCCAAAAACTGGTGCCATAGAGCTATCGCTGCAGATGGTATATGGTAGATATTATATGGTAGATGGTAGATGGTAAATTGAAGATTGCGCATGCGATCGTCATGTCTCGGCATGGATTGGATCGTGCAATTGCAGCAATAGTTCATTGGGCTTTGCGAATCCGCATTGCGATGCAGTCAAGAGTGAGAGATAAACACAGATAAAGTAAGAGAAGTAGGAGAAAAAAAAAAACATACACACACACACCACAGAGAGTGAGAGGCAGAGGGAGGGAAAGCGTTGCCAGCCGATGCTCAAGGCAAACCACAAAATGGAAATACGAAATACAAAATAAAGAAATATACAAAATATATTGACCACCGATCGGGAAACTTGAGACAGGAATAAGTATAGTAAAATGTTTCGCTTCAAGTATATAGTATATATATATATATATATATATTATTTAACCGGTTTAACGAACAAAAGGTGTTAACCCATTTCGATTTCAATTTCGATTTCGTTTGCCCATTTCAACAGACTCTGCGCCCAGCCCCAGACGCTAAAACTAACCAGACGAGACCAGAGACCAGAGACCAGAGACCAGACACACAACTGTTCGATATTTAAAGACTAGACTATAGTCTCCCCTATACATATATATATATATATATATATATATACCCCTGGACTCCTGCCATACCTTAATATATATGTACATATCGCATTTGTTGGCGCTCTTGACGATAACTTTTAACATTTTGAATTATGTGCAGTTAGCGTCGCTTGAAGCCGTTCGCTTTTTTCATATATTACTTATATTTCTCTCTCTCTCTTTCTCTCTCGAGTCGAACAAGTTTCGACAACAGCTTGTTGTAAAGGTAGACAACTTCAACTTATTTTAATTGCAACAGCAACAGCCCCAGTAACAACAACTTGCAGCCCAAATAGCTCAAGAAGAAGAAACAATAGTTTCAAGAAAAGTTATAATTATGTCTGCACATCGTGCAAATCGCCAGCTCTCAAAATACAAGTATCGTCCCTCCAACCAATACCCTGTAATTAGGCACAATAAAATATTTCCAACTTTTGCGAGCTCAAAAGCAATAAACCTATATTTGGTAATATGTGTGAAAACCTAAAATAAGCACGTCAAATATTTTCCTGCAGTGAAGTTTTTTTTAAAGAAATTTTTAAAATTGTTGGTTTTTTAGTTGAAGTATGAGCTTCACAGTTTTTGGTGATCTGTGATCGTTCAGATAATGAATATATATATAAGAATATGTCTCCTCCCATCGAAATTATATATTTATAAGCATATGTCTTCAGTCTGTTGCATTCTCGAATTGCACAAACTTCTATACCAATAATAATTTTTAAAGGGTAGCTGCCAGTCGTGTTCGTTTTTAGAACTCATAAGGCAGCCATTGGCTTGGTGTTGGACTCAGCTGTTCAACTTCTTGGCCATGTTATGCATGAGGTGACAATGGTCACAGAGCCACGACACCAAAGCCATTACAATGTGCATAAGAGATGCACCAGCAATCCATCAGCATAAGTGCTGTATTGACTAGGCACAGTGGGCTAAGGTATGCCGAAAATCACAGAAAAAACACGCCATGGAAATGTAATATTTGTGGCTACCTTTTGTGATTCGCCAATTTTGTATTTATAAATGGATATGCATTAGGACATTTTTCAGTAATAAATAATATAAAATATATATAAAGTTTTATTTATTTAAGATTTTCCAAAAACTCGTCTTTTAATATATTTTAATTATAATATACTATATAATTATTTAGGGTAATGTTTATACTTTTTTGAAGTCAAATTTTAAAACCAATTTATGCCAATTTTTTCTAAGATTCTAAATTTTAAAACTCATAAACAGTTTGTAATAGTGATTTGAAAATCGAAAATGATATCTCCAAAAATAATTTAATATTTAATATTTTTAAAAAAGTATCCATTAAAAAATCACATCCGTAAAATAATATTTGTATATTCAATGAAGTCTTACTGAATACTAATATATTTACATTCGGCTTATACAATATATATATTCATCCAATTTCACTTAACATTATATTAAATTTGAGCTGTATTTATTTCAGCTTTAGCGCTGATTCATTGAGCATAACTTGTAAGTCTTCCTCGAGCGGTAAACCAAGGTAAAGACCAGTTCTAGACACATACAGCCTAAGCCCAATACACTTAATGTTTGTCAATGTTTTTATTGTTTTACAAGCACTTTTACTTCCGCTTTACATTTAGCTAAAACTTTTACAACATTCTCAAGGCATTAGTGGATAGGTAATAAATTGAGCGCATGTTTTATGTGACCCGAACCACTGTGACAATGTCAGAGAGCAGTTAGCAAGTGCTGTGAATGTGAATGACTGATTAACTGTTAACATTTGAGATGTTGGTAGTGTGTGTGTGTGTGTGTGGGTAACGGTACTTAGCTTTGTATGTGTGTGCATTACGAGTACTTAGCGCGTACACTCCGAAAAAAAGCGCACTTGAAGTTTTATTGTTAGAAAACTGCTTTAAATCAAATACCAAATACTTGACTTGACTAAAAACATGTTAAATCTGTTATAATAAATATATATATTTAAAATACTTTAATAATATTATTATTAATTATTATTATTATTTATATTATATTAATATTATTTAATATGAAATGTAGACGAACTTTTTGAAAAAAAAAAACCAAAAACAATTGCCGAAGCTGCATAAATATATATAAAATATATTCAAATTGTTTATTTTTTTTTATATCACATGTAATAATTCCCAGATTTGATTCAAAATTATTTGCCTTAATGTTTAACTACCGAGCAGTGCCATTTGCAATGTTTTTCTCTGAGTGTACGCGCGATTGCCTGACTGAATGAATGACTCCATTGCCAGCCAATGCAATTGTTGTTGGCCCTCCCATTGTCTGCTTGTCTCTCTGGCTGCTGATCGTATTGGAAAGGCCACTTGGCAACAGACGCGCCGCTTTTCCTAGGAGGAGGGCGGGTCGAGGGGGCGTAACATTGGGCATGCATATGTCAGCCATGAGGTGTGGCAGGCATGCAATTTGTAAGTATCTTTATAAGACTGAGCAAAAACAGGGTAGCATTACGCTGTGCAAATCTCAGCAACTATTAGAGCTAGAATTTAAATAGATAGATCAAGTTAAGCTCCCACTTTCAGCATAAATCCCCAAAAACCCTATAACTTGCAAAATTGAACGTAGCAGCTTGTAATTTGGCATATATATACTCGATCACCCTATGAATCTATATTTGAAAGCGCATTAAAAAGAGTTGATAAATAAAGAAGTTATTAAGCAAACAAGTATTGAGAATTATGATTTTTGTATTATTCTAGAAAGCCGCGTATAGAGTAGGCTGCTGTCGGTTGCATCCGTCTCTAGCCTTTCCGAAATTGTTATCTATAATTTATTTCGTTTTCTTGCATATTTGGTAATTCATTTTTGGAGAGCCCCAAAAAAAGAAACAAAACAAAGAGCTAAGAAGCAAAAAAAAAAAAACAACAAAACTGACAGGCGCGCATGCGTTTTGACGGTTTTTCGGCTATTAGATGCGATTATGCATATGCATATGTATGGGTATTTGTATATTTGTGCATATGTGTGAGTATGGGCTATACTAAATACATGCATACAGTCGTTGTTGGAGGCCATTGACGTTGCTGCGAGCACTGAAGCAGCACAACAACAGCAACAATATGGTTGCTAAAATATTAAAAAAAAAAAAGTTGTGTTTTTCTACTGCAATATTTTTGCTTTTTTTTATAATTTTTTTTTTGTATTTTAATTTTGTTTTGTTTATTACAAATTTTGCATTGTTCGGCAAAGGTTTTTGACTTCTTGTGTTTGCCTCGACTTGACCTTTCTGACACGCAGCAGCCGCAGCTACTCTAGACGAACTGAAGCCCAATTAGCTGCTGCATTCATTGACTAACTGACTGATTGACTAACTGACTGGCTGACTAAAGCTCAGTTTGTCCCGCTGTCCCGCTGTCCCTCTGTCTAACCACACATTTAATGGCCCACATCAATGCGAAGCGAAGGCCAACAATCTGCATGCCGAATTCGTTCGTGCAGCGTTTTCACAATGCAGCTCCCTTGAGAGCAGACTTGGCTCCTCCATGGCATTAGAGAGGAGCTCCGAGCTCCGAGCTCAGCTGCAGCTAAACTATTATTTATATTTTGCGCTTTGCGTCTCACGCCCCCCGCCACCCACCTTCCGCTTACATTGTAAAGCAGACTGTAATGGCGCAAGAGCAGACGTTGCAAAGTGCCAACTTGTCAGCTTTAGCTCTCGAGATTAGCTAAAACATTTTACAGGTGCCTATATATATATACAGGGTGCCTCATCTTTCAGCTCAGCTGCTGAACATTAAATAGCTCAAAAATGTAGACAAATGATCTATAAAAATTAGGCATTTTATTCAGTTCGATTCAGCAATATTTGTTAGGTTTAATTTTGAAGGCAATATCAATCAAGTAGGTAACACGGTTGGACATTTTCAATTATATCAAAAGAAAACCGTTTAAAATGAAATTTATTCTTAAAGTAAATCCATCTATTTTCAAAATGATGAATAACTTTGCAATTTGACATCGATTGACAAGCTTTGAGAACGTTTATTCAATATTATACATTTATAAGCATTATCTTTATCATTTTACACCAGCGTTAGTGCTTCAAAATCGTAATTTCACCGACAAATATACTAAATAAAACGTGGAAAAAAATTAAAAACATGTTTAGATTTTATTTTAGATTATTCAAAAAATTAGTCCAAGGAATTCTACTGCATCGGTTTAAATAGAAATATTTAAATATTAATTAACATCCGGTATAACACTCAAACTCGCATTCTTTCCAATTAAAATTTGTCTCTGGGATGTTCCTATTCAGGACCAACTTTGACCCAACCTAACCTTTAAATTTACATGTTTTGAAATATATTCAATGTCTACATGTCGCTATAAAAGATGGCACACCCTGTATATAGATGTATTTTCGCTATTGCGTGCATAAACTCAAACATCCAGAATGCAGCTAAGCATAAAATTGGTCAATCGGTCATACGCTGCGTATACGCAATGTGCATCTGAAGCTGTAGCTGTTGTAGCTGTTGTAGCCACTTCTTCATGCGCTTCACACCCATACAAAATCCATCAAAACATCAGCTACACTGCAACAAACTCAAGGTGGTATTTTCTGGTTTTGCTTGAGGTATGTGAGAAATGTTTAACTATGACCAATTTACCATGTTCGTTACGGTTGCCCAAGCGGCTCAATTTATGTGAAATAGTATTCAAAAATCTGGCCTATTGCGCACACTCGTCGTCGTCTTGTGTGTTGAATTTCCAAATTTTGTTCATTTCGTATGCACAAAATGCAAATGAATTTAAAGCAAGATTTATCCATATAGATTAGCGATCGCCTGCAACTATTAAGTTCGGCTCATTTGTAAGTCTGAAGGTCGATGTAATGCATCGAGTCAATCGAAGGTGGAGATATTTTATCAATCGATTCTGGATCCATTAGAAAATCAATTTATGTACTAACTTTTTAGCTACATATAGAAATAATTCTGTATATATTCAAGTTCTTGCATTACAACTCAATCGAATGACTCAATATTTTATTAATCGATTTTGAATGCTATTGAAATATCTATCTATAATTTAACTTTTTAGAAATTCATATTTCTGAATATAATCTAATTCTGCTTTTATTCCTCTAGGCTTATTTCAAGCAGTTCTTTATGAATGAGTTAACTATCAATTTATTTATCTATAAATAGGGGTTTTTGGCAACCAGTTTTTGAAAGAACTCCAATCACATGGCATACAATAAATTAAATTAATTAATTTTATAAAAAATAATAAATTTATAGAATATTATTATTTATTTCCACTTACATTTTGAGCAGCATTTCTATCTGTGTTGTTGTGGCTCCTGCAGCAGCTGTTGTTGATATGTTTTAATTTAATTTGATTTGATTTGTTCAAGTTATTTGTGATTTTGCACTTCTGAAAGTCAAATGTTTAACTATTGAAAAAAATGAGAAAAAATACATGTAGTTTTTATATACAAAATTGAATCGATAAATATTTAAAATACCACAACGGTTAATTAGATGTGTTTTTGATTAAAATACGGTTTTATTTTGTTGTGCTGTTTGCTTTTGTTTACTTCTTGTTAGGGTTGTATTTTGTGGCGTTTGTTACAATTTCTTGTTGTATTTGTACTTGTTGTTGTTCACATTGTTGCACTTTCACTTTTCACTTGAAGTTTACGACACAAAAATCAATTACAAAGCGCTCAAAAGAAAAAAAAAATATGCATAAAAATAAATATAACTATAAATGCCAGGCAAATTTATTCACACACACACACACAACATTTGCATATGTTTTGTAAAAAATGTATGAAAAAAAAAATACAACTGCACTTGATTATTTATAGAAAATTTTCATTGCTGCATTTGAAAATTATTTGCATTTAGTTTTTTGATGGTTTATTAATTTTTTGTAATTTTTAATGAATTTTTGTTTGTCATGAGTTTTATGTTTCTTGGCGTTGCATGCAATGAAGTCGCGGCACTTGCTGCCGCTGCCTTTATATGGCCAACACACACACACACATACAGACAGACACACATACACACACACACAGACAGACACACACACACACACACACACACAGACAGACAGACAGACACGCTTGTTTCTTATACCATGTATATGTAGTGTCAGCCGCCTGCTCCTCTCGTTTCTGTTTTTTATTTTTTAACTTTTTTATTGTATTTTTTTTTGTTTTGTGTGTTTCGTTTGGAGTTTTAAAAAATTGTATATTTATTATATTTTTTTGTAGAGTTTTTCAGAGTCGTTGTTTTTTGTAGTGATCTTGGCGCAGCTTTCGGAGCAATCACTTTCGATTTCGCTGCCAGCTGAACGTGAAATGGCAAAATGATGAACGCAACAACCATCGAAAACCGTTGCCGTTGCCGTTGCTGCTTCGCTGCCGCTGCGCAGTCGCAGTCGCAGCGAAGTTGGCTCAAAACCTGGCTAAAAGAGACAGCAGCAGCAGCAGCAGCAGCAGCGACTGCGGCTGAGGCAGCGACTGCGACTGAGGCAGCGACTGCGACTGCGACAGCGACTGCTTGCTGGCTGTTTGCATTGGCAGGAGTTTGGCTTTTGGTTATGGCCATGTTAACACTAAATCATTCACACCTGCTGCCGCTGCCGCTGCTGCTGTTGCTGCTGCTGCTGCTGCTGCTGCTGCGTGTTATACTTTCGGAATTGCAGTAGATATATTTTCAATGGCGCCTGAGAGCTACGAGGAAGTTCAGTGCAGCGTAGAGGCTGCAATCAGTGTTGCCAATTAAAACAAACAAAAAAACTAGCTAAAAAATGTTGCAAAACAGCCAAAAAGCAGCCAAGTTGTTCTTAAGCACGTGCTTTTAATTAAAAAATTAATTTATTTATTTATTTAATTTAAGCGCAAAAATAAACAAATTGTGTATAAAATTAAAATAAATAATAAAATAAAAAATATAAGATAATGCACAAAATAATGACAACAATCGTTGCTTATTTTGGCATGATATTTTTTCAAGTCAAAAGCCGACAAATAGCTGCATGAATTTTGAAAAAAAAAGCCAAAATTTTCGCTTATTGCAGTTTCATAAATTTGTAGTCAGATCTGGCGGGAAAAAAGCGCCTTTGGAAACAGTGGCTGTAACTGCAACGTTCACTTGCATTTCGGCGGATTCTCTGCAAGCTGCGTCTCTCTCTCCCGCTCACTCTCTATCTCTCTGTCTCTCTCTTTCGCTGTCTCCCTCTCCCTCGCTCTCTCTCTCTCTCTCTCTCTCTCTGTCTGTCGCTGTCTGTTTCTTTGGTATTTCATAAGCGCAAACTGGTTAACAGTTGCTGCTGGCCTCAAGGCCGTTCGGCATCGTCATCATCATCATTGGCATCGTTGATTAACCGCATTACACATACGACGCGTTGGCCATGCGTTCGCTTTGACTGCAATTAGCAGGGCCATCGAATGCCGAACCCCAAATACCAATAAAAAAAATATAAAAAACAACAACAGTTGAAAATTATATATGCTATAAAGTACAAAAAAAATATATTTAAAATAAAAAACCGAACTCGAATCCGGGCAGCATCCGAGCAAATCATCATCATTATCATCATCATGTAAATTATGCCAGAGTTTTGACTCTGCTCCGGCCGGCGCTTGCTCTGCTCTCTCTCTCTCTCTCTCTCTCTCTCTCTCTTCCTCCCTCTCCCTCTCTCTCTCTCTCTCTCTCTCTCTTCCTCTTGACCAATCTCAGCGGTTGTTGTTGCTGTAAATATTATTATTCAATCGCTTTTTAGCTTATTGATTAACCGTTGTTCATTTGCCTATTTATGCAATTTTTATCATTTATGCCAAACTTTGTTCGCTTTATTTTTCGCCATACCAGAGAAATGCGACTGCCGAATGCACTATAAAAATAATATATTCAAATTATATGGCCCAAATTATATGCCCAGTTCACTTTCAACTTTAACTGATTTTTGTTTGAAATCATTCATTAACTCACTCATGATTTACAGCTAAAGCTTTCATTGAGCACAAATAAACAAGCAAATTGTTTTATTTACGAGGGGCAGCTGATAAAGTTTACTGCCGATTGAACTCCATCAGCTGCAAACCGGTTCAACTGCGGTTCAGGCATTTCAGTAAAAGTTTTATTACTGCACTTTTAGCTTGAATTGTAATCAAAACTCATAGTTTTATAAGAAAGCTTGCAAGTTTGTTTTATGGAATTGCCTTCAAATCAGCACAGCAGCGAACCGGTTCAACTGTGATGCAACCATGTCTATAAAATTTTCATAATCAACCTCTGTCTTTTTCATCACTTTAAAATCAAAACGTGTCTTATTCTCATAATGAAAGTTTTAAAAAAAAATTAATTTGAAACTCCTTTTCAGCAAAGCTGCTGACCGACACACATTTTTAAAATTATGAACTTTTGAACCGGTACAAAAACGTCACAAGCATCATATAAGGAATCTACAAATAAGCTAAATTTAGCTATTAAACATAATAATTGGAACGGAAAGCTAGACATTTTTGTTAACAGAAAAAACGTTGTGATAATATCTTACAATAATATTTGAATAAGTGTTAATTTTAAGAAAAACACTTTATTTTAAACATATAACTTAAATGTTTCCCTTTTACTGTACTTAAACTTTAAGGTGATTTTCGATATTTTAGATATGATTGTGTCGCATTAGGCTGAATTGTTTTTTGAGTGTTGGCATATATTTTGAAATTTGAAATCAAACCCATAAGCCCAAAACTTAGCTGCAATTATTTGGCGCTAAACGCTTCGAAAGTGGTTCATTCGATTGAAGCTTTTGAATACATATGGAAACGATTCGATTTAGGTGTATTATATACCACACTAGGCAAATTTATCTTTTAATTAAACCCATAAACCTATAGCCGAAGTAAAATATATTCATCCGCTAACCGGTTCAAAAGTGGTTCACTTCACAACCCGCCCGGTATTCGATATTCGATACCTGTATGCAATTACTAGTTGCTCAGCTTAGCTGGCAACTGGTTGTATTAACTTAATTTATTTACTTTTGATTTTATTTGTATTTTATTATGAATGCTCTCGCCATGTATGACTTGAACCCAATTCAAATGGCATCATTTTAATAGTGATTTTGAGTGGTTTTATAACGCCTTGACGCGTGTAGTGTTTGCCGCTCTTCCTCTTCGGCTTGTTTGCTTTGGCTTGGATTGATCAATCGATTTTCTAATTAGCATTGATCGATAAACCGAAACTGGCGAATATATTGCGCTAATACTATATATTTTTATAATGTGGCAAATGTGCGAATATTTAACTTGGAATGACAAAACTTTTGATGGGAATTTTGACATCGACCAGGAAGTGATCCTCTTCAAAATGTACTCCAGCTTCTCGTATAATTAGCGTGATTTTGTTTTTTTTAACTGTTTTTTGTCAGTATTCCCGTTTAATATTGCAGTCTTTAGCTTTTCTACTCATCTCATTTTTTTGTTGCTTTTTTGTGGCCTTGAAGTTGGCCATGTTGCCAGAGTCTGATTAAATTTCAAGTGATCGTCGCCTGCTGCCTGTGGCCAGAACTCGAGCGGCAAAATTATACAAAAATGACTCAAGTTATGCCGAGGTCACGTTGATCAAGTTACCAGATCCCAACGAGAGCCTCGTTAACATCCAACAGACAAGCCTATGCCTCGTCAAGACCTGCCATGGGATGACTATAAAAAACCAAAACCAAAAAACCGAAAAACCAAAAAAAAAAAAATGCCCAAGCCCCAAAGCAGCCAATTGACAACTGCACAGGACAAAACACAAGGGAAATATTAAAATATTAACTGAAGAAAAAACCCCGTAAAAATAAGACCTGTATAAATACTGTTTTTTTTTATTAATTGCAACAGGGGCGTGGCAACAGTTGAAGGACACCAATGTCGGGATACTAAT
Source organism: Hypselothyrea guttata (assembly GCA_035045125.1). NCBI lineage: Eukaryota > Metazoa > Arthropoda > Insecta > Diptera > Drosophilidae > Hypselothyrea > Hypselothyrea guttata. The sequence continues at coordinate 41,039 of JAWNNJ010000452.1, read as the reverse complement.
TACGTGCTATAATATAGGGTTCTAAGAGGACAACTGCTTGCAAATTCCCAAAAACCGTTTAAGAAATTTGTATAACTCTTTATAGTTTAAGATTTTCTTCAATTCTTAATATTTATATCATATAGTACTTTATATATAAATTTCTTCTTCTTTTCTTCAACGCTTTATATTATTGAGAACTTAAAAAAAAAATGAAGCTTCTTGATTTACTTTCCCAAATTTTAAAAGAAGCACATTGAAGCTTCCAAAATAAATTTGCCTTTTTCATTTTAGAACGAATTTTTTAATTGGTTTTTTTTGCGACTTTGTATATTCTATTCTAATGGCTAAGTTAAATTGAATTCTGTTAAGAAAAATAAAATATTTCCACGATTGATTAATTCAAATTATTTATAATTATTATATCCCAAAATATTGTTTTTTTTTTTTTTTTGAATTTTATATTTTAAACATGGAAGTTGACATTGTTTTTATTTATTTCATGAACAAATTGCAAAACGACATTTCAAAATTGTCAAATATTTTTTGTAGATCTTTTTGTACACAACAACCAGAGGTTGATCCTTTGTGTAGAAAAGAAATAAATATTGGTTTATTTTAATGTGGGATTTTCTACAGCTTTTTTAATGTTGCTTAGATATGACTGATATAATATTTTAATTAGAACATTTATATTTGTGGCGGGGCTCGAAAGTGTCTGAGAAAGAGTCTGTTGACTCAGCTTACTCTTGACGGCATTTCAGAGTTTTTTCAAATCCGAAAAGCAAATTAAAAACATAAGACAATAAAAGCAGACATCAGACACAAGCAGAAAAAAATACATGAAATCAAAACAGGCAAATGACATTCAAATCTCTTTGGTATGCACGCCTGTTGCTGCCGTTTTATGGGCCTCCAGAAGAAATAAAACAAATCAAACAAAAGAAAAAAGCTAGAGAAAAAAGAGAAAAAGCGAGAAAAGCAAAACAATGCGCATAAAAAATGTATAAAACATAAAAGAAGTAATAAAAAAGGAACCTTAGCGACAATTACGCTCCAAATCAAAATATATTTAAGCCAAAAACATTAACTGTTATTCAACAATTTGTGAGATGGTGTGCGTATGTGTTGGTGTGTGTGCTGGTGTGTGTGTTGGTGTGTGCTGGTGTGTGTTGGTGTGTTTATAAATAAACAGGAGTGGCCGAAGCTGGAATGTTAATGCGCTGCAATCGTTTTGGCCACTCCAAAAGAGCAAAAGAGTCGCACGTAGGCAGCGCTGCCGACGCCAACGTCGCTGCCAGCTGCGACGCGACGCAGGCAGCTGCTGCAACGTCAACGTCAAAGGCATTGCCCAGCCCTGCACTAGGGCCTCAGAGTTACGTGAACTTTACGTAGGGCGCCAGGCATTAGGGCGACAAGGGGGAGGCGTGGCTGTCGTTGTGTTGATTGTCCATTAACTGGCGTAAGTGACTGTTGCACACACACACACACACACACACACACACACACTCTCTCTCTCTCTCTCTCTCTAGACTGGACAAAAGCCAAAAGAACAATACGATGCGTACACTGATAAAAACCAGAGAGCCTGCAATATTGTTTTCTAAATAACTGCTGTGTTTATTAACCGATTTCAATGCGCTTCTTAGAATAATTAAACAAAATAGAACTACGTGAATATTCTGAATATCAACCAACTACGACGAATATTTTGTTTATTGTTCGGTTTATATCGTTTGGGTCGGGACATCCAACATTTGATATAAACTAGATATGCGTATGGTATATATCTACCTAAATTCCAAAAATAACTGCTATGCCTTTTATAGTTTCCGAGATCTCAGCGTTCTTTCAGACGGACAGACCGACGGATATTGCTGGATATAAGTATGAGCCATATAAAGACCTATATAACACAAACAAAACGAGCTAGAGAATTAATTTTTTGAATGTAGGATCTCTTATGCTCTACGCTGATCCCCTTTCCCCAATTTGACATGTAAATAGCGTATATTATTATCCATCGATGCTGCGAATTGCATAATAACCGAATACAAAACAGCGAAGATATGTATCACACCATTTCCTGCTGTCGGTTACGTCCGATTCTTTAATGTTTCTTTAATTTGACGCTTGGTTTGATCGTTGAATATTAGATTTAGATTTTTTTAACAGTGTGACAGCCCGCCCTCCGCCTCCCACTGGCGTTGCCACTCCCCCCCGGTTGCAGCGTCAGCGTTACGCCTCCGCTAGGCCCCAGTCTAGTCACATGTGTGCCAGAGTCAAGTAAAATTTATAACTGTCAATTATTATGCAAGAGTTGTGAGGCAGCGCAGCGCAATGAAGGCGAGACTCCTCGCCGCGCCTCGTCGCGCCGAAAGCAATCAGGAAATACCCGAATCCAGAAAACAGCCAAAGAGAGGGAGATAGGGAGAGAGGGAGATAGGGAGAGAGAGAGAGAGAGGGAGAGAGAGAGGAGTGAGTGTGCATATGCTGGCAAAGTAATAAACACTTCAGCAATACAAACACACGCATAGCTAATCCGAAGGCCCCCCCTCTGTCCCTACTCAGCCCCCTCTCCCTCTCTCTCTCTCTGTAGACGGGTATTTAAACCCACAACATACCGCAATCTACTCGCATAATCGAAACACGTAGTACTCAAGCCCTTCCCCCCATTCTATGGCCGCCCTCCCTCGCCCATTCCCCACATCCCTGCTGTCCGGTTGCCCAGGGTCCGCCCGCATTCCCGTTGCCTTTCCAGCGACGCTTAACAGTTTGTCGTCTCATTTTAAAAAATATTCTTTTAACGATCCTACACTATTACATACCCTGTTCTGACTGCTCCCTAAGATGCAATGCATAGTTCTAGAATTTTATTAAATATATTTAAGCATTTATTTAGTATAAAATACTAATTCAAAATTTACAAAAAAAATTACAAAAAAATTTATTGAAATATGCAAAAATTACCAGCTTAAAATAATATAAGTTTTAAATATAATTGTATACAAATTTTTTGAAACATTTTGGATTTTTCTTTAATAATGAAAAAAATTAATTGAAATAAGGTTAAATTGTTTTAATTTTTAATTTTTTTTAACTTTCAAAAGTGACACAAAATATTTAAAAATCTTTCATATATAGAGCATGAAAAAAATCTTTAAAATTATTTAAAATATTAAATGAAATATTGAAATAGTAAAAAAATATAAGCAAACCTAATAGAAAACATAAAAAAAAATTTATCCTAATCCTAAATTTTTTAAATTATTGTATTGAAATGTTGTTAAAAAAAAAAAAAAACTAACTAAAACAGAAGTATTAATTAATTCAACTTTATAAAAAGAAAATGAGCTTGAAACAGCTTTGAACTGTCAAATTGTATGGCATTAAAATTGGATGTATTTTATAGAGTATCTGATAATGTGGCACACTTAACACTTGCCCATATTCGGTCAATTGTATGGTGATAACTTTTTTACAACAGTTGATTTTTTTTTGTTGTTGTTTTTTTTTTAATATGATTTTCATGCTTTTACGTTTAATTTGTTTAATGTTTCTTTTTGTGCTTTCGGTTTATATTGGCCATTGAGTTCTCAGCTCTGGGTTCTAGGGAGTGGCAGATGCGAGCAGAAGCCGTAACTCTGCAGAGCTGTGGTTCAGGTTCAATGGACGTCAATTGCCTGGCCTCAAGACCCAGGCACCTCTGAAGCACCTCCAGAAGAGACGCTTGCGTCTCTTTCTCGATGCCTTTCGATGGGAATGAGAATGCGAATACATTATGAATGCTAGAATACCATTTCAATCATGTTAACACTGACGCTAATGATGATGATGGATTTTCATGTAGGCTGACATTTTTTATTTAATGATTCATTGCAACAATTTGCGTTTTTGCTTGCGTCAACATTGAAAACTTGAGCAGATTCTGCTGCTGTTGTGACCTTCATTATTTTCAGCGCTTTTTTCACGATTTCCGGTCTGAGGGGTTTTTTTTTTCTTTTTTGTTTTTTGTATTGATATTCACAGTCTTCAATCTTGAAGTTCGAGTAGTGCATAATTAAGTTGGAAGTAGTTTTATTTTTATACTGTTTTAGCAGCTGGAGGTTGCGTTTTATGAAGAGCAAATGCGTTGAAGCGTCCAAATCACATTTGAAGCCAACTTAAATTTAACTGCATGCTAAAAAAAAACACAAAATGCCATACAAAGAAGGACACGGATCGTAACTCAAAGCAGACACTGCGAATAACCGCTAAAAACACAATTTTTACAGTTTTCAACGGAAATGGGCTTCTCCAAGCTGAGTATTGATCATAAAATACCGCAAACAATGTGCTAAATATTGGCTAATTCTCAGAAAACTACAAGTTGGGGTTATTCTGTGCAAACACGAGTTGTTTAACATCAGCAAATAGAAAGTTTAAAAGCTGTGCACTTCAAAGTAGGTCCAGTTAAATATAAAGTAAAAGATGCTTTTAGACCATGTAGAGACAATATTTTTGGTCTTTAGGTTCTCCTATGCCGACTTTGTCGATTGTGTGCATTTCATAACAATTGCACAAGAAACAGCGAAGATAGTTGGCAACAAAATAACAAGCTCAATATTCAACATAGAAATTGGTTAGTCGAAATATATACTCTCTACCATTGTTTTGATCTATCACGAAAAGCTTTTTGAGTTAGGTTAATAAACACAGAAGATATTAAAGAAACAATATTGCAGACTTTAGTTCGCTCGCTCTCTGGTTTAGTACATTACTCCAGCGTCATAGACTCTATCTGTATTTTTCAATCTTTATCTTATTTAAGAACTCTATTAAAACTTTAAGCTCATTTTCTACAAAGTTGGTAAAAACAAAAAAAAAAAAATTCATGAAAAAAATGAATATTTTGGTTTTCTAAAAAAATGAAATTATTTCAATGCAAATTTTTGTAAACTGAAAATTAAATAAAATAAAATAAAATACTAGAATTATTCTAATTATTATTCTTTGAGGCTTGACTTGTGTGGATTTTGTTTATGTGTATTCCGTTTGAGTGTATTCAATGTTTGTGTATTCTGTGGATCGTAAATCCGAAGAGAGGCCCCAAAAGGGGCGAGCCAAGACCCCCAGCTGCTGTCTAATGACTGTCCAGTTGCAGCCACCCAGCACACAAGCGCAATCATGCCGGCGGTCAATCAATCAATCGGTCAATCAATCAATGCGCCATTGAAATTATGCAGCAAAGTGATCGCTGTACGCCCAGGCCTCCAACAATGTCTCAATTCCAAGTGCAAAAAAAAATACACACAAAAAAAAAACAAAAAAAAAAAATTGATTATTAAATTATGATCAAGTTTTGTAGTGAGTATTGAGGCAGTATTCAGTCGGTATTCAGTTGGTATTCAGACATTATTCAGTCGGTATTCGGTTATATTCAGTATTTAATCGCGCTGTAGTTTTTGACCCACTTTGGAATGCGTTGTTGTTGTTGTTGTTGTTTCCTTTTTGCTGCTCTTTCATTACAAAATTTGTTTAATTTTAAATTGTTTAACTTGAAATTGAGTCACGGCAGCTGACTGCGCTGCTCGCAGCTGGCAGCGACGTCGACGCCGACGCCACGGGTGACGCTGACGTCGACAGCACAGCCTCGAAGTTACATAAAATGGCATTAAAACGATGCAGAGATTGAGTTGTGGGGACCAAAGCATAACGGGCAAGACTTAAACGCAGAGGGTCGCAGAGTGGCAAGCAGGGGGGGAGGGGATGCACTGAGTGGGCGAGGGGCAGGGGGAGGCAGTGTATTGGCAGAGGGGCACATTCCGCTGGCGAAAAACCTGCTGCAAGCCAAAGACGAACAGACAAATTTGGCATTTGCATACTACACTCTGCCTCCTCCTCTCCTCTCCCTCTCTCTCTCTCTCTCTCTCTCTCTCTCTCTCCCTCTCTCTCTTTCTCTGTTTCTCTCTCGTTACCCCTCTTCCTGTGCGTATCGAGCAGGTGGCTATGACAGACAGATCTGAACCATCGCAATTCAAGCGATCCACACTAAAACACAACCAATCCATTCCAACCAAACTTACACTGGGCTACATCGCAAAATAAATTCGAATATTTCAGATATATGTAGATATAATCGTACATAGATATAACTTGAAACGTATACATTTTTAATTTTCTTTTATATAAATTTTTAGCTTAACTGATTTAAAATGCAACATATTCCATGAAAAAAATAAAAAAACCTAAATGTTTGCTTTTCTTAAAATAAAAATTATTATTAAATTATTATTAATATTATTATTATTGTAATTAAACAATTTATTATTTAATAATTTAATTTATTGTCGATCTTGCTTTGATTAATTTATTGTTTATCATTTTATCTTAAACTTAGAAAGTTGAGGCTGGATAATAGTAATAATAGTAAGTTACAAATTTCCAACAAAAAAGCAAACAAAATTAAAACTTTAGAAACAGACAAATCCTACAAAAACTTTTAAAATAATGCAACAAAAATGTACATAGATATTAAAAAAATTTTTTTTTGAAATTTCCAAATATTATTTTAATTATGTACAGTATCTTTTAACTTCCTTATCTCATATTAATCTAATATTTATCTTCACTAATCTTTAACAAATGTGTACCCAAAGTTCCAGATACAATTGGCAGTCAGACAATTGGCAACCCTGGTTATCGTGCAGGGCTGCCATATAAATTGAATTCCAATTGTACTTCAGTAGAAAATATAAAAAAAAATCGTATTATTGTACATATAAGATTATAGTAATATTTTATGTTAAATTGATTTCGCAAACTTCGCATTATATCCCAATGTGCAAATATAAAAGGTGAACAACATTTTTCCCTGCCTCTGCTACCCCCGCTCTGGCTGCAACTTCACCTCTGCTTTGGCTGCTTCTTTTAGCTGCTATTTTCTTCCTTTAGCCGCTTTTATGGCATTTAACACTTTGACATTATTGCCACAGTCACACAGAGAGGAGAGAAGACAGCAGACACCAGAGAGAGGAGAGACCACAGAAGAGAGAGAGAGAGAAGAGCTGTCGATGATGAGGCTGTTGTTGATGAAGATGAAGATGTTGCTGATGATGATCAATCGGCGCTCATCAACTGATCATCATCAATCTGCTACATAACAGCATCTTCCGTCTTCTTTCGGTTTCGCTTTCGTTTAATGGAACAACAACACAAAGCGTAAAACTCCAAGTTCCCCTCTCCCTTCGCACTGATTGACGACAACTTTATTAAAATGATATTTGGTATTTGGTATTTGGTAATATTTGTATAATCTGCATTAGCTGAAACAAAGCACAAGCAGAAGAAGAAGAAGGAGAAAAACTTGGTCCATTTTTTATGGCTACAGCTGAAGCTCAAGGCCAGCATTAGACTTCAGACGTCAGTCTGAATCGACATCAGCATTAGCCTTAGAGACAGACAACTTTGTATGCTAACTAACTAGTTGAACTAGATTTTTGTGGCTGTGGCCCGGTTTGAGTTCGAGTTCGAGATCGAGATCGAGATTCAGATTCAAATCTGTAGTTCTCTCTCTCTCTGTATGTCTGTCTCTTATTTTTTATGCTGTCTATCCCTCTGTCAATGCAGCAGAATGACATGTGTCTAATCTGCAGTTCGGTTTTTGCATCACTTCTCATGGAGTTCGAGGAGTTGGCATATAATCTGCTTATATATTTTATACTGTTGTTATAACATCGCCATAGGTATTCAATCAAGCGATTAGTAGTTTGATTGATTAAAGGTCTTGCTGTGATTGAAATGTATTATTCAAAGCTTATGCTAAAGATCGAAGTAAAAAATGAATTTGTATGTCCAGCCAAATGAAGATACAGCTCGAAATCAAGAGAGACAAATGTTCATAAATAAAGCTTTGTGCATCGAGATAAAGATTGAGTTGACACCAAAGAAATTCTAGATATAGCAATCGAGATAATGATCATATTGAAAATTGAACTAGGATCGTTAGAGTGAGGTGAAGATTAAGATGAAGATCGAGATAAAGATAGAAATGAAGATTGAGATAAAGATCGAAATGAAGATTGAGAGGAAGATCAAGATGAAGATCGAGATAAAGTTACAAATGAAGATTGAGATGAAGATCGGGACCAAGTTCGAGAAGTGATCGAGTTGAAGAAATAAACAAAATTATTAAATTTATAACAAAAATCAAGCTATTGATCGGAATGAAGATTAAGTTGAGATTGAGAAGAAGATTGCGTTAAAGAAGATTTAATCAAAATAAATATCAATTCCAGATCAATTTAAAGATCGATTCAAAATGCAGCTCAAGATCATATTAAGATAAAATTGAAAATCCTATTGAAGGTATAGAAAAAGCTTAAGTGAAACAAAAATATTAAGATAAAGAATGTAATTACGATGAAACTGAAGAGTTGAGTTCAAGATAATTGACTTTCATGAAAGGCAAAAGATTGTTACAAAATTGGAGCACAGATTAAGATGATGTCTGAAATAAAGATTGTTAAAGTTTGAGATAACGATCAGAATAAAATTCCTGAAGAAATCTAGCTGACAATTTAATTTAAAAAGAGAGATAAGATCGAGTGGAGATCGAATTGAAGATCAAACAAAAATCGAAATGAAGATCGAACCTGCTAATGAAGATCAAGATGAATATCCAAATTGCAAGTGACATCAAGATGAAGATTAAAACGATGATCGAGATGAAGCTAAACATGTGAATCAAATCCAAATTGTAGATCTTGGGCAAGATAAACAACTTAATAGGTCATCAGATGAACGTAGAGATCTATATAAATAGGATTTGCGATGTGACGAACGAAATAAAAACGAACCTGAAGATCGAAGTGGTAAAACTAAAGTGTTAACTTTTGAAATTAGGTCTTAAGCTCAAAGTAAAACAAAATATTATTTCATTTGTAGGAAAAAGAGGTAAATTATAAATTCGAATCAGAAGACAGTTGAAATAAAAATTACGCATATTTTTTGAATCTTAATACAAATCAAAATATAGATTACGAAAAAAAATGTGAACTTAGCAAGAAGTATCTTAAGCGTAATGCAAACTTTAGACGCATGAAACTGTATCGAATCGTAATGAAGATATTTGTCTGCAATTCTCGGAAAAAATAAATAAGAGGCTTTAATCACTACCAGTTGTACAGCTGTGATCGGTGATCGGTGATCGGTGACCGGTAATGAAGTGAGCAGAGACTATTATGGATGTGATTCAGTAGAGTCCGAGTGTGGTAGCAAATGCCAAATGATAAATAGACGGAGCTGAGTTCAGTTAAGGTTTGAGTTTGAGTTTGAGTATAAGGTGTTCGTGATCTACTTGTCAACACCTACACGATTTTTGGTCAGCTTCAAGTTGCTGGTTCCGGTTTCCATTTGACTTTTAGCCGTTTGTCATTTGCGGTTAAGTGATCGTGGTTTTTGTTGATGTTGTTGCTGTTGTTGATGTTGTTGATGTTGTTGCTTTGTGGTTGATCAACTGATGGTCAGGTTATGCATTTGGCATGCGGCTTGTGTAGTATTTTGGAGTCGATTCGATTTTGCTCCGGCATCCACTTTGCCTACAGTGTTAACTAATTATGTGTGGCCCGCACTTTTGGGTATTCGAATCGAATTTTTAGGGCTGACGTAAGCGAAAGTAAAACAAAATTGTTAATAAAACAAAAGCAACATAACACAAGAAGAAAACAAGACTCAAAAAAATAAATAAAAATAAAAATACATCAAAATGATGATGGGCATTTATGTGTGTTTGTGGTTCGCTTGATTGGTGAAAAGTTTTTGGCATGTGAGTTGCATAGTATTTATTATTATTATAGCCGATGTTGTTGCATGAATGGAAAGTGCACCGAAGATTCGCCATCTATGCGTAATTGTGAAGAAAGTTGTTCGATGAACTGAGAGCAATTAATGCCAAAAGACACATAATACACAAATGAGGCTCATCCTACGATTAGCCGCAGTCTATGCCGATTAATAAACGCCAAATAATTTGACAAATTTCAGAGAATTTCACTATCACCCGCTTCGATCCAAAGCTGTAACTTGAACAGGAATTTATTTACGTTTTATGCTGTCAACTTGTTGCAACTTAATTTCGAGGGAATTCAGCGAAATGGCCATAACAGCAGCTTCCACTTGAGTTTAACAACAAACAGTTTATCACTTAGCTTGAAAATTATGTTTAACACTCATTTTATTGGGCTAGGCTACTTGATGTACTACAATAAAAAAATACATTTCAGCTGAATTTCTAGCTTTAGAATAATAGATTTTTTTTCATTTGTCGTGAAATTGCATTTCTCCTATGCAGACTTCGTGATTTTAGGCCTAATTGAAGCCGGCTCTATATATGCTTGCTGCACATGTTTCCGATTTACTTTCGTATTGAATTCCACTTCCATTTCCACTTGCAGCTGGAAATTGAATTGCAGACATAACTTGGAACCACAGCTCGACATACCTGCCACAAAGTTGCACGTCTCAAAACGAATATTTCACAACGTTTTCTAAAAACCGAACCAGAAGAGACAACTTCATGGGTAATTAGCAAACAGAGAAGACTTGAAGGCTGGAATGCATCGAGCAGAAGGTAGTGAAAGGTCATTAGAGGTTTAAAGAGAGCGATTTGGAACTTATATGCCAAAAGTAAGCCAAAAGAATGCTTTGGAAGTCTGAGAGGAACAGCAAAGAGATATATGAAGATAAAAGAAGGATTACCTAGGTGAGGGAGGAACGAAGCTTTGCTTGGAGTTGATTCGCAATGAAAAGAGGTTGAGATTCAGCAGAGAGCAGAAGATAAAAAGGCTTAACAGGAGTATGGAAAACAAAAGAAGATAACAAAGAACGTGGGAAAACAAAGAAAAACAGAGAAGAACATTGGAAGGCATGGGTGAATAGAGAAGGTCTAACGAAACCACGAGAGAGCATTCACATAAAGAAAGGGAAGAACAGAGGAGTGCAGATAGGGATATTAGAGAACAGAGAAGGAGAAGAGAATAGTAAAAAAGGACAGATATAGGAGAACTGAAGGAAGCGGAATTAAAAATAGAAATACAGAAAATCAGAAAAAACGAGGGGAAGCTGAGGAGTACCGAGGAGAACCTAGGATTAATTTAAGGATGATAAACGAAGGCCGAGGAGAGCAAAGAAGCTCAAGGGGCAACAGAAGTGCACAGAAGAGAACATAGAAGGATAGATCAGAGGAGATGAGGATGGAGAAGAGCAGACGAAGATGATGGAGGGTAGCAAGGAAGAGAGTTGAGAAAAAGAAGAGAGAAGAAGAATGGAGAATAGAAGATAGGAGAATAGAATAGAAGAGAAAAACTGAAAAGAGACGAGCACAGAGGAAGACGGAGGAAGAAAGGGGAAGATGGGCGAGTTAAAAGGAGACGAAGGAGTCAATAAAGGAACTTAGGAGATCGTAGAAGGATCGAAAATGACACACAAGAATAAATGTGAGGAGACGGAAGAAAAACAATTGTAAAAGAAAGCAGGATCTATGTGGGCGGATGCAATCCGAGGAGGCAAAACGTCGCTAATCGATCAGCAAATAGGGGGCAGGGAAGGAGGCAGGTGTAGGGAATGCAGAGCACGTCGCAACATTCATTTGAACACATGAAGATCAAGTGATACAACAAGTTGTTGCTATTGTTGTTTCTGTAGTTGTTGTTGTTGTTGTTGTTGTTGTTGTCGTTGTTGCCATCTACAAGTTGTCGTTGTTGTTAGAAAACTTGTTGGAGTCTGGCGACGACTTTCATTATTCCGCTGCCAAAAGCGATTGAACAATCGATGAGCGTTTTTGGAAATTGGCAAACGCAAAGAAATTTACCGGCAATAAATACAAACAAAACAAAAACGCAACAAGAAAAAAAAACAATGCTATGTTTGAGTATACTCATGAGTACACTCGCATGTAACAGCTCTAAGCGAAATGTGGCTAAATGGCAAAGACCGTGAAAACAGTAAAAAAAATCAAAATCAAAATAGAAAAAAAAAAACATAAAAATACACCGTTTAAAATACCCTATACGAAGCTAGGGAAACAAGCCGATGTCACACTGTTTATCTTTTGGGTTGAATCAAAAACCCTATTAGACAAACAAACTTACCTAATTTACCGCTATTTAGCTATAGCCACTTTTTGGTTTTAAGGTAGTTTCTCGTCGCAACTCAAATTAATTTAAATCAATTATTCAGCTTAAATGTATATTAATATTTAAATAAAATAAAATTTGTTTACATAATTTAACAAAATTAAAGCTTACAAAATCTATTGAAATTTTAATTTTAGTTTTTAATTATAAAATTTTTTAAATTTAAAAACTATACCGAAGTGTATAAAAATAAATTATTTTTCGTATTAAATTGGCATATTTTAAATTATAATAAAATTGCACCTATAAAAATTTTGCTAATTTAAATTGCATCTATAATTATATAAATTGAAATTATTTATGTTATAAATAATAAAATATAATTTTAGAATACAAATTTGTGTTGGCTTTTTAGTTGTTTTTAATTGTGCAAATTATTATTAGTTGATTAATATTATTTATACTATTTACAACTAACAATTATATTAGTTGAAAAATTAAATTATAATTATAATTAAATTATATTGCAAAAATAATTATTTTTATATTACTATAAGCTTCAAAAATAACTCTTAAAATAAAAAATTTAATTTTATTTTTAAGAATTTGTTGCCGAAGTTGCAGCTACAGGGTATTTGGCAAGTCAGCTTGTTTGATTTTAATTTACATTTTTTTTGTTGCTGTTGCTGCTGCTTCTTCTTTGCCGGTTCCATCAGTTGCAAATTGTGCGAAAATAAATGTTGATCGAAAATGTTGCAACAATAACAGCAGCAGCAGCGGCAACAACAAATAAAAGCCGCACTTCACCAAGCGCCCTTTTCACTTTTTTATTGACGCTCTTGAAACAGCAACAAAAATTCAATAAAAAAAATGGAAAAAAATGTAAAAAAAATGTAAAAAACGAAATATTTACAAATCAAATTCGATAAAAGCAAGAAAATAATATAAATATTTTATTTATTTTGTTTAAACACAAGTAAAATAAATGCATTTGTTTGGCTTTGTTCAGCGTTTTGCACAAGCTGCAAACAAACGCTCTCAAATGCTTGATTTTTGTTTGTTTTTGAACTTTTGGAGCAGAGTGTAGCACACACACTGCACTACAAGCTTGGTTTTTCTTTTTTTTTAGACCCTTTACTTTAAAAAAGTAAAAAGGGTCTATTAATTTAGTGCAAATGACAGCTGTGTGTAACAGGCAGAAGGAAGCGTGGTAGACCCCACAAAGTATATATATTCTGACTCAGGACGACGAGCTGAGTTGATATAGCCATGTCCGTCTGTCCGTCTGTCCGTCTGTCCGTCTGTCTGTCTGTCCGTCTGTCCGTATGAACACCTAGATCTCAGCAACTAAAAGAGATAGAGACACCACCTTTCCGGATTTAGGTAGCCAGCTAATGCAAGCAGATCAAGTTTGTTTCAAACTTTTGATATCTCGCCTCCTTCATCCGCGAATAATCAAAAATCTACACCTACCTCAAAAATCTCGAAAACTATAAACGCCACAGCAGCCACAATAATGGCGCTACAGACTTGTAATTTGGCATGTACGTAGCCTAAGGTATTCTTCACCAATGCTATATGATTATTTATGATTTGAATTAGAAATAGCGAAGATATGCAAGAGACAATCTTTTTCAAATTGCGTATATGTGCCACTGCGGCCACAATAATATAGCTACAAACTTTCCATTTGGCATGTACGTAGCCTACAGAATTATCTGTCGATTTTGTTAATTACATTACCAACGGACAAGAAACAGCGAAGTTATGTAACAGACAATTTTCTTATAAATGTATGTAAGTGCCACTACCGCCACAGTTTAAAAGCTACAGACTTGGGATTTGGTATGTACGCAGCCTATGGCATAATCCAACTATGCTGTGAATTACATTACAAATGGAAAAGAAACAGCGAAGATAGGGCATACAGTTCAGCCACCTAGATCTTGCAGACTATAAGAGCTATATCTACAATTTTTTGGTATTTAGGTTCTCTAATGGAGCAATCAGATCAAGTTTGTGTAGGTTTTTTGATTACTCCTCTCATTCCTACGCAAACTAAAAAACCAATTTAGCAACAGTTTGCAGTTTAAAAGCATTAGTTTTAAAGCTAAGGACTTAGTATATTGCATGTACGTTGTTTATGACAATCTCCATCGATTCTGTGAATTTCATTACGATCGGATAAGAAACAGCGAAGAAAACACAAAGTAAAGGGTCTCCTACAGTCGGTTGCGTCCGACTGTAGCTCCGTCCTTACTGGTTTTAATTTTGTTTATATATTTTTTTTTTATTTTGCAGCTTCTGCTGCAGCAAGAGTAAGAGGCATGCGCCTTTTTGTGTCTTTGGCTCTGCAGTCTGGTTTCACTTCCCACTGCAGACAGCCAGATAGGCAGACAGCCAGACTTGGCTTATACCATTCACCTGCCTCTGCCCCGCCCCCTCTGCCCGGCCGCACACGCCCCCCTTGAGCCGACTTCACACTCACTTGCTCTAAGTACCCGTATAGCTTGTATGCACTGAGCTCTTCAAACGCGTCCAATTACCTCAACAGACTTTCCGTAAATGTTTCGAATTTCCAAAAAAATAATGCACAAAACAACAACAAACTCAAAACTTAAAATATACATATATACATATATATATAAATGTATATGTATACACACACACACACACACACACATGCAAAATTTGGGCTTGAAATTGAAATTGGGTTTGGGATTTGGAATGGGAATTTCGGCTTGGGCTCCTTCTCTAATTCCCCCCTCTCTCTTACCATCTCTCTCTCTCTCTCTCTCTCTCTATCTCTTTCTCTCTCTTTCTCGCTCTTTCATGGCACACTGCACCTACACACACACACACACACACACAGGCATAGGACTTCAGCTAGTCTTACTTGCAACTGGCATTAAGTTTGCAACTTGCGACGTCGACTGCGACGTCGACTGAGACTTGCTTGAGTGCCCCAATGGGCAGCAGTGGCAGCAGCAGCCAGAGGGGTAAAGGGAGGGGTAAAGGGGGGGTGCTTTGGAGCTGCCAACTGTTGCACATGCCGAGAGCAGAATTGTTGTTGATTTTGTAATTGTTATGCTCTTGCTGCGCTGCCCGGTATTTCAAATATGCAGCAGGTTTGACAGTTTTGTGTAGATTTAGCATAATTAAATAAAATAAATTAAAATAAATTAAATTAAATTAATTAAATCAATAAATTAAATTCAAAATTAATTTTAAGTTTATAATATGCTACAAAAAGCCAATCAAATCCAAATTTATTAAATTAAATTCATTAAATTCAATAAATTAAATTAATTAAATTAAATAATTAAATTCAAAATTAATTTTAAATTATAGTAATTATATGCTACAAAAAGCAAATCAAATGCAAATTTATTAAATTAAATTAATTAAATTCATTAAATTAAATTAATTAAATTAAATAATTAAATTCAAAATTAATAAAGTTTAAATTAAAAATGTGCTACAAAAAGCAAATCAAAACCAAATTCAAGATCTTAGCTTAAGCAGCAACTTATAATATGCTGAGGCATGTTCTAAAAAAATCAATTATTCTTCGATAAACTTCGATAGTTCGATAAATCTTGCACTAAAATCATAATCGTTTTTATTTCGATCAGAATTTAAGCGAATTTATCTGATTCTGTAAGACGTTGGACTTCCATAACCGAAATAATTAAGAGAGTTGTGATGCATCAAAGTTTTGTTTATTTGGTGAGCGATTATTTGCTTAGAATTGATTCATTATTCATCATATGTATAAATAATAATATAACTATACATATGTTGTAGGCAAATAATTATGTTTTTAAATTATATTTAAAAATATGCTACAGTCGGGCACACCCGACTGATCGACACCGCCCTTTCTGCTTTAAATTGCAGTGAATATAATAAGAGAATTAAAAAAAGAAAAGAATATTAGAGCTTAAGATTTAAAAAATAAAAAATTTTATTTGTGTGCATATTTTATGATTTGCTGTTCGTGTGCACTCGACTGCAGCATTTGTTGCCTGTTGCAGTTGCAGTTGCAGTTGCATTTGTTGCACTTACTGAAGCTATGCGTTGCGGTTTATATTTGTTTATTTTTTTATATGAATTTTTATTGTGATTGTTATTGTTGTTGTTGGTGGTGTTGTTGTTGTTGTTGTTGTTGTTGTTGTTGTTGTTGTTGTTGTTGGGCAAGCGAGGCAGCGAAGCCAAGCGACAAAAATGCCCGAAACTTTTGCCCAACACCCAACGAATGAATCATATGAATCATATGAGTGTTTTGTGCACAACATTCACAAGAACTGCCAGCGAGTGCACTATGAATACATATGAATGCAACTCAATGATTCACAAGTTGCATTCAGCATTAATGTCGTTGCCTCTGTCTCCATCTCTCTCTCTCTCTCTCTCTCTCTGTCTCCCTCTCTATTCTTGTCTCTCTGTCTCGCTCTCCGTCTGTCAATTGCTGGCTTAATGAACTTCCGTTCGAATATCTAGAAAACCTCAAGCAATTACAGCAGAATTTTTAGAGTGTATGCAATGCATTCCAATAATTATTACACTAAATACATAATTATCCATAATTACGTTGTTCAGCATTAATTAATAATTGTTTGCCTATAATTATATAAATTTATTTCATTATATAGCATTTGTTGTTTTTTGTGGCATAAGAATTATTTTTTAAAGTTAAAAACACACAATAAATAATTAATTTTTTATCAAAATAAATTGCATATTTACTCTGTTATTTTATTTATTTATATATTTGGTTAGTTTTCGTTTTTTTCTTCTATTAACTTTTTATTTGTTAATTTATTTTTACTTGCCATTATATTTAATTAATTCATCTATTTATATTAGATTTATTATAATTTTTCTTAATTATTTCTAACAAATTTTGCATGCATTATTTATTTTCTTTTTATTTGTTGAATTATCCTATTGCCGTTAGTACCACAAAATTTTTTAATTATTGCAGATCCGTTATAAATTAATATCTCTAAAAAAAACCAGTAAACCGGGTTTGTGTCTTAGCGACATTTGAAGTTTGGCGGGCTAATCGGTTAAGCAGAAATTATCCGACAACTAAATCGTCAAGTGTGCTAAATAACAAAATCAATTTTAAAACCGAATTAGTGCTAAATTCAACCCTAGTATAAGTTTTTGCTTCGATATTTTCAATGCCAAAATTTTCAACAATTGCCGCTAGTTGGCGCTAAAAACAAACTATCTCGGGTTTGTGTCTGTGCTGTACGAAACGGTGTAAAATCGAAACGATTAAAACGGTTAGCGTTAAATGCTCTAAATGGTTATGCACCGTTTGGTAACATTTCAGTACACTGTGGTCCTCTGTGCTAAACTCAACCCAACTAAGGCTTCGTTAAGTATACCAAAGTTTTCATACATTTGCCGCTAGCTGGCGCTATAAGTGAGCTTCATAAGGTGTGTGTCTTAGCTGAATGCGAAACGGTTGTAACAAATTGGCGTATATGTCGTTAACCGTGCTAAATGAGTGAAACGGTTTTAGTTTTTAGTTTCACAGACTAAACTCAACTTAATTACAACTTCGTTATTTTTTGTGAAAGTTTGCGCATAGTTGTCGCCAGCTGACGCTAATCGCTAACTAATTTGGTTGTGTGTCTCAGCTGCAGTTTTATGCAACACCTGCAACGGTTGGTGTATAGACTAAGCTTGACCATTTATAATTGTATTGCATGCTTTCAGGCAGTTACTGCAACTGTATATGGAGAAAACCCACAAAAGCAGAATAAAAACTTTCAAATTGTTTTTTTTAAATCAACAAAAAATTCAATTGGTTTAGTTTTGCACAATTTATCAATATTTCAAATTCTTTCCTATCACTGCTCATATGCATATTATTGCTCATATGCATACATTTTAATGCGGTTTTATATTGTCTAGGCTGAAGCACAGCATTTACAATTTTATTTAGCATACTTTCAGGCATTCACAGCAAATATTTGTAAAATTTAGACAAAATTGCAAAAAAATGATATTACACAAAGCAAACCCAGTATTTAAAATTTCAAAAAATAAAAAAAAGTATTTACAATTTTTTGCATATAATTATAGAATTTTGAAATGCAGGCTTGTAATGCATTTGGCGTATGCAGGAAATGTGTTTAATGCAGTTTTGAATAGATTTTTATTGTGTTTATAGCGGATGTTATTCGCTTATTACAATGTGGTTTGATTGATTTTTATTGGCAATTGACAGTTGGTAATGTGTTGGACTGACCACACTAATGGCTTTCAAATGCCAGCGATGATCTCGCAGGGAATGGGGGGGATGGAGATTGAAAGAAGGGAGGGGGGGAGGCAGGGGGTCGACTGGTTTCACCCACTGCAAAGTGCATAGTTTTATTTTATTTCTGCTGTTGTTGTTAGCATTATTGTCGGATATCTTATCCAGAGATCCGAGATGACATCATGCCGTTTGAATGAAATCGATCGCATGAATGACCTAATAAATACTGCAATGAGTGCCCATGAATCAACTGTAACGACAGCAACAACAACAACAACAACCACAACAACAACAACCACAACAACAGTGCAAATTATTTGCCTTGGCATTGCAGCTAAAAGTGCAAGCCACTTGCCCCCAGCCCCCCTTCCTGCCACTCTCCCAACCAATTCCATTAATCCAGTGGCGTGCTTAGTTGGCATAAATCACAGCGGGGTTACGGAGAGGATTTTTAGAGGGGCTACAGTAAGTTCATAATTTTCATTTTGGATTTCTCGTTTTCTCTTCAGTTTTTCATATTCCAGCCGTAGCTTAATTTGTAGACGCCTCTGTCTAAACGGGGTTAAAGGGGGCGTTTGCCAAGAGTCGACAGCTTTTCCATTGGGATTTACCCTCCGACTGCTTGTTTTCACCCAAGAGTCGAAGAATTGTACAAAGAAATACGAGTTCAACTTGGAAAATTTCAAAATAAATTTTAATCGGTTTTTTCTCTCTATTCCCTAACTACATTGTCTCTCTCTCTGGTATTTATTTGCCTTCCTTCACACTGAACCTACTCTCCGCCCTTCGATTATTTCACCTCCCATTTATATCTGCCTTCGCCCATCCTTCTCTTTTCTCTTTGTCTAATTATGCATTCATCTCATTTATATCTTTGTTTTTCTACTCTTGCAATTCTTTTCTGACTTCTCTTTCTTGCTTCACTTTTTTATCTTCTTCTTTTTAACCCTTGCTCTCCGCTTTTCCTTGTCGTTTTTCTTTCGAAACATTTTCCTTTCCTTCGCCATTTCATCTCTCTCTATTGCTCAATTTCATGATCTTCCTTTTCCTCCGCTTTGTCCTCCTCTTCCACTTTTACTCACATTCCTGCTATTCAACTCTCTTAACTTTCTATCTCTGCACTTCTTTTACACCATCCTTCCCATACACCTCTTTCTCGGCACTTACTCCTATTATTATCTTCCACCTCTTTTTTTCACTCTTCGAACCTTCTGTTTTTCCGCCTTTTCGCTATTTTTCCCCACTTCAAATCTCCTAATTTTCTGTTCTTTCTCTTCTTTCGCTTTCGTCTAACTTTTCCGTCATCTCTTCTTCTTTAGATCTCCTCCATCTATTTTTTTTTTGAGCTTTCGTCTTTCCGCTCTTCAACTCTCTTAACCTCCAATTCTGCGATTTTCTTTCAT
This sequence comes from Hypselothyrea guttata, assembly GCA_035045125.1. Taxonomy (NCBI): domain Eukaryota; kingdom Metazoa; phylum Arthropoda; class Insecta; order Diptera; family Drosophilidae; genus Hypselothyrea; species Hypselothyrea guttata. The sequence continues at coordinate 21,267 of JAWNNJ010000452.1, read as the reverse complement.
ATCATCCTCTATCTACACATTTTCCTTCTCTTCTGTATTTCTTATCACCATATTATTTAGCTCTATCTTACTAGCTGTTTTTCATTCAGTCCTTCTGATCAGTCACCATTTCTCTGCTCTCCTTCCGTTTCCGTATTCTCCGCCCAATTAGTTCGCTCTCCCTCTGCTCTCTTTGACTGTCATCCTCTTCTATATGTGCTCTTCTGTTTCGTCTCGTCTCTCTCCCTCTCTCTCCCTCTATCTCTGCCTTCCTTTCTCATTGCCGCTTGGAATTTCATCAGAAACAGACGCGGTGTCGCCATTTGTCGCACTCTCTAAACAGGCATGGTGGTTGGTATGGGGAGGGGGTGAGGGGGGTGGGAGGGGCGGGCGCATTCAATTGCAGGGTATTAATTAATTGCAATCGTGGCAATAAATGAAATAAATACGCCAAGTCGCTTAATCATGCTCGCTAATAGGCGAATTGCAAGCCAAACACAATCGATAAACACGCGATTAACGATTAACGATGAACGATTAACGATTAACGAACAACGTCTGGGCACCCACGGCACATTCAACCCACCCGAATGAAGAGAAAATCGCAAATACAAAATATATATAATTTAAATAAAACCCATGCAGCATTCACCTTTCACCTGATGCCAAGGCAAGAGTCAAGTCGAAAGATTTTCCAGCGTAATTTCTATTACGCATTGGCCTTTAATGACGCCTTCGTTGGCCAAAGCTGTTTACACGCACCGTCGACTGGCAGCGGGGAGGAGGGGGAGAGGGAAAATGAGGGAGGGGATCGGGGGGTAATGGCTGGCCACCCACAGGCTCATCCGCAGTTCATCTGAAAAGTCATGCAGTCGTCATTCAGTCAATCATCAAGTCAGTTACGAGCAGCTTAGCTCCCCCTTCCCCCCTCTTCTTCTTCTTCTTCCTCTACATCTTCTCCTCACCTCTCCTTTCCCGCACTGCCCCTCTACCCTCCTCATTCACCGCCTGCTGCTCTCAGGCACCTTAGTCGCCCGCTAGACAAATTGCCAATTGCCTTAATCACACGCATAAAATATAAACAAACCGTGGCCTCAACCCGACGAATCCATACCCTGCAAAATATTCAGTGAACCAAAAGAAAAAATTAAAAAACTCATCTTTTTGAACCTTCCGATATCTGGAGAACAGATATTTCGATAATTTTTCAGCCTAAATATTCTCCACCACAGTTTTATTATAAATTATATCTACTTTTATAACCATTCACGCATCCATGTAACACATCTTCGTATATCTCCCTATATCTGGAAAACGGTTAAATTTCCCACACTTTTGTTATCGATTATTCGAAGTTTAATAACCATTTACACTGCTCGATCAAACCTTTGTTTAAATTTATCGAGCAATGTTATTGATAAAACCATAATCGATTTGCAATATCGTTTATAGATAATCGATTGTTCTATGTTATTGTTATCGATTGCTATCGATTGTTTTCGCTGATGTTATTGTTTGTGATCGTTTATCGATAGTTCTTAAAAGTAATAAATTTCCAAATAATCTCTAATTTAGGTAACTTTCGTTAAGAGATTTAATATAAATTATCACATTTTCCTTAAACTTGAGCACAAATTGGTTTAACGATTATTATTAACGATCATTCAAATATATTAAAATTAATTAGTTATATTGAAATAATTTAATTTGTGTCACACTGTAGAGTTGGTTGACGAAATTTGGATAGTCGCCAGTCATGCTGGTGCTACTTCCATAACGGATAGTTCGTTTTATCAATTTGTCTAGGTGATTCCCACTATTTTGGGGTCTATCAGTCAAACGTTCGTTTTTGGTATCTGATACCCGCTAAGTACAGAGATATTTAGATAACTATCCCAGCTGTGTTCCACTTTTCGTATCACCAAAGCGATAGCTTAGGAAACGCAAACTGTCAAATTGTATACCAATATGCTCTGTGTCTGTGGCGTTGTACAGGGTATGACAAGATTTTCAAATTTTATTATTATTTGTCTGGAATTATCTTCTTTTTTTATTTTGTACATTTTGCTTCTTTGTTCGCTGAGGAAATTTTTAAATAAATTTGTGCATTTTGCATTTTCTTTTATATTTTTTATATTATTTTTTTTTCTCACTTTTTTTAAATTAACATTTAGCGAATAGATTATAATAAACGGGTATAACGATTACGTTTGGCCATTAAATACGTTTGTGTGTACTAAGTACTCATAAAATACTCGGCTAAATAAAAAATAATCCAAACGAAATCCATTTGTGTTTATTTCCATAACTCAGTTTATAGTACGACGCCCACAGAAAGTAAACGCTAGACGCTGCATTACTCATACGTCATGTTGTAATAAACAAATATGGTTAAAGATCATAAAAATGTTTATGCACAGCACTAATCTGTGTAACAATTTAATAGACTAGATTATATGTTATAAAATAGCGCTTAAATGCATTCGCTAAAAGCGAATAATTACGCCAAATTAAATATTCTTTGCAATATGTCATAGAGCTAACCAAAATGTAAGTGGGAAATTATATAAATATATGTCGCTAAGTATTGAAAATTGTAAGCCAAACAATTGACAATTTAAAAAAAAAAAAAAATTATAAAAGTCCCTTAAAAATTCCAAATTCTTAAATCGTTGAAAAAAGTCCTTGAGGATTTCGGTGTTGGTTTTCTTAGGTCTCTCTAAAGATTTTAACTGTAGTTTTCTGGAATAGTTTTATTTGAAAAAAAAATTTTATCAGATTTTTTTAACGACTAGAAATCATAAAACAAATATTAAGATTATTTATATTATTATTTTTAAACATTTACAAAAAAAATCCATTTATAAATGCGAATCAGTATAATTAAAAATAACTGTTTGGCCTGACTGATTCACTGACTGAAAAATGTAAAGAGTTAAATAAAAAATATTTATTAAAAATTAAATACAAGAAATGATTTAATAATAAACGCAAATTTTATTTAAAATTATTTACAATTAAGTTTTTGTAAAAAAAAATAAAAAATAATAGGATATTCTCTATAGGTATTATGAGAATTAACATTATGTTTGCAATCTATATTTAAAAATGTTTAATAATTTTAAATATTTTTTTTTGATATAAATATAAATTTAAAAAAAAAAATCATTATTAAAGACTGAATTCTATTTAAAGAATTTGTTAAAAATTTTAAGAAAAAATACGTTTTTATATAAATTTCTCATTATGAATCGCCTTAGATTTTTGCACATTTTACAGGCTTGTCACGTATTTTACAGGGTATGTGCTAGTCGCACAGGCTCTTGGCCATGGCTCGGTTTAACTAATCGTAATTGTTTCTCGTATAATTTGTCTATTATGTGTGTTTTTTGCCGTTTTTTACGAGCATTTGATGATGTGTGATATATGACACGCCATGAAAGACTGAAATGGCAAAACACAGAGAGAATTTATTAGTTATTATGCAAATGGAAATGTGACGATTTTGTTTTATGAGCGCATAAAAGCCATAAGCGCTTGCCACAGCAACTTGCAACTTGCAGCTTGCCACTTGGTAAGCTGCATGTGGCAATGTAGATTGAGCTGGCAGGCAAATTAATTGCAGCTAATTACAAGCAACAGCCACAAGTAATGCCACAAGAGGCGGCACGCAAGGGGCAGCGACCACACGTGCTGTGTGGCAGATATAACCCAATGCCACAACAACTCCAAGTTGCCACAAAAACCCGGAAGATGATGTGGCAAAATTCATAAGCTGTGTCTCTGTTAGTAGAAGCAGTGTGCGAATGAGACCGATAGAGAGAGAGAGAGAGAGAGAGGGAGGCAGGGAGGCAGGGAAATGACATTGCGTTGATTAAACCAAGTTGCAGCATTTGCCCACATTGCCACATCGCCTGCCGCATTGCAACAATAAATGCAGTTTCATTGAAGTTAATCAGGCATCACAGAGCTCGCTGAACCCAGGCGCCGATCTTGTCAAGCGTTTTGCATAAGAAAACAACCAACAACAGCAACAGCAACAACTACAACAACAACAACAACTATAACAACAGCAACAGCAACAACAACTACAACACACAAAACAAATTAGCAAATTGAATGAAGCATTGAGTGGAGTTGGCTGCAGCTACACTGCTCAAAAACATGCAGAAAATTATTCATAATTTTTTGTCATATAACAAAATATATATTTTAATTAACTTCTTATTTCGATAGGAATAAAATAAAAGTAAAATGAAAAATAAATAAATAATCATGATACAAATAAGTAAGACAAAATGCTCACTAGGGAGGACCTGCGAAGAGGAGTAATATTTCGATTTTTCTATATTTTCTGTAGAGTAAAGTTGGTATAAAATACAAAAAAAAATTTTTTAAAATCGTGAAAACAATAAGTGAGTGATAAAATAAAATAAAACCCATATAAATGATTATTAATGATTTTCATTTATTTTTTTATTGGAATATTACTACTAATAATACTTTAAAGTCAAATAAATTATATTAATTAATCTAAATTTATGCTGATCATTCAAAATTAAAAATATTCTTAATCTTAGAGAATTGTGACAATTTGAGCTTGAACAAATATATACACTGAAAAAAGCAAATTTCCGTTTACAAAAAAATATAAAAATGAATAAAATGTTATCAAAAAATATTTTTAAATTAAAGGTTTGTTAAACTTTATAGCATTAAAAGTTGAATTAACTTGAATCAAATTTTATTGTCTATTTTGTTTTATTTTATTTGAAACTTGTCATTTTCGTTTTATTATGTATGAATAGTTACAAAATACTGTGCAATTTAATGTTTCTCTCAGTGTAGCTGCCTGTGTGAGAGGAGGTGATGGGGTCAGCTGTGTACCATGTTCTCTTTTAATTTTGTGAATGTTTCTTAGCTTATTTTTACTCTCCTTATTTTTATGTTTTATTGGAATTTATTGTGGACATATGCATATTTATGTTGTGCATCAAGTTGTTGTAGTTGTTGTTTTTGTTGTTACTGCAGTTGCTGTAGTTGTTGTTGTTGTTGCTGAACTGCATTAAGATGAAGCATTGCAGATAATGTCATTTGTACTTATTTGTCTGCTCTGCCATTTGAATTCAAATTGAAATTGAAATGAAAATTGAAAATTGAAATGACTTTGCCGCAATGTCGTCCAATCAAATACACATTTCCCATTTAACATTTCACATTGGAGATGCCGCCATCGCACAGACTAATCGTAAATTATGTTAACACTTGAAAGGAGATTAGCTTTTAGCAAAGTTTACTATATAGATCGATCGATATAGCTAATGATCTGGAACTATTGCCAAGCAGCTGGAAAATGTACGTCATCTTTTGACAAAACTAATCTAACTAATTTTGTAAGCCTGATCTAATCCTAACTAACCTAATCCAACCCTTAACAACATATCTGACCTAATCCTTAGCCCAAACCTGATGTAAGTTAAACAAACTTCAGTCAATTCTTCCCGATTTAATTTATCTTACGATAATCATGCCTTATCTTTCCTATTCCAGTTATCTATAATCCAATTGAATGTTGTTCAGATAAATTAAATTCAACCTATTCTAGCTTATATCTTAATGTAACCTATTCCAATCTAACTAATTAATTGTTACTCAATTTTATTTAGTTAAATTTTATTCAACCTAAGCTAGTTAATTGCAACCTTATCGAACCTAATCTAACCTAAGCTTATTGAACTGAACCTTAACTAACTTTACCTAACCTACCCAATTTTACTCAACCCATTACATCTAATCTGACTTCTAACTAAATTTAAGGTACCCTAACGAAACATAATTATATCTACCCTAACCTATTGTATTCTAGTCTAAATCTAACCTAACCCGACTTTTCCTCATAGCTATATTTAAATAGTTCACATATCGTGAAAATCTGTACAAGTTTTCGCTTACAGCATTTCTCAGAACTGTCTCATAAAGTTCCCACCAATAATTATCGACATAAATCATCGATAATACGCCACATTTATGGAGACGCAGCCTAAACAATGCTCGGACAGCGGATGCTGATGGTCGGATTGGTAGGGTCGAGTTGCTTCGCCTCCCCTGCCGTTCCTTTTCTGCTGATCTGTAGAGTTTTTCCGCTTTTCCGGCGCGAGGAATTTGGCGCTGATTGGCAGCGTACGTGAGGGCGTGCTGCCATCTGGCAGCTTCCACAGGGCGTGGCGATGACGTCGGAGGTAGGGACGGGTTGGGGCCTTTGGGGGGTGTAGGATTGCTTAGGATTGTTGTTATGCTTAGTGTCAATTGTGTAGACATGCCACAAACGGAGGCCTTATTTATGTCAGGGGTAGCGATCGATGAATGCATCGGGCAATCTATCGATGCCAGCCAAAATAATCGATCACTTGCATTGACCGATGGGTGACGGGAAGGTGGGGAGAGGGGAAGAGAGAGAGAGAGAGGTTCTCATCTAAATAAATGTCAAATAAATAAGATGTGAAGTGGCAATAAACAAAATAACGTGCAGCGTTGCCAGAGGGACGGCAGGGCTGCCAGGGTTGCCACTGCAAATGGGAATAGAAATGAAAATGGAAATGGAGGTGCGAATGTGGTCACTTTAATGAAAACCATAAATCTCCATCACTGGCAAGCGAATCGCAATGCAATGAATTCAAATAACAATTGCAACTGGTGGCAACAGTGTGGCAGGGTTGCCAGGGTTACCACCACAGGCTATAGACAGCCGACTTACGACATATTTCGCTCTCTCGCCGCAATTTGCCGTTCAATTAATAATTTATTGAATAAAAATGCACTTACAATTCAAGCCAAACAATTTATTACTATGGACTACCCCTTACCAGCTCCCCCTAACACCCTACAACACCCCACAATGCACCCCTCTTGTTGCGCCCCTGGGTATGTGTTGAAGCTGCAAGCGTAGAGGGACGCAAAATTGAAACGGAAGCGTGAATTTTTGATTAATTGCAATAAAAATAGACAAACAAAAAATATAGAAATCGTAAACAATTGCGAAATTAGTGACTGTGATATACCCTGTAGAAATAGCACTACGTGAAAACGTAACACATCTAATTTGAGGCCTTAAAGTTGGGCTCTAATTGGAGCACCTTCGAAATAAGGGTAAAAGTTTCAGAAAAATGAAAATGATAAATTTAAACTAAAATATAGAAGTATAGGATGAAGTAGAACGGAGTACTATCCGAACTTATAAAAAAAACTTGGGTCAAGAGCAAGAAGATACATTAATTACTTCAGTATTCAATTTTATTAAAAGTTTATAATGATAGACGAGGAAAAATTATGATTTAGGACGAAATTTTTATAGAAAGGAATGAATATAGTACTATTGGGAGTGAAGAAATAGTATGATTAGTTAAAATGGTGTGAGTAAGGAAATATAATAAAAGAAGGATAGAAAGTTCTAGTCGTAAACGTATTGTTATAGTAAGAGAGAGAGATACGAAAATTGTGATCAGAAAATATTCATTGAGGTTAAAAAGGATATATTGGAAATAAGGGAAATTTTTAGTTAGATAGAATTTGTTTGATAAGGAAAAGAAATGTAGAAGAAAGCGAGAGAAATTTTTGATCAGAAATGAAGGATAATTCAATGATAATCTCTAGTGCAAATTACCTTGGCTACGAAATAAAAGGGTATTTTGAGTGTAAATTTAGCACTAGCACGTAGTATTATGCCTCAGAGTGGGTGTGTCTACCGAACTCGGACCCAGAGTCTAACAAAGAGAAGAAGAGAAAAAGAGAGAGAGGGAGGGGGGGATACAGAGTGCAAAGGCAGGCATTCATCGCATCGTCGTCGCCGTCGTCGCCGTCGTCGCCGTCGTCATTGGCGTCATTGGCACTGACAAATAACTGTGAGCTGTTTGCTGTGAGAAATGATCTGTCAGACGACAATTATGCAACCCATTTGCCACATGCCACTTGCCAATTGCCCAAATGCCATTTGAATTTCCCCATTCTGACCAGGTTTGCCCCCCTCCCCTCTCTTGCTCTCTCGCTGTTTCCCCATCTTCCTTCGCACATTTGCCAAATGGCAGGCGATAAATATGCGGCAAGTGTTCGCATTGAGTGCAATTTATCGATATATTTCAATCGTTTATCAATCGAATCATCGCATTACCATACCATGGGTATTTTACATTTTCTGAAAGCTCCATAAATCTCATTTTATTGGCCAATTGCATACGTTTCATTAACCAAATCGATCACGAGCTCAGATACTGAGAATTCAAATAGTTCGCATATATTTCAACGAATTCAAATGGTTTTCTATAAACACAATATACATATATATATCTTTGCAATTTATGATAATGCCATAATTAATAAGACCCTTTACTTTAAATGTGAAAAGGGTCGATTAAATTAGTCCAGAAGGCGTGGCACACCGTACAAATTAGATATCGCTTATTTATTTCAAGAGTGGCATAACTCAAAAAAGTGCGTTTCGAGAAAGCCATGTCCGTCTGTTTGTCTGTCCGTCCGTCTATATGACCACCTAGAGCTATATACACCATATTCGAAAATATCGTAAACGCCAAAAGCAAAATTTACGGAATGTTTTCTTTCTGCGAGAACGCGTTCGAATGACGCTCGTCGTTTAGACATGTATGATTTATTTAAAACATCGACATTTGGAATAGAAACAAATATCGTATTTTTATTGGCACATCGTTATCGATATTTTTTTGTGCAATAAAAGGCAAAATTGGCTATAAAAAAAACTTTTAATGAGCCTCATTAATATCGTTTACATCATTATCATCACCTTCTTCATTATCTGCTTCATCCGAAGCCGATGTCGTTGAAGCCTGGGCGTTAACAGTGGCGTCAACAGTGACGTCAACTGCGGCGTCAACAATGGCGTTAACAGTGGCGTCAACAGCGTCGCCGCCACCATCTTCAGCATCGTTGGCGCCACACGTTTGAACGTCCTGTCCATGTACCTTCTGCTTCTTATTTGAAGAGTTACCAGCGTCTTCGTCCTCGGCCTTCCTCTTGGAGGCAGAGGAGGTTTCCATAGTTTCTCCTGCTTGCGGAGCAGCGACGACAGCAGCCACTGCCACTGCAAACGATTCGAGATGCGCGGCGTTCATTCCTGTGCCGTCGCCGCCATTTGCGTTACCGGAAGTCGCATTAAGAATGACAGCGTCAGCTCCAATGTGGGCGTCAGCTTCATGAGCAGCAGCATGCTCGATGCCGGCAGGGTTTTCCTGCGCGATGTTGGGTCCAAATACTGCAGGAGCAGCCTCCGCTGCCTGCTCGATGGCGGCTGCTGCAGCATCGCCGCCATTTGCATCGCCGGAAACCGCTTCAAGAATCTCAGCGACAGATCCAGCTTCATGAACAACCTCCTCTGCTTGCTCCATGTTTTCAAGGGCAGCATTCTCACCCTGTGCTGCTGCAGCAGCCCCAGCTACACGCTCGGCGGCGGCGGAGTTTTCTTCGCCTTCGATCTCACCTTGCTCTGCTGCAGCAGCATTTTCACCGGCATTTTCAACTCCATCGGCAGCAGCATTCTCAGCGTTCGGATCGTTTTGAGGTTGGTCCTCTGAAATGGCCTGTGTAGAGAAAGCACCTCCCATGTTATGCTGTTGATGCACTGTAAATAAAAATTGCAACAAGTATTAGTACAAATTTAACACACGCGCAACTCACACAACGTACCGTAAAGGTTTTTAGCACAATTGAAAACTTGAAAACTTTGAAAATTTGTACAAATTCCTGCCGACACGTCGATTTATTCAGTTTGAGCTCAGAATGAATTGTGCTTTTTTTTAGAGTACACGTTTTACATGCCTATTGGCAGGACAGTATTTTCGATAAGTATTTCTAGAGTTGCTTTGGTGATAATTAAAGTTATGGATTGCAACTTTGAATAATATTGTATCGAAGTTAGCGTAATGGTAGGCCGATACATTTTAATTGAATAATCATCGTCAAGCCCAAAAGGCGCGCATAAAGAAAATCAATACGCAATCAATCAATAATATTATTTCGGAATATTAAGGTTGTTGTGTGACTTTCGAAAGAAAGTATTATTAAACATAGAATATACTATCTATCAATACATTTATCTCTACTGAAAGGAACTTTGAAGAAACAATATTGCTGAATTTTTGTTTTTAATTTCAGATATATGGCTTGTTTTGCCCAAACTTATGGGCAACTCTGTCAAGCCAACTCTGTATACCAATATTGCCTCTAAAATCCATATTTTTCGATCAAATGCTGTCATGTTTGGTTTTTTCTGCATAATTTTGCAATAAAATTCGTTTTCGTATTAATTCTTACAACATTTTTTTAATTTCAATTATATAAGACTTAAATTAATGAAATTTATTGGAGTTGTAGTTGGATTTATACACCTACCCCATTCCTTCCAGTTGTAATATAGCACATACGAAGCCCATTGCATTGCCTCTATCGATGCGCTGATTTGTAGTACGATCAAATACGAAATAGTGAAGATATGCAACAGAAAATTCGCTCGATTATACAGAGGGCTATATGGCATGCATGCGCTTAGTGTTTTTGTTGTATTCTCAGTTATTCGTTAGTTGTTATTTAAATAAATGATCTGAACTTTACACGCTCTATGAGTTGGGAATACTAACAGCTAATATTTGAAATTTATTAGTGCAATTTTTTAAAAACGTATAGAATGCACTAGTGGAGCGTGCTCTGCGTGCTTAAGTTAAGTTATTTGTGCTAATTTAAAGACCTGTCTCTCTTCCTTTTCCTCTCTCTCTCTTTCTCTGTCTGTCTGTATCAGGTACTCTCTTTCACACATTCTGTATGATTTGTATGGTTCTGTATGGTTCTGTATGGTTCTGTATGGTTCTGTATGGTTCTGTATGGTTCTGTATGGTTCTGTATGGTTCTGTATGGTTCTGTATGGTTCTGTATGATCTGTATGATTTTGTTTAGTTCTGTATGGTTCTGTATGGTTCTGTATCTGTCGTGACCCTAGCACGCGCCCAGTTGCATATGATTCGAAGGCGAAGGCGAGGGCGATTGACAATTGACATTCACCGGCGCAATTAATCATCATCACCAACTGATTGACAAACGAATCACAAATAAATCAAAATGCAAAGCAACAACAAGAGGGCTGAGAGGCCACTGCAATGGTCACGTAATAGGCACTTGCATGCAGCTTCAGCTACAGAAATACCCTGTAAATTGAGTGAGACAAAAGTGCAAGAAATTTATTGATTTTCAAAAATATATAATTAAATCACCTGATGTTAGTCAGATCAAAGCATTCTTATGTTTTCAGTTATAATTTTAAATTTTATTGTTTACAAAAAACAATTCAACTGATATATAAATTAGTCGGTATTTTAATATTATAATTCTTAATTGTTTTTATTTTGTGGGTCTATTTGTAGACCTTGACTAACGTTTGATTTTTATGCAGATTTTTGAATAAAAATTATAATAATTCATTTTTAATTTTAAAGGTTACATATGTAAGAAATATATTAATATTGTTGTAGAGTTCTTCAATCAATATAAATCAATATGTAGCAATTATTATATTCGCGTTCTTCAGTATACTTATCGATCAATCGATAACTAATATATTATCGCAGCGCCTGCACTGTTGCTGTCAAGATATATGTATCTACCGTTGTCGATTCAAATATTCAAATATATATATATCTATATATTGTTTACATTGAAGCTTGTATAATTAATAATTCAATAATTAAAAATTTGCAGTCCATCCAATAAAAATCCTTAGATCAAGACTCGTTTGCTCAAGTTTGTCTTCTTAATTTTTATAAATAAATATTAGATTTGTTTGGTCTTAGCTAAGCGACTCTATTGAGTGCATATACAGGGTATCATAGGCAACAGCAGAAAATCAACGCCCAGTCAGCGCGCTGCACTACACATAAATCAATCAATGGCAAACCGAAACCGAAACCGATACCAAAAACCCAATATCTAAACCAACGAACTCTCTAACCAATGACAATACTTCCAGCCAGTTTCCAGGGAATGCTGGAAAGTTATAGTTATAGCAGTAGTCACACTTGTAGCTCGGCTCTTCGTAATCCTGTCCAGGATGTGGACGGAATTGCAAATGCAGATGATGCACGTTTTGGGCGCGGGGAAAATCCCGTTTTTCTAATTTTCCAGTTCGTGTTCATCTCGCAGTCCGTGTGTTTTTCTTGAAAAACTCGAACAATAACCTGATATTTTGGCCGTGCAATCATGATCTAGAAAACAAGCGTGCGATTGTGAGTGAGAGTTCTCAAACTACACTCAGAAAAACCAAAAAAAAAAAAAACGAAAACATTTTCACTTGAGTTAAGCCAGAAGCGTAACCAGAATTTCTTGATTTTAACTGAGAATTGAAATTGTTTTAAATCCTCATTTTGTTTAATTATATTTAATTTTTACTTAAATCGATCTCTATTAGTTTTTCAATTTTTCGTATTTTTATTATAGATTCATTTTATATTTTTCCTAAACCAACCTTAATTTTCTCTTAATTCAGCCTGAAGGCCTCACTTGCTCCAATTTGTACTGTTGCTTTCTAGAATTGAGTTCTTTAAAGCAAACATATAAATAGATTAAAATAAATGTTTTATTAATTCAGTTCCTATTTGATTTGTTTTCTGCTTGTTTGAAATAAGTTTTAAATTCAGTCAGAATATTTCATAAATCAATTCGCTTCAATTCAGTTGTTTCTCTTGAAATGAACTGGAAGCTTAATTCAAATATGAATATGTTTATTTCAAATACTTTCTACTTGAAACAAAAGGAAGAAATTTTGTCTTGTTTTTCAATTTGAGAACGATTTAAAATCTATTTTTATTATCAACCAAGAAAAGTACTAGAATATTGCAATATATTATTTGAAATTAAAGATAAAGATTCCTGGCTGCCTTTCTTTGAGTGTAAAGCATTCGCTCTATGTGCCCATATGGGTTGAGGTGCCCGGAAATACCCAAAATCCCGACCAGGAAAACAGGTAGCACAAGGCCAGATTCGGAGTTGAGTTGGGATTGAATTCAGTTGGGCTCAGGTTAACATTGAGTTGAGGCTTACGATTAGGATTGGGATGATTCGCGACGCGTTCGCAACGCCCGCCAAGAAGCCAATTTAAATAAGCAGCATAAACAAAAGACAACTCGGCGTTTTATGACGCCGTCACCATTCGCCATCATCATCCACAGGTTGCACAGATTTTTGTTGCTTTTTTTTTGTTTTTGTTTTTGCTTTTGTTTTTGTTGGGGTTTTCCCACGGCCTCAAAAATGTTTGCGCTTATCTTTGTGCCCCTTTTATGAGGCAGGCAAAGGTCGCACCGCATCTGTGTTTCGCACTTTCGGTTTTATGATCCCTTTTTCTATGATGGGAATTTACGTGCTTGTTTCCCTGGATTAGATCAGCTTACCTGTTATGACAAAACACCCACAACACCCAATATATACCTACATATACACACACAGACATAAGTAGCATCTATACCGAACCACAGTCGTCTGACTTTTAGCGGTTTATCCGCAGATCTTATAGGAATAAACTCGGTTTTATTGATGTCAAGTTGCACAAAAATTAACATCTGGTTTTTATTCCTTTGAATCAGCCCGTGGACCTAACTGAACTTTAATTTTAGATACTTTTATACAAATTTGTATACATAATTAATTTTAAAAACATAAAATTTTCTGATTTGCGATATTAAAAAATCAAGAATTTTTATGAATTCGTTAGTTTATTTATTTAATTTAAACTTTATATTATCTGCACAAAACCTTCTTTAACTCGGTTTCAATGTAGGCTTAATATAAGAATTCATTGGGAAATTTCAAAAAATATTCGATTTTATCATTATCCCTAATATTTGTATTTAAATTAATAAATTAATTTTGTGATGTGTGGTATAAAAGGTATTGAATCATAGAAAACGATTAGTTTTAAATTTCCGTAATACTCCACTTGGCTCAAAATTTATTTATATTCAATATTTATAATAAATTTTTTATTAAAAATGTATTAAATTATTTTTTTTTTAATTTAATAAAAATTTTTAACGCTTAATTTGTTCAGAACTCGGCTTTTGTTAAAATCATGTTATATATGTTGCCATAAGCTTAAAAGTTTAAAATATCTGCTAATCATGCCGACATACGTCTTCTCTCTCATATATAAACCCATCAAAAATTATTTCATACCCAAAAATATGAATATATAGTGTCAATCAAATTCTGATTGAGATCTTTAAGTTGTTTATGGTTGAAACCGCTTTAAGATCTGTTTGTGATCCCCATGTCTAAGACTTTAAGCAGCTGTCGGTGTTACAATATTATCCCACAATGCTATATACGCTATATGACTTTTTCGATATGTTCCATTTGCATATTTATCATTTCGCATTTAAGTAATCCCAAATCTTAAATCCGAAATTCATTTCAAATATTTTTCTACGCTTGTTCTGTTGCTGTTGTTTTTTTTTTGTGGTCCATATAATCTGCCATATATGTATGGGTCTTAATGTCTGCCATATATTGACAGGCACTTGAAAGCACAAAGATTTCCCGTCCCACCTCGTCCCCTCCCCCACTCACCCCTCTCTAGACCATCCCTAGCGGAAAGCCCCTTTGACCGCACTTGTCGCTGGCGCCGGCGCCGTCGTCAATTTTGGATGCCACTTTGAGCGACATTTTGTCGGTTGTCTGTTGCCGATTTGTCGGAGATATATAGTATATATATCTATATATATATATATAGATTGGTTGTAGTACACTTTGGAAACGAAAAAAGGCAAATGATCGGCGCCAGACGGACATAAAAAAGCACGCCAAGGAAGGAAACAACAACGACGGATAACAAAGAGAGAGAGGCGGGGCAAGAGGCGTAGCAGCTATGGTACTAGGAGGGGGGGTGGGGGTGGTTGAGTGCCACATACCCATTTGTTTATTGTTGTTGAAAATGAATTTGTTTTAATGCCTTTCCTTTCAGCAACAAAACGCAAAATACAGACAGAAATTATGTGCGCTTTTAAATGAATTCAATTAAACGCATTTACTTCAACCATTGGCCATGTTTATAACTTTTATTATCTAGTATGTTTTAGCTGTTTGTTTTTTGTTTTTGTTGTATTTTTTTTAACGCTCTCCCCATTCCGCGCTCTCTTCGCAGCAAGTCAATGCCATTAATGTGGCTATAAAGCAAATTATTTGTTGTAGCTGCTTCAGTTTTTTGTTTGCCTTTTTTTATTTTATTTGTTCTTTTTTTTGCGTCTGCCTTGCCACTCAGTTAGTTTATTTAACGCCCACGCCCACGCCCATTTGTGTGCGTGCCACGCCCTATATGATTGCCAATTCCCATGCCGCCCCCCGTCCACCCACTGTTCCCAGCAGCAGCCCAGCAACTGTTCCCAGGCATGATTCATTAAAGTCTAAAGAGCTAACTAATAGTCGAAAATTTCATTTAATTTGCGCGTTTCAATTTATTTCATTTTTTTCGGCTCTTTGTGCATACCCTAGCAATGGCTCACGGTTGGGTATAATCGACAATAAATTTAATAAAAACTTCATTTATTTAACTGCAATTATTTTAAATTCGCTTTTATTACTACGTTTAAATTAATTAAGCTTGAAATTAAAGTTAACATTGCGAATTTTCAGTATTATTTTAATTTTGACACTTCTCATAATATTTGTTTTATTTATTTATTTATTTATTATAAAGCATTATTTAAGCATTAAAACTTCTTCAAAAGTTTTGGGCTTTTATGGAAAAGTTTGTCCATAAACTGCATTTAAGTTTGGAACTTTTTTATTTATAGTTATAATATAGTTATAGAAATCATTTAAACCGAAAAAAATCGGTGGGCAGTTGTTAATCGAAAATAAATCAAAAAATAAATAAACCTATAATAAATAAATTATAAAAATATAGATATACAATAAATAAATAATAAATATTTTTATCTGCTTGTACATGTGTTTTATTATTATTATTTAATTATTTATATGTATATCCTACCCATAAAACGGGTAATATGATTCCCTTGTATAACGCATCCAATATCATATTAACTTGAAATATCTTTTAACTTTAAAAATGGTTTTATGTTAGAAAAATAAATGTTAATCATTTCAACTGTAACCAGTAATGACGGAGCGGATCAGTCGTGCTGAAGACCACAGTCGGACGCAACTGACCTTTATGAAACTTCTGTGGTACGCAGTGACGAAATTAGCAGGGTATTAACTAGTTTATAACTGTTCTGCAACTGCAATCCAGTTGATTGTGAATACATTTGCCAAGCGCTCGACATTACTCGGATTTTAGTCAAGAAAAGAAAAGAACAATATGAAAATGGGGAAAAACAAATTTATTGTTTGCATGTAGAAAGCTATGTTTGTCCATGTATCTGTTGTCTGCCTTTTGATTTCGCTAATCGTCAACAAAAGCCACAACCCAGAGATGATCTAATTATTGACGCACGAATCCGCAATGGCCATACAACAAAAAGAAAATGCTCACAAAAAAAAAACAAAAAAGAAGCAAACTCGAAAATCAAAAACCGAAATGAAAATGTTGAAAAATCAGTCAGAGTTGAGCGGGGGTTTCGAGGGGGTGGCGGGTTTATGCGTTGGGTTTTTATAGAAACATGGCAAATGAAATGAACGAAATCAAAAATCATTATCCAAGTCATTAGCTCTTTGTCGCCAAAGACTTTATTTTCTATGCCAGTGCTTGCTCTTTTCTGTTTTCCTTTTTCTTTTCTTTTCTTCTTTCTTTTCTCTTGCTATTTTTGGCTATAATAAATCTGCTAACGTATGGATGAACATGCTGAAGCATAACCGTTTGCAACCGATACGGGCAAAGGGCAAAGTGCTTGAACTTGCTTAGGCGGCAGAGCTACAAATATAGACCTTAAATATATATCGATATAGATAAATATATACACATATACACTGGGAAAAATAAAACTTGAAAATGTATCTTGATTTGTCTTAGAATTCAAGTAAAAATCAGACAAGAATTTTGAATGCATCCTGATTAATTGTATCTATATTTTTTATACATTTATAGAAATAGTTTTGCATAAATATGCATTATTTGAAAAGGATTTTTTTTTAAATTTAATTCAGTATTTATTGATCAAAGTAAATTTATAATTAAAATTTACAAAACGGCTGAAAAAGCAAAAATTCAGAAAAATTAACGAAAAACAATCAACATTTAAATAATTTTTTTTGAAATGATCTTAGAAATTTAATATAAAATTTCAGCATGCACTGAAATGAAAAATGTAGTTCTCGCTTTAATTTTTCTTGCAGTGTATACTCAATACACACTCATTCTTGCCTTTAGTTCTTTGGGGCATTTGTGCGCTGAGGAAAATTGGTTCATGGCCAAATTGTAGCGGCCTCAACTAAGATAATATTGTTGTTGCTGTTGTTGCTGTTGCGGTTTCTTGAGGTTTTTGCTCCGCGAAGATTCAATTGAAAAATAAACAAATTAACTAACTAAACATGTTGACTAAACGCAAGCTGATAAGCCAGAGCAAAAGCAGGCGCACCTTGTTTTTTCTTCTTGCTCTTGTTATTCAATTTATATATTTTTGTTAAATATAAATACACAGCATATATCTATACCTACACCAATATAATATAATTCCCCAATCGCTATAAGAACGCAACAATGTAATGAAAATGCAAATATAATGTGAAAATTTTATTAACATATACAATATGGGGGCAGGCATCGCTAAGTTTTGTCAAAGGTTTTGCAACATTTTATACAAATTAACATAGAAAATACTTTATTTAAATAATGAATTGAATTTTATATAATATGTTACGAATTATCTGCTAAATTACAATAAAATCAAAATTAATTTTGGCTTAATTTATTTTTATAAATTTATTTACCAAATTACAAATCGTTAGCTTGGAAACTGTGGCTGCAGTGTCTTTTTGCGATTTGCGGGGGAAGCAGGGAGGTATACAAAATCTAAAATAAACTTGATCTGCTTACTGATTAGGAGAACCTAAATCCAAAATATGGTGTCTCTAGCTCTTATAGTTGCTGAGATCTAGGTTTTTATACAGACGGACAGATGGACGGATGGAAGGACGGAGATGGCTATATCGACTCGGCTTGTCGTCCTGATCAAGAATATACTTTGTGGGGTCTGCCACGCCTTCTTCTGGGTGTTACACACATTTCCTCTTTGCACTAAGTTAATAGACCCTTTTTACTTTTTAAAGTAAAGGGTCTAAAAATTATTAAATATTTGTATTCCGTAATAAGTAAAACCAAATTTAAATCATGGTTTATAGTATATTATAAATAACCAATAAAATAACATTAACTTGGATTTATTTTGAACCAAATTAAAATAGGATTTGGCTAGAAATTGCAACATTTCAGAGTGTTAAGGAGATCTGAGAGTTCTTTATGCATTATGCATTTCCATAAGAGCAGCAAACTGTAGCCTCCATGGATCTGGAGAGGAGACATGTGTGTAAATTTACGTGATCCAGATTAAGTTGTTGGCATTATCAGCTGTAATGACGATGTGATTATGATTATTATCAAGCATAAGGCGAAACCAAAAACAAAACAGGGTATAAAAAAGCATGCCAAAATAAAAAAAAGAGCAGGGCGTTGTTTTTGCAACTTTTTTGTCAGACGTATTATTACGACAGGAGGTTGAAAGAAGAAGAGGCAGCAGCAGCTGTAACAACAACAGACAACAGACAAGAGTCGAGTGATAAGATCAGAGTCTGATGTGTTTTTTGGGGCCTCTACACGCCGGGATTTCTTGGCTAGAGGTCTGACTCTGACTCTGACTTTGACTTTGAGTCTGTGAATTCAGTCGATGCTGACTCTGGCTTGCATATCAAAATATAACCATAATAAAAATGCTCGTAATGATGCATCATAAATCGCACCAAATGCCGACGGCTTGCGCCTTTTTTTCCACGTTGCAAAAAAATGCCATGAGTACAACAACAAAAACTGCAAAAAAACTGCAAAAAAAACTGCAAAAAAAAACTGCAAAAAATAATAGTGAGATGAGAGCTTATGGTAGGTGTGTGGGGTAGACCTACCTGTACTGCCATTTTTCATAGCATATTTCAGTCGTTGTTGCTGTCAATTCAGTGTAAATTTCAACTATTAAATGCCAATTTATGGCGCGTAGCTTACAATTTTTACAATATTTTTTTTTTTTTCGTTTTATTATCGTTTTTATAACACCTTCGTCGGCTGGGCAAAGGGGGGCAGGCAGGAGCGAAGGAGTGGCAGCGCGGGAGCTCAGGGAGTGACTGGCATTGGGCGTACACCGTTTAACCAAACTGAGGCCCTTCAGCAACAGCAACAGCAACAGCAACAGCAACAGCAACAGCAACAGCAACAACAACAACAACAACAACAGCATCGGCATCAGCAACTCCCTAGACTGCCGACTGCCCTAGACCCCCTTCATGCCACCATGCTTCTATACACTGCGCAAAATATGGCATTCCAATTAACTCAATTCAACTTTTGTTTCAAACAAATTCGGTATTAAAATCGTTAAAATTAATCTTAGTATTGCAAAACTATGCAGAAGAAAACCCAAACACAACTGCATTTGGATGCAAAAATTTAGATCTTATGGTCAATATTGGTAACATCGAAAAATTCCATTTTTATTGAACTTTGAATGCGCATAACTTTAGCAAAACTCAACCGATTTTCAAGCGGTATAGCTTTTTCTTAATCATTTGAGTTTGAAGATTATATCTGAGCATTAAATCGTGGAAAAAACGATTTAAAATTGTAAATATAATGAATTTTTGAAAAAAAAATATATATACATATTAGAGACCTGCATGAATGCATTCAAAAGGCAAAATGAATCATTCTATTTAAAACTGAGTACACCTATTTTACTGTACAGCTTTTTTGAGTATGAGTGAGAACTGTCATACTTCAATGTTGTACAGTAGAAAATGAGTACACTAAAATATGGGTGCAGTAACAAATGAGTACAGGTGTACAATATATGAGTACACCTACTGTACAGTATTAGAGCTGTCAAATCAAACCTACTCTGTTTTTAATTAAATAGAGAGAGAGAGCGAGAGAGAGTGTAGGTAAAATTATCATTGCAGCCATTTTATTTAATTAATTCTTTGACAAAATAATAATCTTTATTTACAAATAATTTATTTAAACATTCTGTACAAATTTACATATTTGTAGATACAATATATCTTAATGAAAAATGTAGAATGAATGATATTAATTTTCAACGAAGAAAAATTGAAATAGCGTAGTTGAAGCCAATTTGATAAATAAATAAATAAAAAAAATAATGAAATTCAATCATATAAAATTTGTTTAAATTATTCTATAACAAACGAATTATTGTTTAAAATATCAATATTTGAATGAAGAAACATAATGTTGTTTACCATGTCTTCAGTGGTGGCTATTTTACATCGTTTTTCGGTAATTAAGTTTTTGGCAACCGAAAAAGCCCTTTCGGAAGCTGCACTGCACTGAAACGGCCAATATTTTACAACTTAATTTAAAGAGCAACGGAAATTGATCCTTGTTATTTGCCCACCACTGAAGAACATTAAATTCATCATTATATGGTATATTGATATTTTTATATGATTGAATTTCATTATTTATTACGGAATGTATGTTGGTATTTTGGGTGGGTTGTGAATAATCCGAAAAAATTGAATGTATTTCTGGTTTTTATTTAATTGAGTATCTATCAATAAATCTGCAACGTCTTGGAGAGTTTTTTCCTTTTGCACTTCGTTAAATTAAGATAGCTCATTTGTGGGTGGAAATAAAAAAAGGGCAATTCTATGAAATTTTGTTAAATTAGCTTCAACTACGCTATCTAAATTTTTCAGAAGGGATAAACTTGTTCTCATCTGTACGGTTGTATTGTTGAAAAAATATGCTGTACTCATAATTTTGACGTGTCAAAGCAGTACAACTCATAGTGTACTCATTGAAAGTGAGTACAACATAGTGTACTCATTGAAAGTGAGTACAACTCATAGTGTACTCATTGAAAGTGAGTACACTAAAAATAGTGTACTCATAATTTTGACGTCTCGAATATATTGTACAGTAACAAATGAGTACAGTAAAAAATGAGTACAGTAACAAATGAGTACAGTATTTTTGACAACTCAATACTACTGTACAGTACTATGGAGCTTGAAATGAATACATTCATGCAGGTCTCT
>JAWNNJ010000449.1:0-21162 GCA_035045125.1 Hypselothyrea guttata | reverse complement strand
TTTTGTTTTTTGTTTCAGCTTGCTTTTATCAGATTATAAAACATTAATTTAATTTACTTGCACAGCGAATGCCGCACGCAGTTGTTGTTGTCCAGTCACGCAGCGCCCCAATTGACGCGAAATTCAATTAAGATATAAAGTGAAATAATTTTTTAATGGCATAGGAACTCGACAGAGCGAGGGAGACAGCGAGAGGGGCAGGGAGTGGCAAACAGACAGAGACGGAGCGTGGGCGAACGCGCATTTGAATTGATTTCCCTGCTGAATTGGCATGGCGTGTGACTTGGACAAGGGGGCAAGGGGGACAAGGGGCAAGGGGCAAGGGAGAGACGCAGCAGGCGCAGCACGAACTCCAGCACGCAAAGGGACAGTGGGCAGAGTACAGTGGGCAGTGGGCAATGGACAGTGGGCAGAGAACCGCATGCGATTGTTCATTCCGGCCGCACATCATAACTTAATGTCATAAACATAAATGGCCGAAAGCGGAAACGGAAATGCGCAGAGCAGAGCATTGAGCAGCTGAATGAATCGCTTTGATTGCAAATCGGCTTCGGCAGCCCTGCTCTCTCTCTCTCTCTCTCTCTCTCTCTCTCTCACTCCTCCCTCTCACTCACTCATCGATTCTCTTTCCCACTTGATTCGACTGCTCTTTAGCAGTTGCCAGGGCAATGCAGGAAATAATTACAACGTGTTTCATGTTGTCTGTTGCACACATTTGCAGCAAGGCAAGAGAATGCGAGACAACACACCAGAGACAACAGGCATACGGACAGACGGACAGACGGCCTACCCAGTCTGCCAGAGACAGAGACGCAGAGAGCGAGGGAGAGAGAGAGGGAGAAAGAGAGAGTTGGGTGTTTGCATTGTTAGCTTTGATATAGATAGAACATGAGGCTCCTTGTCTAGTTATGCCATATCTGAATATATATTTTAATTAAAATTAAGCTTAGCCACAGGCAACAGTCAAACACACTGGAAACAATGCCACAGCACTTCAATTCCAATCGAGCAATCAGTTGAGTACACTGCGAAAAACTATTGAGTTAACTGCAGCAATTAAATTAAAGTTACGCTGCCCATTCTTCATAAATATAAATTTAAATACATCTATTAATATTTATTAAATTTTTTTAATAAATTTCAAGCATTTTTTAACACTATAAAAGCTTCATAATAAATTATGTCCTATGTTTGTAAAAAATTGAAAATCAAGGCAATATTTTTGTGGTAAAATAATTTAAATTAACTCTTGTTCTTCTATGTAAATTTTTTGCTTTCCAACACAGTTTTATTCTATTTTGATTATTTTATTTTATTTTATTTTTTCAATAAATAAAAAACTATGAAGTTATTTGTAATGTATGCCCATTGCCAATGTAAGACAAAAAATGTATCGTTAAATAGATATTCTTGGGGCATTTTTGAACACTGTATGGTGCAGCAAAATAACTCTACCATAGTTATAATATACTATTCTTGATGATAAACACTAGAGTGGCTTCAAAAAACCCATCAAACTTTTAACACAATACGCTGTGTGTTTTCCAACACTGCATTAAAAAAAAGTTGCACATGAACAGCACTGGAAGAGCAAGTGTAATTTCATAACATTTCTGAAGCGTAGCAAGCAGTAATTGGCAATTAGGCGTGCCAGTGTTGGTTAACGTAAAGTATTTGCTGATTATGCTGCCTTTTGACAATTTAAAAGCTCACAGTTTTGGCCACATTTTGAAGCCAACCACAGCAAACCCACAAAACTTGTGCATCAGCTGAACAATGCCACTTTGTCGACTTGTTGAGCATTTAATCAGCCGAATAAAGCACAGATAAAGTGCAATTGCACTTGGCATACCCAAGTCTTCACATGCTCTAGGGTATTAAAAATAAACACAAAACAAAAAAAATGAGCTGCAAGTTGCTTAATTTACTAAGCTCCGAGTTTTTGGCTTATGTTTTAGATGCTCGTTGTGCATTTCACAGTTTATGCTCATACTTTCTCGTTTATATTTTGAGGATCTTTTGGTTTACAGTTTTTAGTTTCGTCCTTTGTTTGCGCGCACAATGCGGCGTATGCGCAACGTCGAGTGCTAACGAACTCGTCGCATAGTTTATGTTGCCACAAATATTATTTGATATTTGATACACGCACGCATACTTTCTCAGCTGTGCCAGTGTGTGTGTGTGTGTGTGTGTGTGTGTGTGTGCAGTCATATGCGTGTGTTTAGCTCCCAAAGCGTTAAAAAGTTTGCCTTACCTGGCAAAAACTTGAATGCTCAGCCAGCCGAGCTTAACCAAACACACACATACGCGTGCACAGAGAGAAAAATAGCGTGCTGAATTTAAATTTCAATCAGCTCTTCAAGAGTTTCTCTTATTAATTCTAGAACAATAAAAAAATTAAATTAAATGTCAATGAACTCTCTAAGAATTCGCATTCGCAATTCTATATAAATTGAATATTACTTGGTATATTTTTAATTTTAGCTGTAAAAAATCTTGAAATGCAGAGTTTCGTATGTATACAAAAAATAAATCTAAAAAAAATTACACTTATTTTAAGTCCAATTGAAATGCAGGTTTGCAGTGTACACTGTGAAATGTGTTGAATCAGGATTAATAATTTTGTGTAAATTACAAGAAGGCGTGGCAGACCCCACAAAGTATATATAAAAATATTATCGTTTAGTACAATAAGCTGAGTCCATTTTGCCCTGATCAAGATTATTAGAAATATTGGATGCCACGCCCTCTTAAATTCTAGTTTCGTTTAAATTTTTATCGTTCTTCCATCTTATCAACATTGCCATTTACTTTCGTAGTAAGAAGTTGGAAATATTTTGTTTCAAGTACGTGTTTCTTGATATTTTTCTGCCTGTGTGTATGTGTGCATGCGAGAGTGTAGGTGTGTTTGTGTGTGTCTTCAACTATATGAGTGTTAGTGTTAGAAAACCGTGTCGCCTGTATCCGTAACTAATTAGCAACATGACTCACCTGGGAAACTAAGCGCGCTCTGTTCTAGCATTGCACTGTCTATATCTATATCTGTATGTGTGTCTTTATATTAGCATGTGTGTATGTGTGTGTGAGTGTGTGTGAGTGTGTGTGAGTGTGTGTGAGTGTATGTGTGTTTATTAAGGCGCATAAGGCAATGAGCTACTGTGTGTGTGGCTTTGTTGATAGAGCCACGAAATGTTTTTGTCTTGCCGCCTCTTGCATAGTCTGCCATCTAGCTACCATCTCCTATGTACACTCAGAAAAATAAACAATGTTTCGTAAAAAAAACAACATTTTTGTTTAACTTTGAATGCGCATAGCTTTACTAAAACTCAACCGATAAAGTTGTCATCGATTGTTTTGCAGCTATACGCTCAAGTGAAGATGTTTGTTCTTGGATCAAGAGGACTTTTGAAAATCGCAAGCTCATGATTTGAGTAAGAAAACTCTTGATTTTCCTCTCAGTGTACCTGCCGCTGCTCTACGTGCCTCTGAACTGCGTTTTGGCCCTGGGGGTGCGCTCTATATGTATGACAGTATGACAGTAATGACGGCAGTAACGCAACGCGCAAATGGCAAACAAAAAACCGCTAATTAGTTGAAAATAAATAATGAGAAAATGTTTCCAAAATGCGCCACGCGAAGCCAATTGAAATCGCATACCCTATCTCTCTCTCTCTCTCTCTCTCTCTGTGAATGTAGTCTCCATCTGTATATGTGTGTGTGTGTGTGCTGCTATGCATGTGTGTGAATCTTAGTCTGCAGTTTTTATGGGTCAAGCAAGTATAAAAGATAACGCCATAGTGCCAAGAGGCATGATTATGCATTCTCAGCACTTCAACACATTTGTAGAAAATTGTTTTGTTTTACTATGTTTAAATTTTCCAAATTATTTTACAATTATTTAACGCACTACAGAAATTCTGCATTACTGGTACCGCCTTAGTAATGGGTTGCAATTGTTGCGCTTTGCTTGGGATTTGTAAATAAGCCAAGTGTTTTTTTAATTTCGATGTTTTTTTAGTTCTTTATCGGAATTATTGTTGTAAAAATATTCATTCTAACAACAAAGGATCTCCAAAATATATTTAAAATATTTATATTCTTAAAAAACTATAATTTTATTTGTATGAATAAATAATCTAATTATATTTATTGCAATAGAAAAAGATTTTAAAGAATATATATTCTTATTAGATTATTAGATTAAAAACTTACACATAATTTAACAATACCAAAAGGTAAAAATTAATCGCAAATCGAAATCAATACTTGTAGTAGGAGGTTATAATTTTCCTTGTTCTAATTTATTTTCAATACTTTTTCAATACTCGAATTCTCGGTCTATTATTGTCCACTTTTGACAATTACTTTGTCTTATTTTATAAAATAAATGCAATTCAAGTGCTAGATAAATCAAGTATTTCGCAAACAATTCTCGTTTCTTAATTTTTAATATTCCATGCCGAATTCAAGCTCTAATTGGGCATAAGAGATTTGTGGAAAAGTGTTGCCACACCACAAACAATTCTCGATGCTTAATTTTTGAGTTTTTCTAAGCAAGTTATAGGCGAATTGTGGAAAAGTGTTTCAATCGCATACTGTTTTGCTATGCGTGCTCGCTTGTTAGCTCGGTTTGTTTAGTTGATTTCACTCAAGTCAAGTGATTTCTTGTTGAAGCATTGAATTTGCATACTTCGCAGCCTGCACATTCAATTGAATTTTTATGAGCTCAGCAACAGATCAGCAGCTCTAGTTGAAATGCTGGCAAACCGACTGACGACTGAAGCGGCTGCATCACGCATACGACTAGTCTGACTGGCTTATCTGCCAGTAAAAATACTACCCAAGCAAAAGCCGTAAAATACGCAAAACAGCTACAGAGTGAAAGTTGAACAAAAAACGAAAAGCTTCTGCAGTCCAATGTGCAGAGGCGACTACACAATTGTCTTAATAACTTTGTTGTTAATTATGCGATTGGGTTTAAAATTTCAGCATAGATTCTTAAAGTTTTGAAACAACAACATGAGAAACATGAGCCTCATATATCAAATAATATGCAGTTTACACATTTTAAAATTTGTTATTAAAATCGGAAGCTTAAGGTCCAATTTAAGATTTCTTCTATTCTACTTATCTTGTGCTTCCTCATACGACCTTTGCATAAGTTACAGGGTATTTCGAGAATACATAACTTGTGGCTGAAACGTCAGCGACAGCCGCAACTGGGACTTAACTTGGGCTTTTGTTTCTAATGTGGCTTCGATAAGGATAAGAGAAAGTGGCTCAAGGCCAGGCCACTTGCTCGCTATCTGTGTGCGGGCGGTGAAAACTTTTTTATCGACCACAAAAGAGAGGGAAAAAACACCAGAAACAAAAACAGAAAACAGAGCGAAAGCACAAACTTTTCGTCATGCATGCCATTTTTATGCAAATCAAAACGTTTTTAATCGCTTTAAGGCCGGCTCAAAAATAAACGTACAAAAAACTGTTCGAAAACAAACCAAAAAACAAAAAAAAAAAGCCAAAAAACGTGCCATTTCGCTGAGTCCCATGACGAGCCGCAACTTTGTCCGGCAATAGCGAAATAAACACGTAATTAAAACCGCACGTTAATGGACTTACTAGATGCTAGACCGAAGAACGAAAGGATGGCCGAGAGGAGAGGAGAGGGAAGGCACAGACACTGGGGTCAAAGGTTGAGCCCCATTTGAATTCGAAAAACATTCGCATTAAAACGCTAAAGAAATTCCAAAAGTTTACAAGCTGTCATTGCAGCTCTTTCTCTCTCTCTCTCTCTCTCTCTCTCTCTCTCTCTCTCTCTCTCTCTCTCTCTATCTCTCTCTCTCTGTTTGTCTCTCTTTTTGTGCCTAAAACTATTTCAATATAAAATTCATTTCATTTGGTTTCATTGAGAGCCAAAGCAAGAGATAGTTAGCAGCATAGTTAGACAGATGAATAAAGAGTGTATTTGGCATTGAGGCTGGAAAAACGCAAAAACGCCAAAATGAAAATGAAACCAGTGGGGACAGAGCCGATCAGTCGTAAGCGCCTGACTGTAAAATACCCTGTACTCTATATTTTAAATATTATTGACAAATAAATTTATGAAATATTATGCGCTAGGAATAAGCAATTGTAAAAAATGAAGTTATATTTAAAGGAATAAATATATATATACATATGATAGAGGGTATAAAAGCTTTATATGTTCTATAAAACGTACAGGGGGCGTGGCAATCATCATTTGATGTAAACTTAAGCTGCGCCATGATCTGCATTTCATCATAATATATAAACCTTATTGTTCAGTCACGTCTCCTACTGCCTGTTCTATTCATTTGTACAAATTTATTAACCCTGCTTTGATCAATTACATGGATGCAGGGTATAACAACTAAAATCAGCAAAACAAACAAAGGCCGAGAGAGCGTGAGAAAGCCAAAGTGGCCGAGAGAGAGAGAGAGAGAGAGAGAGAGAGGCAGAGGGAGCAAGAGAGAGAACGGAAAAACAATGGCAAATGAAATAAATGAAAACGAATGAAGCCAAAAAACCACGCGAAAGTTTTCTTGTTAAAATCCCAAACTCAACTCTTTCCATTAGCATACTCTCCACACTTCCTGTTGTCATATAGGCCACACACACACACACACACTCTTTCATACACACACAAACACACACCAATGTCAAAGTTCGCGCCGTTTAAAGTTTTTGTTGCGTTGCGATTTTCCAGCGAAAATTAAAAGAAGCCTCCGAAACACTCAACTAAAATCGACACTTGGGGCTTTCCCGCTTAACTTTCTCTCTCTCTATCTCTCTCGTCTTCGTCCCTTCCTGCCTGTCTGCCTCTCTGCCCCTCTGCCTCTCCGCTGCGCCATATGCAATTAAAGCTAAACATAAGTTGAATCCCAGATTTTGGTTTCAGCTCAAATTCTGCGCTCCTCACGCTTAACGCCTCGCTCTGGCTGCTCTGCTTATTTGCATTTCAACGCGTCTTGTTAGCCAAACTTGCAGCTTAGAGAAGGAGCGTTTGAAAAGTGAGACAGCGAGAGATAGAGAGAGAAAGAGACAGAGAGGGAGAGAGAGAGTGGGATGTAGCGATGCAGAGACTGGGAAACGACTTTTGGTGCCTGTGGCTAGCGGGTTGTGGTGGCAACAGCTGCAGTTCGAAATTTCATGGCTGTCACCGTCTAACGAGCCGGCATCATCGCTCAACAGCTGAGGCACTCGTATAACAGTATAACAGATTATAAACAACAACATAAGGAAACACAGGAAACTCAAATGCATTGGAATTTAAACGAGCATATGTCTGATATCCTTTAAGAATTCAAGACTGAAATGCTTAACATAGTTTTGTATAACAGTTGAAGCTAAGTATAACAATTAAATTATATATAACAGTGAACTAAGACGTATTAACTAACTATTAATTAAGTGAGATGAGGTTGCATAAAACTGTATAACAGTTGTGTATAACAGTGTCATACAATAACTAGCATAAGCTATTTATGTGAAATTTTAATCGAACTTAATTTGGCAATTCTGTACAACAGTTTTAAATGCAGTGTTGCACAGAACATAAGGAAGAATACATTTGATTAAATAAGTGAAAGCTACATAATCGCATAGCAACATATGATAGTATACCAGTATAAAAGTTTTATATAATCACTAAATAAGCATGAAACGTTTTGAAAAGTTTAACGATGCATTTGTATAACGCTCTTTGGCAAGTTAAAATATTATTTTGTATTACTTTATATGCCATTCTAAAAAGAATAATATGAAATTTGTATAACATCAGTATAACAGTTTTGTTTCAGCATCAACTGGGTCAAGTGTTTGGACTACAGCTTGCATTAGAAATGCTCATTCTGCCGAGTAAAATCATATTTTTGCATAATGTTCTGTAGCGAAAAGGATATTTTAATGTATTTTCCAACACTGTCAATGTTTGTATGTGTACGCCATCTTATTCGTCGGCTAAGAAAACTCAATTTAGATTCGGTTTCGTTGGCATTAGGCGGGTCAAGGTTCACACAACAGCTACACACTGTGCGTGGGTGTGTTAGAGTGTGAGTGTGTGTGAGTATTTGCAGACTAGGAATGAGACTAAAATGTATTCAAATGCGAGTAACAGCCCATTTGTCGCATTAAATAAGAGTTACAAATGGAAGATGGCTTCACATCCCACTCGGACATACTTACCAAAAAGGGTAGGGAGGAGGAGCACAAAAAAAAGAAGGAAGACAAAGCAAAGAGAAAGAATGCGAGGCAAGAGGCAAAATGAAACGTGCTAAGCAAATAAACACATGAAGAAATTCTAAATTTAATGCTAAAAGCTATTGAAGCATGCCTAAACCCCAAACAAAGATACGAATACAGATACAAAGAGAAACACACACACACGCACACAAACACAGACACAGACACACACATACATACACATACACATTTACACAAACACTTACACTTAGGCCGTAACGCTGTCTTAAATGAAATCTTGCCACACAACTACAAAAATCACGTCTACAAGAGCAAATAGTGACAATTGAGCAAAGTCCAGATGGGGTAGGCAACACTGCCAAGTACCCTATAGCCCTTTAGCCATAGAGTTTAAATTAATAAAATATATGTTATCCAAAAAGGTTTCGATATGCCATTCTTTTATTGTAAATTTCCGAAAGCTAAACATATATTGCATTTTCGACATATCCAATATGTTTTTTATTTTTACTTACATTTGCTCATTTTTTCCTTGCTTTTAAAATTAAAAAAAAAAATAATCTCATTTAAAATCTTAAACAAAAATGTCTAACACTTTTAATTTTTTTTTTTTTGCTTTAAAGTTTTCTAGATCGGGTAGGCTACACTTGCTAGTACACCATAACAGCAAAAATATTGATCCAACTAAAAAATAAGTATATATTTAAAAATGTTTCTGATATATATATTTTTGCATTTTTTTTCAAGCTTCCGATATTTTGAAACTAAAAAAATTTCTTTTTATTCTGCCACGCTTAAAAATCAATATCTACACTTAAAATTAAATATATCCCAAACAAATATAGAATTGCGAAACTTTCTTAATGTGCAATGCTCATTATGCTGTGTTTTACAGGGTATCGCAAGCAAATTTAAAGCAATTTCAATTCGCTTGTTGACGCTGCTCTGGCCCATTTTGAACTGTTGTCATTGTTTTGTGTTCTGCTTTCTGCTCTCTGTTTTCTGTCGCTTTTTTGCATTCTCCTGCGGCCATATGCGACAGTTTTTTATGGTCCGTGCTGAGGTTGCGCCTCGTGCTGTGATAAGCGAAATCAAACGTCAAGCCGGCAATGTAAACAATTTCCAAATGTCCCCCAGAAGTGTGAGAATGTGTGTGCGCGTGTGTGAGCACACACGCACACATAACCAATACAAATGCAAACGAGTGTGCTCGTCAAGTCATGGCGCTGATTTCCGTTTTTCCGCTTCCGCTTCCGGACAGCTGTTGATGTCGCATAACGGTGCCGAGACTCATAATGCAAACGCCATAAATAACACACAAAGCGAGGGGCATTGTCGAGCAACCGATAATAGCATTAATGTATCTAGATACTCACAAATGACTCTGAGTGGCAGTGTGAGTGCGTCTGAGTACATTCATCACACCTGAGTGGAATTGAATACAACATCTGAAGCAGCTGAGACGACGAGACGAGCGACGAGAACAAGCGTGCCGGAAGCGAACCACATAGAAATATGAGAAACATTCTTGAATCTCACAATCACTTTAAGCAAATTGCATATCAATTAGCTTTTGTCAGTCAATAAAACTAGCAGCTCTATTATTTGCATAGTATTCTGCTAAGGCGTTAGGGCATTTTCGATTAGGTCAATTTGGATTATGAATCGGACAAAGTTTGCTCTTAAAATTAATATCTTTAAGTGCTTTGCACACACTACAAATACTTTTCTATTGCGCTCTCGCTTGCTCTCCATCTCCATCTCTGTCTTTTTCTCTTCTCTGTTTCTCTTTCTCTTTTTTTTCTATCTCGCTGTCAATTGCCATGTTTGGGCTTGTGTAATTCCATAACCATTATTATTCCATGCACCATGGCCGCAGGATATACAAATTGAAAAGCAATTTCGACTAATTTTAAACAAATTGCTTGAATAATTCCAAAATGAATTCATACGCACTCACACACATATTCACACACACTCACAAAAACTATGCACCAGCTTATATAAAATAAAAACAATATCGATAACAATTAGAAACAAGTGCTCCACAAGAGCACCACCGAAAAATAATTGCTCTACAAAAGACGATGACTGAAAATTATACAAATATTCGTGGCGAAGTGTGAAATATGATTTTAGAGGGTCTATGGGGTTTATAGCAAGAAAATAGCTATAGTTATATATTTAGAAGATTAAAGAAGTTGAAGAAGATTGTTCACAACGATAAAACATGAATAGGATACTATTGAGAACAACAAATTACAATAGAAAGAAATAGCATAAAGAAGAACAAGGAACTTTAGAAGTCATAGCATTAAAATATACAAAAGAGACCTTTTATATAGTTTATCAAAAAGAGGCTTATAAATATATTTAAAACAATAGTCTATTCAATTCTGCTTGATACAAAATTATGAAACATATTAAACTATTTCTAACGAGCGCGAAGCGCGAGCTGTACGTCGAGCAAAAATACAGAGCCTTTGTTACAGATTAAGTGTTGATAATACTAAATTATATCTGAAATAAAATCAAGTATTTATTTAATTTGCAAATATTTCTCAAATTAATATTAATGTCTATCTTCACTTAAGTAGAACCATTTTAGATTTGTAATAAAAGCAAATTCAAATCAAACAGAGCTGGCGTGGTAGCCTATATACCCTGGGGATTTGTGGGAAGCCCAACACTGAAAATGTTTGCCCGCGACAGCAAATAGGAATACACAAAGCCCAACAACAACTATTTGTATTGAAAAAAATGCAATTTTACAAGCAATTAAAACTTGAATTGAAATGTTTTCGGGGGCAGCAAAAAATACAAATGGGTCGCAAAATAGTAACGAAAGGAAGCAAGAAAATCTGCCAATGGCTTGTTTAAAATGCGTTTGAACGTTAAACGCTAAACCGTGGGAGTCGAAACCAGGCCAAATGTGTAACGATGTGTGTGTGTGAGTTGTGGACGGAGGGAGGAGGCAGGAGGGAGGGGCGTCATGTGACCTTTGGGAGTAACTGAATCGTAAGCGGAGCAATAACGAGGTACAGTTTATGCCAAAGTTTTTGTTTTCGCGCGATTTTCGAAACAACTTTCAAATCCCGCAGCAACAATTCCCACAACCAGAGCATCAAGTGAGAGATTGTGCTACAAGATTTATGCGAATATTATTTGGTCTAGTGAATGGGTTAGAACTGATTCAGGGGGAGGGGGAAGAGGGGAAGAGCTAAAGCTGCCTAGTGTATTACATAAGTTAGTTAAAGCTATTGTTATAAGGGTAAAAACAAAGCAAATGTATAAAGATAAAGTATAAAGATATTAAAGATCTAAATACTATTAATGAATACAAATTAAAGCTGCGAATAATAGATTAATAAAATAGAAAATTGTTTGAAAAATTATTAAAAAATAAAATACTGCCATAGAAAAATAAATAAAAAATTAAACAAACAAATTTATTAAAATGTTTGACAAGAACTTAGAAAAACCCAATCGAAATAATAATGTTAGGTAAAATTAAAATTCAAGCAACTTGCACAGCTCACACTCTCACATTTAATTCCCAACTGAGCTCGTTATGCAACACTGGCAAACAGTGCACAGCAATCAGCCCCAGACGCATATATAGCAGGTATATAGCTTGAGCTTTGGAGCTGTAATTGGTACGCATTGATTGCTATCTAATATGCCGAAAACTCAAAAATATGTTGGACCATTGTGCGGTGCTCGCTTTGTGCTTTGCAACACTGGCTGCCTGTGCAGGGTTGCCACCTGTTCTAGCATGACGTTCAATTAAATTTTGTTACTATGGCTGCCAATTTGTGTGCTCTCGATTGGTGCTTGGCGATAGCACAAATGTTGACAGTGTTGCACACACATACGACTCTTCCTCTCTCTCTCTCTCTCTCTCTCTCTCTCTGTCTGTCTGTCTGTCTCGCTCGCACACACACGTACTCTAATCCCTTTGGAAAATGGCCGCGCTGTCAACAATTGTCGAGTTGGTTAGTTTGGGCTTTTGGTTTTTGGTTTTGGTTTCGGTTTTTGGCTCCGGCTCTGGCTTTGTTCTCTCCCTCTCTCTCTCTCTCTGCAACTGGGTGGCAAGAGAGAAGAGAAGGCATTGAATTAATTGCTTTATGAGCTGCAATAAAAGAGGCGTGGCAACAAGAACAAGCACAACAAACAAGTGGCAGCTGTTGGCATTTTTGTGAACTGCAATTAGCAGCAAATAAAATAATTTACGATTGTAACGAGCAAAAATGCCGCACTACAGCGCACTCTAGCGGTCAGCTTCCGCAGCTGACCAAGCGAGGGCGGCAAGTAGGCAAGGGGCAAGGAGCGAGGGGGCAAAGAGAACAACAGCCGTTGCCCGTTTGCGTGGTAATAACAACAAATTGCCAAAAATGCTTGTCCACTTAGTTCAGTGAGGGAGCGACGAGTGAGGAAGTGAGGAAGTCAGAGAGGGAGAGGAAGAGCGGGGCAGACTGGCGGATTCTGATTTTCATTCACATTCCAATTCCAATACTCACACACACACTCACTCACACACACACATGCGGGAGTGGAATCTTATTAAGCCACTTTAGATTTATAGCCAGCTTTTAGGCACATCCAGCTGGAGGGGGGCAACTTGGGGGCGTGGCTCTTTATTAAATTGCCCATACTCCCTGCAGCCCCTGCTACCCCCCCCCCCCCCTCTCCAAGCATACGAAACGAAATTTGTCCATCAATTTTCGTTTGCAAATGTATTCGAATATTTCGTTGGGTAAATGCCAATGCAAATGAATATATGAACATGAATATGAATACACAATTCACGAATGAATACGCGTCGGCACGGCCATGAATGTGCAAATCTGAATAAATAGATGAATTGCTTTCAGCCACCTCCAACTAACTCCTTCGCAAGTAGATTAAACCCCTTTGGATTCAAATTAAATCTTTAGCTTGTTTGCTTTACTGCATTCCGGTGTTAAGTACACTGGGAAAAAAACTATTGCTATATTTGTACTATTTGAATACATTTTCGATATAAATACGTTCTGGGTAATCTTATATCAGAATCGACTTAGGCCTTCTAACTCTTCCTAAAACCAGTCTTTTTGAAATAGATTCTCATGTTAAACTTTTTTCTACATTTTTTAAAATATAACCCATTCAATAATTTTTAAATAATTTATTGATTATTTATTAATCTCCATTCTCCATTAATTATCAAGTCTTATACATACTCTTTGAAATTTCATCCTAAGTATATCTGTATTCTTTCTAATGTGTAAAATACGCGACTAGGATCCATCTGTGACATATATTCGCTCTTAATGCGGTCTTATATTTTTCCCTTTAACTCTACAATTTATCGTCTATAATTTCTATATCTTTAAACAATTCTTTCAATTTCCCTTCAACATTCTCTTCGTACTCTTACTTTCAACTCGATTCCAACCCCAACCTATATGAAAGCCATGTTTAGCCCAATCAAGGAGTAAAATCCGTTTCAGCACAAAATGGTGTTGAAAAGTTAAATAAATCAGAGCTTAAATAGCCAAATATCAAAGCAGCTGGCACGACTAAACAATACCCTGTAACTAAACAAATGTCAGAAAGCACATACTTCTATTCCTCTGCTACGAGCCATCAAAAGATTTCTGCTCATTGCTCTATTTTAGCATGCTAAGCCCTAAATTAAACTACCCGCTAGCTGGAATGACTTTACGGGGTATTAAAGAAAAACAACAACAGAATTATGCTGTACCTAGTCATGAGTGCCAAAAAAATGGATGTCGATATTGTGGGGTTGGCAGGGGAGTTGTATGGATTGGGTTTATTGGCGAAGCGTTGGGCGGAGGTTGGTGGGCGGAGGGGTGAGAACTGTTTGAGGCATGCATAAATAAAAATGTGGCATGTTTGGGTCAGAAATAGCATGACATTTTAGAGTGGCCAACAAAATGGCGGCAGATAACGGCTAACGGTAACAGTAACGACAACAACAACAGCACAAAAACGAAAATGTTTAGCAAAGGGTTGCGCTCTCTAACAGACCTTTTGCCTCAGGGGATGAGACTTCCGTACACTTCAAAAAAAAAAACCTTAAAACATTTATGCATGTCAAAATTTGTTGTGTGCGAAATTTACTTGAGCTGAGTAAGATTTTTAGGGAATCTAAAGTTTCTTAATTTAAAGTACTTCTTATTTGTTGTAAGTGTATCTTAGATTATCTTAAATATAATTAGATCAAATTATATTTCTACATTCTGAATTAATCCTAAAATATCAAGCATTATTAAAAAAGTTTGTATGCGTTTCTTAGAGTGTACTCTTCCTCGCCCTCATCCTCATTCTCATCCTCATCCATATCCATGTCGCATGTCCGAGTCTCGAATCGCTTGAGAGCAATGTGGTGCCTAGGCTGAGCTCCAACACTCTTGGGGTCTTGGGGTCTTGGGGTCTTGGGGTCTCGGGGTCTAGCGCAGGAGCCACTGAGCCATAAAAATCAATAAAGTCAACGCTTGTTATGCTGTTGTTCCAGCTACGCCGAGGCTAGTGCTATTGTGAGTCACCTGGCCGGGCTAAGGCCATCAATTGGGCCCAAACTGAGACCGGGTCAGGTCACAGCACGGATCAGTATAATTTCCTGCTCCCTCCCCTCCCCCTCCCTCCATCACCCCTCTCGCCCACAACTGGCAATGAGTCCTCGGAGAGTCTCTGCACTTTGTTTGAGTACACAAATTTAAGTTTAACAACAATTTGCCAACTGCCGGCGCAAAATGAAATTCATAATCAAGCGCAGCAGCAGCATAGGCATGACTACTAAATACCCTGCACCTGTAGCAAAGCTACCATTTTCAAGCTGTATAAAGTATAATATTTAGACAGGGAAGTAATGAAATAAACCTCGAACAATTACAGCCAATTACATATTGAAAACTTTTATAAATTTATTCCATTATCGAATTAATTTTTCCTTTTTATAAAGTAGAATATCAAAGCTTTATTTGAATCTTCTGAGGGTTAACCCAATGAAAAAATTAAATTTACTTTATTTACATACATATATTGCTGAAAATTAATACAGATGAAATATTTTACAAATTAAATATTAAGCACAGTTTAAAAACTATAGATATATATTCAATTTAAACTATTGATGTAATTATTAAAATGTATATATTTGTAATACTTGCCATACTTATATGATTGAAAAACTATTCATATTATTTCCAAATTTAAGATAAAGCTTAAAAAAGCTTAATATAATTAATACATATTTTAGTTACAATTTATAAAAGAATTTGTTTCCTGCTTTCACTTGATATAATACTTATAAAAAGAGCAGAAAATATGAAAAACAGGAGATTTATCTAAAGAAAACATTTAAGCTAAGCATACCTAAATTTTTCTACTCGTCCTCCAGCTAAAACTCTTTTTTCTGGCCATCGAATTGTACAGGGTATTGAAGGCCTACGACAAGCTACTAAGTGACACAAAAGCAACACACACATATTTGCGAAAATCAAGTTGATCCTTTTGCAAATATGTCAAACAATAACCTCCTCCATTTGGAGTTCCTTCCTCTTCCTTCCCCCTCACCCCTCCACTTGCCCTCGCTTCTGCTCCCTGACAATTGTCAATTGTGTAACATATTATTATTTTTCTCATTTCATGTACGGGCAGCAGACATTTTTTGCCTTTTACAGCATATGTACAGTCTGTCAATTTGGTGGGTCAATGTGGAGTGTTGTATTGTTTTGGGCTCTTCATTAGCAGCCGCCCGAGTCCAAGTGGGCGGTATTCAGAGGGTCCTAAGTGTATGTCGTACATGTTAAGGGGCAGCACAGCGGAATGAGCGTGTACACAGCGAGAAAAATGCTGTATCAAAATGCAATTCGATTAAATTTAGTTCAGCAGTTTGCCAATATATTTAAGACTTCAGAAAATTAGAGATATTATAATTTACTGCAAATATGGATTCCAAGAAAGAGTATTTCGAAATAAGCAACAAGGAAATCAAACTATCGATTTAGTCCGATATATTGCCTTAGCAAAATAACCGCTATATATAAAAAATATTTAATTGTTATTTTTTTTAAATTAAATTTATATTAGTTTTTGCATTCCCAGATTATTGGATTTTTTTCTTATTTTTTTCTTATCTTACTCATACTTAAATTCCGTCGGTTTATTAAATTTTATGCTTAGTTTTAATTGATATATTAAATTATCTCTGTCGGCTGCTCTTAGTAAAAATCAAATAAATAAAAATATAAAAAAAAATTGTTAAAAGTATATTTAATATAAAACGTAATTTGTCTTATATTCTTGATAGATTTCTTTTTATTGGATATTATTTTATCTTGTATCATTTCATATTATATTCTTTTATTTTGCATTATTTTCTTTTCTTATATTTGTTTTATTTTGTTAGAATGTTTAGCTTGCTTGATATAAATTCGGTCCCAATTTTACTATTTTGGTCTTTTGTCGCATATCATGTTTTTAAATGCTTGTTATGGAATTCCTTTGAGTTGCTTCTCTCTGTGTATTTGCAGCTTGTTAGTGTTTCCCCCACACTACCCACTACTGAATATGCCGCACAAAAGGCAAATTTTTGTCAAAACTCCTGGTACACTTCACGTCCGTACCAGTGTTCAGTCCATCCTGTCAACTGTCGACAATTTGTTGTGCTTTTTATTAGGACAATGAAGTTGGGCGCAGAATGAAGGACGTGGCACAACTTTGGTTGAGGGCCGTTGCTGCCCAACGAGGCCTGGCATAAATGTTTCATAAATGTGCGGACATTGTACGGCGCCAAGAAAGGAAATTCCCCCCGGCCACCCTTTAGCCTTCTCTCCTTCTCTCACATACTTCATCTCTCTCTTTCTTTCTCTCTGTCTCTGTTTTGCAAACCAAAAGAACCCAACAACCGGCAGCTGCTGTTGGACATCTGAAAATTATGAGAAGCACTTGGCCAGCGGCTCTGTCCTGTATCCAGTGTCCAACGTCCCATCGTCCCACTGTACATCGTCCCATTGTCCCACTGTCCCATCGTCCAGTGTCCAGTGTCCAGTGTCCTGTGCCCTGTGGTCCGGCTGTCTCAGTTCCTTTACGGCATGCGCTCCCGGCCATTCAGTATTTCACATCAAAAAATATATAAAATTATTATGCACAGAAAATGAAAGAGTTGAAACTAAGTCTCAGAGCCGCAAATGCTTGAGAGCGCCACTTAAAAGATATTTACTCTGAATTTATCTACATCAAAGCTTTAAAAATGTGTGCTCAAAGTTTGCCCAAAGTAAATCATATTCTGCATGTCATAAATTGTTTTTATGCACATGGCATGATGGTTTCTATTTCAAAAAATACTGCAAGTAAATCAAAACAAAAACCAGTATTTAATCTATTTAAATATTGCATTTTTCTGATAATAGGATGATGAGAAGTCTAATCAAGTCATCTTTAAGAGGTAGACGCTTAAGATATCCTTTCCTTTTCGAAGACTCTGTTTCTTAGAGTCTAAGAGGGTATATTAGTTTAAGCTGGCCTACTCAATTAACAATGCTCTAAGCAATAATGAATATTCAAAACTTCATAAATAGAGATTTCCATAAGCTAGAAAAACTATCAAAATGGTGTTTCAAGTTTTTTAAATGGGTAATAAAAAACTTAATTTATTTCAGACTAAGCT
This sequence comes from Hypselothyrea guttata, assembly GCA_035045125.1. Lineage (NCBI taxonomy): Eukaryota > Metazoa > Arthropoda > Insecta > Diptera > Drosophilidae > Hypselothyrea > Hypselothyrea guttata. The sequence goes on along the minus strand of JAWNNJ010000449.1, from coordinate 3,263 downwards.
CTATATACTCCTCTCAATATCCTGACAATATTCACCTACAAATCTATAGCTGGGCTTAATTTGAAACTCATGACAAATAACGATTAGATTCTCGTTTATAGTCTGAATTAACATAAGAACTACTTTTTAAAAATCTACAGTGAAGCGTCTCTCTTTCCCTCTCTCTTTCTTTCTCTCTCTCTCTCTCTCTCTCTCTCTCTCGCTCTCTGTTTGTGTTGCTTTCACTCTCGTTCCCTTACAGTAATTCAGGCCATTTTACAGTCAATTGATTTGCAATGTCTGCTTTTTGAAGTGAACTGTGTAGGGTTATATGGGGGAAGGGAATTGTTTAGCTGCTCGAAAGTATGCAGCACAATTTTAATATCGTGATAGGAAATGTACCCCACACATACGCACACTCTCTCTTTCTCTCTTTCTGTGTGTATGTGTGTGGGAATACATGTACAAGAAATACATAAATTGAGCGCATAAAAATCAATTTGCCGTAACCGCACAAGGCAAATAAAGTGGCCCAGACTTTGGCGACAAGACGTTCGACCAAACAGACCAAAGAGCGAAACACATGCGGAGCAAGAGCTACAAAGGAAAGAGAGGCAGAGAGACAGAGAAGACACAGCGACACTGAGGACAAGACAAAGAAAAGCCAAAGAGACCAAAAGACCTAAATACCAAAGCGCACAACACAGCAAGAAGACACAGAGCCTCTCTTATAAAGTACACGCAGAAAAATGCTATATCAAATTCAAAAATATCCAAATTTCTTGCATTTCGTTTATGGTTAGTTTAATCATAATTTATTTTAAAATTCTTTAAAATAAGTGGAATAAGTGGATTTTAATGGAAGTAAGTACAAATGCAACTTTATTTTTTTCTAAGTGCTGAGTTAAAGTTGTGGCTGGCATTCCTAGGCGTCTTGGCAAATTGTCTGTTGCCTTGCTTTTTCACTCTCTCTCGCCATCTCTGTCTCTCTCTCTCTCTCTCTCTCTCTCTCTTCTGTTTCTGTCCTTGTATCTCTTTGAGCCTTCAGCGTGGGCGTATTGGTAGCATGTGGGCATGGCGCATGCTGTTGCATAAAAGCCAAGTCCAAGGCAATCACAGCGTTTATTTGCATACTTTTCGGCTGCTTTACATATTTATTATGATTTCGTTTTCGGCTCTCCCACACCGCACACTGGTCGAAAATTCCACATTTTGTATGCATAAATTCAATATTTTTATGCTGAAATATGACTAATATTTTCTAAATCTGTATTACCCAAATACATATAATCCATAACTTTTAGTTGAATTAACCCAGATTTTTTATCAGTGTTGCAAAGATTACTAATCGATCAGCCAATTGCTTGCAAAAATATGCGGCAAAATGGCGTCAGAATTTGAGCTTTGGCAGTTTCTTTAATTTTTTTACTAAATCGTGAATAAAAAATATGGATAATACTGCCAAATTTATGTGAAATTATTAAAATATGGTTGACAGCAAATTCTGTTTTTTTTTTTCTAGCATTCTTTCTTATTCTTTTATTTTGTTTTATACAGAAAAAATGGCGATTCGACCATTGTGCACTGGATGCCCCTGTTCCACTCCTTTTCTCTTTCTACTGCTGCTTAGCATTTTGTGCAGGAGCAAAACTTATTTTTATTTTTATTAATCATAAATTGATGCCTGCAAGTGCACTCTCTCATGTGTGTATATTTTATACGCTTGGGTCTAACTTTGGGTCAGTTAATAGATAAAAAAAAAGACGTCGGAAACACACACGCACCTAAAATATACACGCCGTAATTTATGCCTGCTCGACAGCTTAAATGGGGTGTATTGGGCTCGTGTGGGTCCAATGCCCGGCTCTTAGCCTGGGTAATCTTCTACAAAATGATTTACAACTACAGACAACTACACGCATTAGGTTAGCTCAGCCCCAACTTGTAATAGTCGTAATAATAGCAATAATAATTTGCACAACCCTTTCGGCTTTTGTCAATTTTACCGCTCAATTTGTTAAGCTCCTACCAAAAAGGATACCACGTCTGTATCCTAAAGCTCAGAGAAAGTGGGCTTATAAGTAAACGCAGCCTACTATTCAGATATTACAGACTAAGGCTGAGAATGAGAATGGAGAATTTCAAATGAATTTGATTTTGAGACTTGGATTAAGCCAAAGATTGAGACAGAGATTGGGAATTATGCTGGAATTGTGAAAACAGGGTGAAACCGAGATCCAGTCTGTAAATGGGTGATATTGAAAAGAAGAAAGCGATTGGAGATCAATTCTTAATTTGTAACTTATATTAAGACTTAGATTAAAACTAGTATTAATTTAGAGACCAGTATTTTGACAAAGACCTAAGATGAGACTGAGATCTAGACTAAGATGTCAACTATCTTAATGATATAGGTATACAAAGTAGAGCTTGGAAACAGTTTGAGATTGGAATAAAGATAAAAACTTATTCAAAGATTGCTAAAAACTGCGACTCAGGTTGAATCTGATATATGGATATATGAAATATCATAATATATAGGATTAAGTCAGAGACTAAGAATGTGACTGGAATTGGAATAAAATTAAGAGGCTAAGATTGAGGCTGAGATTAGTATTGAGACAGAGACTTACTAATGATTCAGAAAGAGCTATTGGAAAACAAAGATTAAGAATAAACCTAAATTAAAACTTAAGCTACGAATGAGACTCATTTTCGAAATGAACTTCAAGGCTGTGAATGAGAAGCGGATTCAGATGCAGACTTGAGCATTCAATGAAAACGCAAGTTATCCGACTCCTCTCTTTCTCTCTACGCGTCTCTTTTTTTATTGACAGAGAATTGGTCTCTCTTTCTCTGTCTCTTAATGCGCTGAAGTTAAGAATTTGCATAACTCTATTCCGCTTTTCACCGACTGCGATTACGAATATTAAATAAAAGGTTGTGTTAGATTTTCAAAGTCGAGTCAGTGCCCTCTGTTCCTCGGTCCCTCTGTGTCTTCCTTGGACTCCCTTGTGGCATCCGGCAGCGTGACGAGGCCACGGGTCAGAATGAAAGTCAGGAACCTCTCTATGAACCTCCCTGGGTGTATGTCTCTTATCCTCGCGTCGTCGTGCATTTGATGAAGTGCAAAGTTGCATGTGAGCAGAGCAAATACACTGTGCAAAAAATATGAACACTAAAATTTTAATTTAGAATCATATATTCCAAAAACAATCTTTAAAATAAAAACAAAACTTTCTGGAGAATGGAAAATAAAATAAAATAAATCGAAATAAAAAACT
>JAWNNJ010000448.1:0-11500 GCA_035045125.1 Hypselothyrea guttata | reverse complement strand
ATTTGTATATCCTGCGGCCATGGTGCATGGAATAATAATGGTTATGGAATTACACAAGCCCAAACATGGCAATTGACAGCGAGATAGAAAAAAAGAGAAAGAGAAACAGAGAAGAGAAAAAGACAGAGATGGAGATGGAGAGCAAGCGAGAGCGCAATAGAAAAGTATTTGTAGTGTGTGCAAAGCACTTAAAGATATTAATTTTAAGAGCAAACTTTGTCCGATTCATAATCCAAATTGACCTAATCGAACTGCCCTAACGCCTTAGCAGAATACTATGCAAATAATAGAGCTGCTAGTTTTATTGACTGACAAAAGCTAATTGATATGCAATTTGCTTAAAGTGATTGTGAGATTCAAGAATGTTTCTCATATTTCTATGTGGTTCGCTTCCGGCACGCTTGTTCTCGTCGCTCGTCTCGTCGTCTCAGCTGCTTCAGATGTTGTATTCAATTCCACTCAGGTGTGATGAATGTACTCAGACGCACTCACACTGCCACTCAGAGTCATTTGTGAGTATCTAGATACATTAATGCTATTATCGGTTGCTCGACAATGCCCCTCGCTTTGTGTGTTATTTATGGCGTTTGCATTATGAGTCTCGGCACCGTTATGCGACATCAACAGCTGTCCGGAAGCGGAAGCGGAAAAACGGAAATCAGCGCCATGACTTGACGAGCACACTCGTTTGCATTTGTATTGGTTATGTGTGCGTGTGTGCTCACACACGCGCACACACATTCTCACACTTCTGGGGGACATTTGGAAATTGTTTACATTGCCGGCTTGACGTTTGATTTCGCTTATCACAGCACGAGGCGCAACCTCAGCACGGACCATAAAAAACTGTCGCATATGGCCGCAGGAGAATGCAAAAAAGCGACAGAAAACAGAGAGCAGAAAGCAGAACACAAAACAATGACAACAGTTCAAAATGGGCCAGAGCAGCGTCAACAAGCGAATTGAAATTGCTTTAAATTTGCTTGCGATACCCTGTAAAACACAGCATAATGAGCATTGCACATTAAGAAAGTTTCGCAATTCTATATTTGTTTGGGATATATTTAATTTTAAGTGTAGATATTGATTTTTAAGCGTGGCAGAATAAAAAGAAATTTTTTTAGTTTCAAAATATCGGAAGCTTAAAAAAAATGCAAAAATATATATATCAGAAACATTTTTAAATATATACTTATTTTTTAGTTGGATCAATATTTTTGCTGTTATGGTGTACTAGCAAGTGTAGCCTACCCGATCTAGAAAACTTTAAAGCAAAAAAAAAAAAAATTAAAAGTGTTAGACATTTTTGTTTAAGATTTTAAATGAGATTATTTTTTTTTTTAATTTTAAAAGCAAGGAAAAAATGAGCAAATGTAAGTAAAAATAAAAAACATATTGGATATGTCGAAAATGCAATATATGTTTAGCTTTCGGAAATTTACAATAAAAGAATGGCATATCGAAACCTTTTTGGATAACATATATTTTATTAATTTAAACTCTATGGCTAAAGGGCTATAGGGTACTTGGCAGTGTTGCCTACCCCATCTGGACTTTGCTCAATTGTCACTATTTGCTCTTGTAGACGTGATTTTTGTAGTTGTGTGGCAAGATTTCATTTAAGACAGCGTTACGGCCTAAGTGTAAGTGTTTGTGTAAATGTGTATGTGTATGTATGTGTGTGTCTGTGTCTGTGTTTGTGTGCGTGTGTGTGTGTTTCTCTTTGTATCTGTATTCGTATCTTTGTTTGGGGTTTAGGCATGCTTCAATAGCTTTTAGCATTAAATTTAGAATTTCTTCATGTGTTTATTTGCTTAGCACGTTTCATTTTGCCTCTTGCCTCGCATTCTTTCTCTTTGCTTTGTCTTCCTTCTTTTTTTTGTGCTCCTCCTCCCTACCCTTTTTGGTAAGTATGTCCGAGTGGGATGTGAAGCCATCTTCCATTTGTAACTCTTATTTAATGCGACAAATGGGCTGTTACTCGCATTTGAATACATTTTAGTCTCATTCCTAGTCTGCAAATACTCACACACACTCACACTCTAACACACCCACGCACAGTGTGTAGCTGTTGTGTGAACCTTGACCCGCCTAATGCCAACGAAACCGAATCTAAATTGAGTTTTCTTAGCCGACGAATAAGATGGCGTACACATACAAACATTGACAGTGTTGGAAAATACATTAAAATATCCTTTTCGCTACAGAACATTATGCAAAAATATGATTTTACTCGGCAGAATGAGCATTTCTAATGCAAGCTGTAGTCCAAACACTTGACCCAGTTGATGCTGAAACAAAACTGTTATACTGATGTTATACAAATTTCATATTATTCTTTTTAGAATGGCATATAAAGTAATACAAAATAATATTTTAACTTGCCAAAGAGCGTTATACAAATGCATCGTTAAACTTTTCAAAACGTTTCATGCTTATTTAGTGATTATATAAAACTTTTATACTGGTATACTATCATATGTTGCTATGCGATTATGTAGCTTTCACTTATTTAATCAAATGTATTCTTCCTTATGTTCTGTGCAACACTGCATTTAAAACTGTTGTACAGAATTGCCAAATTAAGTTCGATTAAAATTTCACATAAATAGCTTATGCTAGTTATTGTATGACACTGTTATACACAACTGTTATACAGTTTTATGCAACCTCATCTCACTTAATTAATAGTTAGTTAATACGTCTTAGTTCACTGTTATATATAATTTAATTGTTATACTTAGCTTCAACTGTTATACAAAACTATGTTAAGCATTTCAGTCTTGAATTCTTAAAGGATATCAGACATATGCTCGTTTAAATTCCAATGCATTTGAGTTTCCTGTGTTTCCTTATGTTGTTGTTTATAATCTGTTATACTGTTATACGAGTGCCTCAGCTGTTGAGCGATGATGCCGGCTCGTTAGACGGTGACAGCCATGAAATTTCGAACTGCAGCTGTTGCCACCACAACCCGCTAGCCACAGGCACCAAAAGTCGTTTCCCAGTCTCTGCATCGCTACATCCCACTCTCTCTCTCCCTCTCTGTCTCTTTCTCTCTCTATCTCTCGCTGTCTCACTTTTCAAACGCTCCTTCTCTAAGCTGCAAGTTTGGCTAACAAGACGCGTTGAAATGCAAATAAGCAGAGCAGCCAGAGCGAGGCGTTAAGCGTGAGGAGCGCAGAATTTGAGCTGAAACCAAAATCTGGGATTCAACTTATGTTTAGCTTTAATTGCATATGGCGCAGCGGAGAGGCAGAGGGGCAGAGAGACAGACAGGCAGGAAGGGACGAAGACGAGAGAGATAGAGAGAGAAAGTTAAGCGGGAAAGCCCCAAGTGTCGATTTTAGTTGAGTGTTTCGGAGGCTTCTTTTAATTTTCGCTGGAAAATCGCAACGCAACAAAAACTTTAAACGGCGCGAACTTTGACATTGGTGTGTGTTTGTGTGTGTATGAAAGAGTGTGTGTGTGTGTGTGTGGCCTATATGACAACAGGAAGTGTGGAGAGTATGCTAATGGAAAGAGTTGAGTTTGGGATTTTAACAAGAAAACTTTCGCGTGGTTTTTTGGCTTCATTCGTTTTCATTTATTTCATTTGCCATTGTTTTTCCGTTCTCTCTCTTGCTCCCTCTGTCTCTCTCTCTCCCTCTCTCTCTCGGCCACTTTGGCTTTCTCACGCTCTCTCGGCCTTTGTTTGTTTTGCTGATTTTAGTTGTTATACCCTGCATCCATGTAATTGATCAAAGCAGGGTTAATAAATTTGTACAAATGCATAAAACAGGCAGTAGGAGACGTGACTGAACAATAAGGTTTATATATATTTATGATGAAATGCAGATCATGGCGCAGCTTAAGTTTACATCAAATGATGATTGCCACGCCCCGTGTACGTTTTATTGCACATAGAAAGCTTTTATACCCTCTATCATATATATATATATATTTATTACTTTAAATATAACTTTATTTTTTACCATTGCTTATGCCTAGCGCATAATATTTCATAAATATTTGTAAATTATATTTAAAATATAGAGTACAGGGTATTCTACAGTCAGGCGCTTACGACTGATCGGCTCTGTCCCTACTGGTTTCATTTTCATTTTGGCGTTTTTGCGTTTTTCCAGCCTCAATGCCAAATACACTCTTTATTCATCTGTCTAACTATGCTGCTAACTATCTCTTGCTTTGGCTCTCAATGAAACCAAATGAAATGAATTTTATATTGAAATAGTTTTAGGCACAAAAAGAGAGACAAACAGAGAGAGAGAGATAGAGAGAGAGAGAGAGAGAGAGAGAGAGAGAGAGAGAGAGAGAAAGAGAAAGAGAGCTGCAATGACAGCGTGTAAACTTTTGGAATTTCTTTAGCGTTTTAATGCGAATGTTTTTCGAATTCAAATGGGGCTCAACCTTTGACCCCAGTGTCTGTGCCTTCCCTCTCCTCTCCTCTCGGCCATCCTTTCGTTCTTCGGTCTAGCATCTAGTAAGTCCATTAACGTGCGGTTTTAATTACGTGTTTATTTCGCTATTGCCGGACAAAGTTGCGGCTCGTCATGGGACTCAGCGAAATGGCACGTTTTTTGGCTTTTTTTTTTGTTTTTTTGGTTTGTTTTCGAACAGTTTTTTGTACGTTTATTTTTGAGCCGGCCTTAAAGCGATTAAAAACGTTTTGATTTGCATAAAAATGGCATGCATGACGAAAAGTTTGTGTTTTCGCTCTGTTTTCTGTTTTTGTTTCTGGTGTTTTTTCTCTCTCTTTTGTGGTCGATAAAAAAGTTTTCACCGCCCGCACACAGATAGCGAGCAAGTGGCCTGGCCTTGAGCCACTTTCTCTTATCCTTATCGAAGCCACATTAGAAACAAAAGCCCAAGTTAAGTCCCAGTTGCGGCTGTCGCTGACGTTTCAGCCACAAGTTATATATTCTCGAAATACCCTGTAACTTATGCAAAGTTCGTAAGAGGAAGCATAAGATAAGTAGAATTCAAGAAATGTTATACTGGACCTTAAGCTTTCGCTTTTAATGAGAAATTATAAAATGTGTAAATTGCCTATTATTTGAGATATGAAGCTGATTTTTCTCATGTTGTTGTTTCAAAACTTTAAGAGTCTACGCTAAAATTTTTAACCCAATCGCATAATTAACAACGAAGTTATTAAGACAATTGTGTAGTCGCCTCTGCACATTCGACTGCAGAAGTTTTTCATTTTCTTGCTTAACTTTCACTCTGTAGCTGTTTTGCGTATTTTACGGCTTTTGCTTGGGTAGTATTTTTTCTGGCAGATAAGCCAGTCAGACTAGTCGTATGCGTGATGCAGCCGCTTCAGTCGTCAGTCGGTTTGCCAGCATTTCAACTAGAGCTGCTGATCTGTTGCTGAGCTCATAAAAATTCAATTGAATGTGCAGGCTGCGAAGTATGCAAATTCAATGCTTCAACAAGAAATCACTTGACTTGAGTGAAATCAACTAAACAAACCGAGCTAACAAGCGAGCACGCATAGCAAAACAGTATGCGATTGAAACACTTTTCCACAATTCTCCTATAACTTGCTTAGAAAAACTCAAAAATTAAGCATCGAGAATTGTTTGTGGTGTGGCAACACTTTTCCACAAATCTCTTATGCCCAATTAGAGCTTGAATTCGGCATGGAATATTAAAAATTAAGAAACGAGATTTGTTTGGGGAAAACTAGATTTATCTAGCACTTGAATTGCATTTATTTTATAAAATAATGAAAAGTAATTGTCAAAAGTGGACAATTATAGACCGAGAATTCGAGTATTGAAAAAGTATTGAAAATAAATTAGAACAAGGAAAATTATAACCTCCTACTACAAGTATTGATTTCGATTTCCGATTAATTTTTACCTTTTGGTATTGTTAAATTATGTTTATCTTATCATCTACTAAGAATATTAAATTCAAAATCTTTATCAATTATTTAGATTATATATTAATATAAACATTCATAAATATTAAGTTATGGTCTTTTCAGAATATAAATATTTTAAATATATTTTTGGGATCCTTTGTTGTTAGAATGAATATTTTTACAACAATAATTCCGATAAAGAAATAAAAAAACATCGGAATTAAACGAACACTTGGCTTATTTACAAATCCCAAGCAAAGCGCAACAATTGTAACCCATTACTAAGGCGGTACCAGTAATGCAGAATTTCTGTAGTGCGTTAAATAATTGTAAAATAATTTGGAAAATTTAAACATAGTAAGACAAAACAATTTTCTACAAATGTGTTGAAGTGCTGAGAATGCATAATCATGCCTCTTGGCACTATGGCGTTATCTTTTATACTTGCTTGACCCATAAAAACTGCAGACTAAGATTCACACACATGCATTGCAGCACACACACACACATATACAGATGGAGACTACATTCACACAGAGAGAGAGAGAGAGAGAGAGATAGGGTATGCGATTTCAATTGGCTTCGCGTGGCGCATTTTGGAAACATTTTCTCATTATTTATTTTCAACTAATTAGCGGTTTTTTGTTTGCCATTTGCGCGTTGCGTTACTGCCGTCATTACTGTCATACTGTCATACATATAGAGCGCAGCCCCAGGGCCAAAACGCAGTTCAGAGGCACGTAGAGCAGCGGCAGGTACACTGAGAGAAAAATCAAGAGTTTTCTTACTCAAATCATGAGCTTGCGATGTTAAAAGTCCAACATAGAAAACTCTTGATCCACAAACGAATATCTTCACTTAAGCGTATAGCTGCAAAACAATCGATGACAACTTTATCGGTTGAGTTTTAGTAAAGCTATGTGCATTCAAAGTTAAACAAAAATGTTTTTTTTTTACGAAACATTGTTTATTTTTCTGAGTGTACATAGGAGATGGTAGCTAGATGGCAGACTATGCAAGAGGCGGCAAGACAAAAACATTTCGTGGCTCTATCAACAAAGCCACACACACAGTAGCTCATTGCCTTATGCGCCTTAATAAACACACATACACTCACACACACTCACACACACATACACACATGCTAATATAAAGACACACATACAGATATAGATATAGACAGTGCAATGCTAGAACAGAGCGCGCTTAGTTTCCCAGGTGAGTCATGTTGCTAATTAGTTACGGATACAGGCGACACGGTTTTCTAACACTAACACTCATATAGTTGAAGACACACACACACACACCTACACTCTCGCATGCACACATACACACAGGCAGAAAAATATCAAGAAACACGTACTTGAAACAAAATATTTCCAACTTCTTAGTACGAAAGTAAATGGTAAAGTTGATGAGATGGAAGAACGATAAAAATTTAAACGTAACTAAAATTAAAGAGGGCGTGGCATCCAATATTTCAAATAATCTTGATCAGGGCTAAATGAACTCAGCTCATTGTACTGATGAATAATATTTATATATATACTTTGTGGAGTCTGCCACGCCTTCTTGTGATTTATACAAAATTATTAATCCTGGTTCAACACATTTCACAGTGTACACTGCAAACGAAAATTCTAAAGATAATTATATCTTCTGCATTTCAATTGGACTTAAAATAAGTGTAATTTTTTTTAGATTTAATTTTTGTATACATACGAAATTCTACATTTCAAGATTTTCTAAAGCTAAAATAGGAAATATACCAGTTATTTATTAAATTATCTAGAATTATGAATGGGAATTCTTAGAGAGTTCATTTACATATAATTAAATTTTTTTATTGTTCTAGAATTAATAAGAGAAACTCTCAAAGAGTTAATTGAAATTCAAATTTAGCACGCTGTTTTTCTCTCTGTGCACGCGTATGTGTGTGTTTGGTTGAGCTCGGCTGGCTGAGCATTCAAGTTTTTGCCAGGTAAGGCAAACTTTTTAACGCTTTGGGAGCTAAACACACGCATATGACTGCACACGCACACACACACAGACGTTCTCTCACACACACACTGGCACAGCTGAGAAAGTATGCGTGTGTGTATCAAATATCAAATAATATTTGTGGCAACATAAACTATGCGACGAGTTCGTTAGCACTCGACGTTGCGCATACGCCGCATTGTGCGCGCAAACAAAGGACAAAACTAAAAACTGTAAACCAAAAGATCCTCAAAATATAAACGAGAAAGTATGAGCATAAACTGTGAAATGCACAACGAGCATCTAAAACATAAGCCAAAAACTCGGAGCTTAGTAAATTAAGCAACTTGCAGCTCATTTTTTTTGTTTTGTGTTTGTTTTTCATACCCTAGAGCAAGTGAAGAGTTGGGTATGCCAAGTGCAATTGCACTTTATCTGTGCTTTATTCGGCTGATTAAATGCTCAACAAGTCGACAAAGTGGCATTGTTCAGCTGATGCACAAGTTTTGTGGGTTTGCTGTGGTTGGCTTCAAAATGTGGCCAAAACTGTGAACATTTAAATTGTCAAAAGGCAGCATAATCAGCAAATACTTTACGTTAACCAACACTGGCACGCCTAATTGCCAATTACTGCTTGCTACGCTTCAGAAATGTTATGAAATTTCACTTGCTCATCCAGTGCTGTTCATGTGCAACTTTTTTTTAATGCAGTGTTGGAAAACACATAGCGTATTGTGTTAAAAGTTTGGTGGGTTTTTTGAGGCCACTCGAGTGTTTATCATAAAGAATAGTATATTATAACTAGGGTAGAGTTATTTTGCTGCAACATACAGTGTTCAAAAATGCCCCAAGAAAATCTATTTAACAATAAATTTTATTTCTTACATTGACAATGGTCATACATTACAATTACCTTTATACTTATTTATTTATTGAAAAAATAAAATAAAATAAAATAATCAAAATAGAACAAAACTGTGTTGGAAAGCAAAAAATCTTCATAGAAGAACAAGAGTTAATTAAATTATTTCACCCCAAAAATATTGCCTTGACTTTCAATTTCATTGATTTTAACATAATTTAGTAAAGCAGTTCGTATTGGAAAAGCTCGTAATATTTTAATATTGATACTATTAATATTATTAGGATTCTTAAATTAAATTTGAGGCAAAAACTAGACCGATTAATTGATTTAATGGTATATAGTGTTGAAAAATGCTTAAAATAAATAAAAATTTTAATTAATATTAACAAATGTATTTATATTTATATTTATGAAGAATGGGCAGCGTAACTTTAATTTTAATGGCTGCAGCTAACTCAATAATTTGTCGCAGTGTACTCAACTGATTGCTCGATTGGAATTGAAGTGCTGTGGCATTGTTTTCAGTGTGTTTGACTGTTGCCTGTGGCTAAGCTTAATTTTAATTAAAATATATATTCAGATATGGCATAACTAGACAAGGAGCCTCATGTTCTATCTATATCAAAGCTAACAATGCAAACACCCAACTCTCTCTCTCTCCCTCGCTCTCTTCGTCTCTATCTCTGGCACACTGGGTAGGCCGTCTGTCCGTCTGTCCGTATGTCTGTTGTCTCTGGTGTTTTGTCTCGCATTCTCTTGCCTTGCTGCAAATGTGTGCAACAGACAACATGAAACACGTTGTAATTATTTCCTGCATTGCCCTGGCAACTGCTAAAGAGCAGTCGAATCAAGTGGGAAAGAGAATCGATGAGTGAGTGAGAGGGAGGAGTGAGAGAAAGAGAGAGAGAGAGAGAGAGAGCAGGGCTACCGAAGCCGATTTGCAATCAAAGCGATTCATTCAGCTGCTCAATGCTCTGCTCTGCGCATTTCCGTTTCCGCTTTCGGCCATTTATGTTTATGACATTAAGTTATGATGTGCGGCCGGAATGAACAATCGCATGCGGTTCTCTGCCCACTGTCCATTGCCCACTGCCCACTGTACTCTGCCCACTGTCCCTTTGCGTGCTGGAGTTCGTGCTGCGCCTGCTGCGTCTCTCCCTTGCCCCTTGTCCCCCTTGCCCCCTTGTCCAAGTCACACGCCATGCCAATTCAGCAGGGAAATCAATTCAAATGCGCGTTCGCCCACGCTCCGTCTCTGTCTGTTTGCCACTCCCTGCCCCTCTCGCTGTCTCCCTCGCTCTGTCGAGTTCCTATGCCATTAAAAAATTATTTCACTTTATATCTTAATTGAATTTCGCGTCAATTGGGGCGCTGCGTGACTGGACAACAACAACTGCGAGCGGCATTCGCTGTGCAAGTAAATTAAATTAATGTTTTATAATCTGATAAAAGCAAGCTGAAACAAAAAACAAAACAAACAAAAAAAAATTTGGACAGGGCAGATCAGTCGGACGGGACAGATCAGTCGGACGGGCCCGACTGTAGAATACCCTGTGCCTTTTATTTTATATACAATTTTATAAAACTGTCACTCTAAGCGTATCAACAGTATTTCTTCTTCTTCCCTTTTTACGTGCGCCAGTTGCACTGCGCTGCGCTGCTGCTGCTGCGTTGCTGGGCTGCGCTGCCAATTGCGTAGCTTATATCTACTTTGCATATTAACCGATTTCAATGCGCTTTTCAGCATAGTTAAATATAATAGCATAGAGTATATGTACCAAATATCAACATTCTATGTTTAATATTACGCTTGTTTTCGAACTTTTAAGTTCAACTATTGTGATGCTTATATCTCCTGTGTTTCTTAACCGATTTCAATGCGCTTTTCGGTTTTAGTTAAATATAATACAAGAGAGCTTATGTTCCAAATAACAACATTCTATGTTTAATATTACGCTTGTTATTCAACTTTTTATGTTAAAAAACACGAGGTTGTTTGGGTTTTATTGATTTTTGGGCGTAAAGGGGGCGTGGCATCCAATTTTCAAAACAAACTTGATCTGCGTAAGATAACTACCTATCTATAGCAACCAAAACGGCATTTCTAGCTTTTGTGGTTGCTGAGATCGACGCGTTCATCCAAACAGACGGACAGACGGACAGACGGACAGACAGACAGACAGACAGACAGACAGACAGACAGACAGACGGACATCGCCAAATCGACTCAGCTTGTATCCCTGATCAAGAATATATATACTTTGTGGGGTCTGCCACGCCTCCTTCTGCCTGTTACATACATTCTGACAAAGTTATTAACCCTGTTTTTCCCATTTTTCAAATGGGCACAGGGTATAATAATACACACCAACACACATACACACACACACTTATGTAAAGCATAAACAACGACAACAATAGCAAAAAGCCCTAGAGAAAATATATGTAAGTATAGTATAGTATACTATATAGTAATGTTTAATTTATATAGTCTAATTTTACGTATTTCGTTTACATTTAGCGTATTTTGCAAATCATTAAAACTTAAATTAAATAAAGCCAAAAATATTCTACACAAATTTCAAAGCAAATAAAATAAAAACATTTTTTTTAATTCTTTTTAATTTCTTTTGTTTCCAAAAAGGTGCTTCCTATTTTTTTTATTTGTTTATCAATTATAATTATTTAAATTAAGTTGTATGCATATGTTAAATTTTCTTTTATTTATGAATAGTCTAAACAGTTTTAATAGGTTGGAAAAACTCTTTTAATGAAAACATTTT
>JAWNNJ010000447.1:0-45429 GCA_035045125.1 Hypselothyrea guttata | reverse complement strand
AATATCATTTTTAATTACTTTTAATTTTTTGGCCGCGGTGGACCTTTCTGTGGAAATGCCCATATATTAGGTTGTTTGGTAATGAAGAAGAATGGAAGGAGTTATCAAACATCCCAAACTAACTTGATCTGATGGCTGCATAGGAAAACACAAATACCAAAAAATGGTATTTATAGCTCTTATAGTCTGCAAGATATAGGTGGCTTCTCTGTCGGCGCTATCTTCGCTGTTTCTTTTCCGTCGGCAATATATTAGGTTGTTTGGTAATGACATACCGGTTTCTTTATTGATTTTTGACTACTATTTTAATATAGTTAGCATTGTCCGATTTAAGTGATATATGTACCGTTGTTTTCGATGATTTTCTTCCATTTTGATGGTAACTTGTATATGCCTCTCCTAAAGAAGTCCTTGTCCCTACTGGCAAAAAACTCGGCGATTCGATTTTCACAATCCTCCCTTGAACTCAATTTTTGTCCATCGATGGTAATCGCTTGGGGCAATGTCCGGACTGTAAGGTGGATGCATTAACAATTCCCAACCAAGCTCCCGTAGCTTGTGACGCGTCACCAAAGATGTATGGGGCCTGGCGTTGTCATGATGGAACACAACGCCCTTACGATTCACCATGGCTGGCCGCTTCTGTTCAAGTGCAATCTTCAATCGTTCCAGTTGTTCACAGTAGAGGTCAGAATTGATGGTTTGGCCATAGGGCATCACTTCATAATGGATAATTCCTTTGATATCCCACCATACACTCAGCAACACCTTCCGAGCCGTCAGTCCTGGCTTTGCCACCGTTTGAGACGACTCACCGTGCTTCGACCAGGATCTTTTACGCTTTATGTTGTCATATGTGATCCATTTTTCATCACCAGTGACTAACCGATCCAGAAATTAGTCGAGTTTATTACGGTGCAACAAAGATTCGCAGATTGATACACGGTCGAAAAGATTTTTTTGGGATAACTCACGAGGCACCCATACATCGAGCATTTTTGTTAAATGTCTCGACTTTAAATGCCTATGGACGGTTTCCGTGCTTAGTTGCAGCTCCTCTGCGATGGTTCTAATAGTCACATGACGATCTCGATCCACTATTTCCATGATTTTATTTGTATCAACGGTCACTGGTCGTCCGGAAGGCTTGGGTGTTTCGGTATCAAAATTGCCACTTCGGAATCGCCTAAACCACTGTTCGGCAGTTTGAATCGAAAGTTTGTTATCTCCTAAGACAGCAATAATCTGTCTGCGAGATTCCGCAGCAGTTTTTCCTTGTGCGAAATAAAATTTCAAAATTGCCCGAATTTCTGCGTTTGTGAACTCCATTTCAATCAATTGTAATTTTTTAATGTGGAAGCTCATGTAAACAACTATATGTCATTTTAAAGGTGTTGCCAATACCTTTCAAACGATATACAGCATTGCCAGATACGATTATATTTGACTTCACAAGCGAAGCGCGAAATTTGAATGTAAAAACCGGTATGTCATTACCAAACAACCTAATATAATTAACAAGCTGATTAGCATTAGTAGTAGTTCAAATGGATGATTTAAGTTTTCCATACATTTTTTTTATACATTGTAAGGAATTGCATGTATGGTTACTTACGGTACAAGTACCTAATTGCAGTTGAATCTAGAATGGGCGGATCAGATTAGTCGGACGTGGCAAACTGTAGAATATCCCTCTATTTAAAATATGAATTATCCAGTAAAAACGGAACTACAGTCGGACGTAACCGACTGTAGAAGACCCTGTACCTTATATTTTAAATATAATTTTTTAGAAGTATCACACAAAGTGTAGCAGCAATGCTTCTTCTTTTTCCTACGTGATTGTGTGCGAGGTAATGCCTGCCATTGTTGCGTCAATATCTCCTGTGTTTATTAACCGATTATCAGATTAACCGATAATAGAAGAGATTATATAGCTGAAATAACAACCTTCTATGTTCAATATGACGCTTGTTATTTGGTTTTTATCGTTTAGGGCGTAAAAGGGGCGTGGCATCCAAAATGTGACATAAACCTTATCTGTGTGTGATATAGACCTACCAACTACTGAAGACAGAATTTATATAACTAGATTTATGTTTCTTTAATTGGTAAATGTATTCTATTTATGTTTATTGTGGGAAAAATGGGCTTGGAATCTAATATTTAAAATAAACTTTATCTGAATATGATATACACCTTTCAAAAATTACCAAAACTGCTTCTCTAGCTTTTATAGTTTTCAAAGTCTCAGCGTTCATACAAACGGACGGACAGACAAACACACAGACAGTCAAGACTAAATCGACTCAACTCTCCTCCCTGATCAAGAATATATATACTTTGTGGGGTCTACCACGCTTCGTTAATTAATAAACCGTTTTACTTTTTTAAAGTACAGGGTCTAAAAAATAAATAAATAAATATAATTGTATGAAACTGTCAGACGAAGCGCAGCAGCAATTCTTCCTCCTCAGACAGTTTTGTGTGCCATGCTTTAATGGCCGTGCTCCCAGTGGGTGAGCAATGCAATGCCTGTAATGTTGTTTCGTTAATATA
Source organism: Hypselothyrea guttata (assembly GCA_035045125.1). Lineage (NCBI taxonomy): Eukaryota > Metazoa > Arthropoda > Insecta > Diptera > Drosophilidae > Hypselothyrea > Hypselothyrea guttata. The sequence goes on along the minus strand of JAWNNJ010000447.1, from coordinate 42,870 downwards.
TCTGTGGTTATTTATTGATTTTAATGTGCTTCTCAGGATAGTTATGTTAAAAAGACGAGAGTATATATTCAGAATAACAATAAACTGTGTTCAATATTACGCTTGGTGTTTAATTTTTATCAATTATCAATCCAATATTTGAAATAAACATTATCTGCGTATGGTATAGAAGAAGATTTGTATCTCTTTAATTGGTCAATAAATTCTATTTCATAGTGGGCGGCAGGATCGTGGCATCCAAAATTTGAAATAAATTTAATTTGCGTATGGTACATACCTTTTAAAAATGACCAAAACGGCTGATCAAGCTCTTATAGTTGCCGAGATCGACGCACTCATCCAGACGGTTTCGTCCGTCGATCCGGTATGTACCATACGCAAATTAAATTTATTTCAGAGATATATATATCGACTCAGCTCTTCATCTTGATCAAGAATAGACAGCAATATATATATCGACTTAGCTCTTCATCTTGATCAAGAATATATATACTGAGTGGGGTCTGCCACGCCTCGGTTTGCTTGTTACATACATTTTGGCAAAGTTATTAACCCTGTTTTACCCATTTTAATGGATATAGGGTATAGAAATAGTAATTTAAATCGATTGGTATGATAATTTGTTTCTTTGATTCTTGTTGCAGTTATTTTGGAAGATCCCGAGTTCACGGATGTCATTGAAAACATAACTGTACCAGCAGGACGCAATGTCAAGTTGGCCTGCTCAGTGAAGAACCTTGGCTCGTATAAAGTAAGTAATTACAGAAGAGTAACCAGATTTGCTTCAAAAAGCGACATACATATGTGATAAGCTTAAGAATATTTTCACATTTTTTAATTAGTCATCAACTGTAACTACATTGATAATGTTAAATTGATAATGTTAAATAGATAACGAACAGTATAGTTTTAGTTAATTCTTATTGACTTTTGTAACTCAATGGGCAGAACAAAGTAACCACAACAGCAGCAAGTCAAAATTAAGGCAAGCTTGAACATGGCTTTACACTTAAGTTAATCATGAGCTTTGCCTACTGTTTGTGGTTCATGTTGCGTTGTTTATACTTACGCAACATTGTGGTCTTATGTTTGCTCTTTGCACAGCGCTTGACAGCGGCGACAAACAATGAGTAGAAACCTAAGCCCAAAAATTTTGCATCTGTGGTCATAATCCTGTGCCTTTAAGTATTTAAATAAAGCAGAGTATAATAATTATCAGATTTAGAGTCGCACAATAGCTTCACAATTAATTTACAATTTGCGCTTTGAAAACATCTTACCTTGCTAGACAATTTTTGTCGAAAAATTCGGTAATGATTTAATGTCGCTGTTAAATCTCAGGATCCTTACAGTTCAACTGAAAGTAACATTAATTTTGTACATAAGATAAAGACAAGACCAGCTCGCAACAAGTGGACCCATTTTGCATGGCGTTCAAGAATGTCTGGTTTTCAGCGGTCTGCTGTTGTCTGCTAAACCGAAGACAATCATACCTTCGGTCAATCGTTCAGTGTTCGGAAAAAAACTCTTGGCGACAAAAATTTAGCAAAGCGCTCTTTTGCATAAGTATGCGAATGCATAAAAAAAGGGCAACTAGTCAACTGTGACCTGGTAGATCTATTGTACTGACTGCTGAAGCTTAATCCATTTGACTTAAAACGCTAACTAACTCAAAACGCTAACCAGACCTTGTGCTTTAAAAAAGTAAAAGGGTCTATTAACACCTAGAACGAATCGTGGTAGACCCCACGAAGTATATATATTCTGACTCAGGTCGAGAAACTGAGTCGATATAGCTATTTTCGTTTGTCCGTGCGTATGATCTCAGCAACTATAAGAGAAAGAGATATCAATTACACATAGTTAAATGTTTTAAAGAAGCCACGCTTTTTGAATATTAGAATTTCGGCAATTTATTACAAATTAAGTGACCCCATTACTATTGTAGTGGCCTCCTCGTGGTGTTCTCTGGGTACCGAATTCGAGCGAAATAAATTACTCTTTGGTAATTTTAATAATCATTGAATCTCAAAGTACAGGTTCTTGTACTGTCGGTTACGTCCGACTGTAGTTCCGTCCTTACTGGCTTAGTTTTAGGCAAGATCAGTTGCTGTGTGTGTTCGTGTTGGTGAGCAAATTCCAGCCAATTTAATTTTGCATCCAATTGAATTTTCATAATGTACGACCGACAAAACGTGTATAAATTTCATTTGACACAAGGCACAGGACACGGGTCATTTGCCGCGGGAGACGAGGCACGATAAACGAGCTCCGTCTCTTGTCTGTAAGACAGCGCATGTTATGTGCTCGTAATAATTTTTATGGCCCTTAAGTTTGGAATGCAATCGTTTTGCCGTTGCTTCCAAACCGAGAACCCAGCCACTACTTACCAATGAGTCCCATCCCAAATGGGTCGTATAGCCGCAGGTATGCTCAAAAGTTAACTAGCAGCAACAACAACAATAAGTAGGAAGGAAGAAGGTAGGGTCAGGGAGCAAAAGCAGAGCGTAGCTGCAATAAAACGTGACTTTGCATGCAAAACAGTTACGTAGCCGCCAGCAGCCAGGTTACGTTGGAATTGATTTTTACATTCTCTATCCTGAGTCATATGCACTTTAACGGTAAATTTGACATATGCCCTGTCATACCGAATGTTAGTTAAAACCAGAATGGGAGCAGATCAGTCGGACGGGCCCGACTGTCTCGCAAATACAGTATATAATTCAAATATTTTAAATATAATTTTATTTATTTATAAACAATAGTATGGGCGCGCTGTCACAAGGTGAGCGTAGCATGCAAGATCGTTTCGTTTATATCTTTTGTGTTTATTAACCGGTTTCAATGCGCTTTTCAAGATAATTAAATATAATAGAAACGAGTTTCGAATAACACCTGTGTTCAATTTTACGCTTGCTATTAACTTTGTATGTTCAAATTTTCTTACAATCGCACAAAGTGCCTAGCAACGTGCTTGGTATTGCCATCCCTGTCGCACGCTATTTCCCCGGTGTGCGATGCATCACATGCAATATTAGGAAGCGTATATCTCCTTTGTTTATAAACCGATTTCAATGCGATTTTCAAAACAGTTAACTATTATACTAGAGAGTATAAATTTAACAATTAAAACATTCTATGTTTAATATTACGCTTGTTTTTGAACTTTAAAGTTTATCTATTGTGTAGCCTATATCTCTTGTGTTTATTAAATGATTTCAATTCAGGATAGGTAAATATAATAGTAGAAGGAAAATTATCTTTAAAATAACAACCTTCAATGTTTAATAATACGCTGGTTATTAAACTTTTTGTGTTGAAAATACAAGGTTATGAGAGTTTTATTGATTATTGGGCGTCAAGGGGGCGTGGCATCAACGCGCCCATTCTGGTTAATTTTTTAGACCCTTTACTTTAAAAAAGTAAATTAGGTCTATTAAGTTAGTGCAAGTGGGAAACGTGTAACGTGTAACACCCAAAAGGAGTAAAAATTGACGTAGCCGTGTCTGCTCGCCCAAGGCCTCAAGGATGGTATTAGGCGGTGGGTCCATCGTCCTTTTGATGAACAATTCCAGCGGCTTTGCCAATTTCGCAGGGATTGCAGACTGTTTTATAGCTATCATATTTGGAGGGGCGGTTATCTCGTGACTGGCGAAAGACTGTGGCTCGCTCTTGGGCCAGTAGATCGATCGGGGGGATCCCAGCGATGACCAGGGCGGCGTCATGCGACACCGTTCTAAATGCGCAGATGGTGCGCAGGGCACCTAGACGGTGTGTTGCGGAAATGCCTCGGCTATATGACACGCGTTGGAGAGCGGCTGACCAGATCGTCGCGGCATAGAGCATTGTCGACTTCGTTACGCTAGTTAACAGGACTCTGCGGTGCTGTCGTGGCCCTCTGACATTTAGCATTATCCTGGAGAGTGCTCTACAGGTGGATGCCGCTTTCCTGTTCGCATATTCCAGGTGTTCCCGGAAGCTAAGTCTACAGTCCATCATGACGCCCAGGTATTTGATTGCTCTTTTAAAGGCTATCTGGGTGCCCTGGACTGAGATGTGTACCTGCTCGACCTTTTTCCTACTGCTGAAGAGTACAGCTTCCGATTTCTCAGGTGCTAGCTCAAGACCTGCTGCAGTGAGCCACTGTTCCACCATGGCTATAGCCTGATTGCAGCGTGCTTCCGCCTCCTGGAGCTCCTTAGCCACGACAAGGATGGCCACGTCATCCGCGAACCCCACTAGTTGGACGGGCAGCTGTAGACGTAGAACACCGTCGTACATTGCGTTCCAGAGCAGGGGATCCAGGACCGAACCTTGTGGCACGCCTCTTCCTACGTGGTACTTCATAGTGCCCTGGCTGGTCTCATATAGAAGCACCCTGTCGCAGAAGTAGCTCCTTATAAGGCCCACTAGGTACGGTGGCACCCTGAAGGTTACGAGCGCGTTGATTATTTTAGTCCAGACAGCCGAATTGAACGCGTTTTTGATGTCCAGAGTTGCCATCAAACAGTATTTCTTGGAGCCGCCTTTCCACCTCTTCCCTTCGATCGCTCCAGAAGCTATTTCCACTACCTTTCCGATGGCATCTATGGTGGACTTGGATCGCCTAAACCCATACTGTGACGAGGAGAGATCGCCAGCTTCAAAAATAGCCTTCTCCAGTCGTGTAGCCAGTAGCTTCTCCAGCACTTTTCCCGCTGTGTCTATCAGACAAATGGGTCTGAACGATGAAGCCAAGCCGGGAGGCTTCCCAGGTTTCCGTAGCAGGACCAGATACTGGCTCTTCCATCTGCGGGGAAACACACCATCGGTGATACATCTGTTGCAAAGGGCTGGAAAACCATCAGGGAGCAAGGATAAGGCGAGTTTTAGGGCTCTGGTCGGGATAGCGTCGGGACCTGGAGCTTTGTTCGCCTTCAAGCTCAGCGTTATTGCCATGAGCTCCTCTATGTCAGTCAGTTCCACTGCATCTGTTTCTGCTGCATCGGGTACCCTGGTTACCTAGACGGCGTCACAGCGAGGGAACAGCTGCTTGACGATTGGAGTAATGACTGCTGGGTCAGGGAGGGCTAGCTGCGGTGCGGCCAGCTTCTTCATGACCAACTTATATGCCTTGCCCCACGGGTCCTTATCTGCTCCAGGAAGCATCTTCGTTTACTCGATTTGATGGCAGCCTTTAGGGATCTCTGCTTGTGCGGTATGCATCTTGCAATTCTAGGTAGCTCTCTGTTCCTCGAGCTCTTTGGTAGATCCTCCTCACACGATTGCAGGCTCGGCGCGCCTCAGCAATCTCATTCGTCCACCAGTTGTGGTGGCGACCATATGCAGACTTACGTCTCATACTAGCGTCACACGCAGCTTCCACATGGGTCATGATTTGGTCTGCCATGTCATTTGGACGTCCGTCAGCCGTAAGATTCGCTATTGACGCGGAGTATGCCTCGGTGTTTAGCGTCTCAGCACGGAATTTCCTAAAGCTTCTCGTGGAAGGCTCGCGCCTCGCCGCTCGATGCCCAACTGAGAACCGTATTGCCGCATGGTCGCTGCCCGTGTATTCGTTGCAAATACGCCAGCTCGCAGAGTTGGAAAGTGAACTGCTGACAAATGATAGGTCCACCACAGATCCTATCCCTGCACGGCGGAACGTGTGTTCCGAGCCTGTGTTCAGCAGTGAAAGGTCCAGAATTGCCAAGAAGTCTAGCAGGGTACGACCCCTGGCGTTCGTAGAAACGCTCCCACAGGCTTCTGCCCATGCATTGAAGTCACCTCCAATAGCCAGTGGTGTTCGTCCGCGTGCGTCATCCGTTAATTCATATAGTATACGCTCAAATTGCGACAGGCTTAAGCTTGGAGCTAGGTAGATACTGTACCACCACATCGCCCCTGCTCTGGCACGAACACATCCATTCGCAGAATAGATCTCACACAGTTGGCCTGTCTGCTATCCGCACAGCCAGATAGCTGCTTTGCCCGTTCTGTCAGCGGCCCAGTTTGTGTCTCTTCCAATCCTATATGGTTCACTCAGCAGCGCAAGATCAGTGGGCCGCTCTCGCACTGATTGCGATAGCAGATCTTGCGCTGCAGCACAGTGGTTCAGGTTTAACTGGACTACTTGCATGATGGGCGTGGTGGTCGAGCTCGTGTGCCTTTGGTATTGGCGGATGTGCACTGTCGGCTGCCAGCTTGATGGTTAGCATCCATACCGCCTCCTTTGTTTGCGCAAATAAAGGACTTAGCCTCGTTATAGCCAAGTGGATGTAGTCATGTCCATATGTCCGTCTGTTCGACTGCCTGTCCGTCTGTATGAACACCTAGATCTCAGCAACTACAAGAACTAGAAACACCATATTCGGGATTTAGGTTCCCCCATTCAATAAGCAGCACGAGTTTGTTTTAGATTTTGAATACCTGACCCCCCTTCCCCAACAAATCGCAAAAAGCTACTGCAGCCATAGTTTAAAAGCTATAGACTTGGCATGCTTATAGCACTAAGCACTCAATACATAGAGGTGTCAAACAGCCAAAAAAGTGGTTTCACAAAAATCTCGACGATCGCGTCCCAGCACTGTTGTAAAAAATTGTAAAAAATGAATAATTCTTTACATTATTAACAATAAAATATGCTGAAAAATGAATATAATAGTTTTGCAATATATGTATATGTCGGAAGCCGGGTAATTTCATCCATTGTGACGCAGTTTTGTTCTTGATGCGGCAGCACAGCGAGTTCCGCTCACGTTCGTTACCCAAACTAGACTAAACTCTACTCACATTCGATCATTATGCTCAACCCTGCTCTCTCAGCATGCTCTCTCAGCACGCTCTCTCAGCATTCTCTTTATGTTGAGCCTATATCGTCCTCTCTTTCTATCTCACTCCTTTCGGTAACTCGTCAACGGACCTCACTCACCAGCAGAGACTGCCACTGTCTCTGCTGCGATGCCTCTCGCATGATTTCTTCTGAAAAATGTACTTCCCAGAATTTCGCTCCGACACGGCCTTCCTGACCTATCACACGTCCCTGTGTGTTGAATTTTTAGATTTACCAAACAAATCAAGAAAACATCCGTTATATTGGTTTTCTTATTCTAACTCTTAATTTTAATTTATTCATTAATTATTTTCATCATTGTTCTCTTATGCAGTTAATGAGTCGCTTTTCACAAACAATTCCAACTTAATCAATTAACATAATCTTTTCGTTTTTCCATTTCACAAATTCTTACAGAGCCATTCTTAATTTCAAACAATTCATCATTTACATAGCTTAAATTTGCCATTCAATTGCAATCATCATTGCCGTGCAAACATATGCACCAGGTCACCAAGACCTCCGCCATAACACTGTTCGACTCTGCGAGACAGCTGTTATACTGCGTTCAACATTTCCCCTCTTGGGACACAGACGCACATTCACTAGTGCCGTCTCCATGCTCATTCCCATCTAGGGACACTGACGCACATTCTCTTGTGCCATTCACAGGCTCTTCCCCAACTTGGGACTCATCATCACTTTGGAATTCTTCAGTCAATTCGCTAATTAACTGTCTGTTTGGTAGCGCTCTCAAAAACTCATGGGAGTATTTATATGTTCGCTTATTAACTAATGATTTTAATTCATATCGATCTCCTTCCAATACTTTTATTACTTGAAACGGACCCTTAAACTTGGGGTCAAGTTTTGTTTGATGGCGCTCTTCAGTTTTCAATAAAACATGATCACCTACATTATACGCAATAACTTTCGCCTTATTTTTGTCAAATCTTTCCTTATCGTATCGTGCATTACTTTCCATATTTTCTTTAGCTTTTATTCTAGCATTTTCTCTATCTATTATATTATCTTCTTCATTTATTTGCAGCATACCAAAAGGCCTAGCCTCTTTCCCTATTAGCAACTCTAGAGCACTAGACTTCGTAACTCTATTTGTAGAGCAATTCATGGCTACCTGAATATCTTGCAATGCATCCTGCCAAGAACGCTCACTAGTTTCTACAGCCGTTAGCATAGCTTTTAACGTGCTCATGACCCGCTCCACCTGTCCATTGGCACGGCTCGCACCTATGGCTATTAAGTGCAAATCAATTTTATTCGTTGAGCAAAATTCACGGAACTTATTACTAGCGAAACTCCTGCCTTGATCGGCGATGATTCGACTGGGAACTCCAAAGAAAGATATACCTGACTTTACAGCTTTAATGCAATTTTCCGAATCCAGATTAAGAGTGTGGTATAAGTGAACAAACTTGGTGAACGCATCTATCTGGACAATAATATATTCCTTTAAGTCATTCTTGCCACTGAGTTTACCACTTATATCCACGTGGATGGTATGCCAAGGTATATCAATCTTAGGTATAGAGTGCAATTCCATTTGTACCTTTCCTGAAGAGGGTTTAGACAATTTGCAGGTTATGCAATTTTCAACAAACTTTCTAACATATTTAGACATATGCTCAAACCAGAATTGTTCATAAACCTTGTCTAGGGTCTTCTGCCATCCTAAATGCATCAAGGTCTCGTGCACATGATATATGACAGACCACCTAAACGCCTTAGGAATCACCGGTAAACAACGAGTTTTGCCATTACGTTGTATCTTGCGATATAATAGTCCAGTTCTAATTTCGTAAGTTTTTATTACATCTGTCTCTATGTCTTCGCTATTTATTTGGCCTATGATTTTTAATATGTTACCATCTCGCTGCTGTTCGGCTATTAGCCAATTATTCGTTATTGCTGCTAAATCTACACGAACTTCTGCTGCTCTACGAATAACACTTGAAACTACAGGAATTGGGTTTCGTGATAAGAAATCCACGTGTGCCATTTGGCTACCCTTTCTATACTCAACACTAAAATCAAATGCCTGTAAGTACGCCCACCAACGGTGTACTCTTGGGGTCAACTCAGCTTTTGTTCGAGTAGCTTTTAATGAATTGCAATCGGTGTGCACAATAAATTTTCTACCGTGTAAATAATGTCTGAAGTGTTTCACTGCATTATAAACAGCTAAAGTTTCTAGTTCATACGAGTGATATTTAGCTTCTGATGCTGTTGTGCGTTTGCTAAAATATTCTACTACTCTACGTTTACCATCTATCTTATGCATCAGCATTCCACCGTACCCATCAGCACTGGCATCTGTATGCAATTCGATTTGGAGTTCAGGGTCAAAGATTGTCAGCACAGGATCACTCGTCAGCACTTTGATAATCTTCTGGCGGATCTGCTCATGTTCCTCTTTCCAATCAAACGTTTTAAGCTTAGAGGTCAACTGATAGAGCGGCTTCATCTGCTCTGAGAACCGCGGGACAAATTGTCTGAAGTACGATGCCAAACCTATGAATTGCCTTAACTGCGTTGCAGTGATGGTGGTGACAAAACAGAAAGGGCTTCTATTTTACTTGGATTCGGTTTAATTTCACCGTCTTTAATATAAAATCCAAGGTACTCTATTCCTGTGCGAAGAAAAGCGCACTTCTTTACGTTAAATGTGAAACCTGCCTCAGACAAAACTCTCAGCACTATATTTAACCTTTCATATGCTTCCTCCTTTGTATTTGCAACAATCAGCACGTCATCTATATAGACCACAGCGTAGGAATAGGCTAAGTCCCCCAGAGCTCGCACTATGGCACGTTGAAAAATAGAAGATGCATTTTTAAGCCCAAATGGCATGGCTAGAAATTCATACTGACCCTCTGGGGTGACAAATGCTGTTCTTTCTATGGAATCTGAGTGGATCGGTATTTGATAAAATCCGCTAGCCATGTCTAAAGTAGAAAAATACTTTCCGCCTCGTAAGCGATCTATCTGATCTGAAATCAATGGCAATGGATATTTATCGGAAATTGTATTTGAATTTAGCTCACGAAAATCGATGCACAATCTGTCGCTGCCGTCTTTCTTTTTAACTAATAACATTGGACTTGCAAATGGCGAATTGCTTGGACGGATCACATTGGACTTAAGCATTTGATCTATTTTTTCTCTAACTAACAGCTTTTCATCTGCACTGAGCCGATATGGGCGTCTTTGTACAGTTTTATTCTCGTCTATTAAACGAATTTCTAATGCTCCTGTAGTTACGCGCTTAGTTGGGATTCCATTTATAAAATTATCAAAATATTTTCCCAATATGTTTTTTAGCTTACATTTATCAATTTCACTTAATTCTATGTTGGTGTCAAGTAAATTTTCAAAACTGTGTGTATTTTCATGTATAGCATTAATAATTTTAGCTTTGTAAATATTAAATTTGTCTGTTTCAATCATAACACCAAAACCAAGCTGAAATATTTCTTGTCCGATCATAATGTCATGCTTCAAATAGTTGTCCAATACGACATGAAACAAAATTTCTAAACTAAATTGTGATATTTGAACAGTAGACAAAATCTGCAAATGGCTCTTAACAATATTATCGCCAATTCCTCGTAAAACAACTAAATTATTAAATCTTTTTCCAGCAATTTTGTTACATAATTTTTCTTTTATCAAAGAACACTCGGCACCCGAGTCAAAGAAAAATGGAAAGGGCTCACCCATTTGATAGAATAAGCCTTTGGGCTCAAGAACTTGACATATGTCCACGCGCTTCTCCTTGTACTTGTCGTTTCCACTGGAACTGCCTTTGGGACATACAGAAGCAATGTGTCCAACCTCACCACACTTGTAGCATTTTATGTTTGGACGATCCTTTACTCCGGACGCGCTGCTTCCACTGTAATTCTTTCCTTTCGTGGAGGTTGAGCTCTCCATGCGGGCGCGGCATTGGGCGTATTTGTGGCCAATTTTCCCACAAAAATGGCACTTTACCTGCGACTGCATTCGTAGTTTCTTCTTGTCCGAGCTTGACGAATACTCATCCTCTTCGTTTTTACGTTTCTTGAAGGCGTAAGCCTGCAGATGCCGCTGTAGTTCATTACGTGTCGTCACGTTGGTCGTAAAAACCCAGCGCAGCAAACTATTGTCAATTTGTGCCATGTGGGCTAACGCTATTGACACCGCAATCTCCTCCAAATCCGTAGATTTCCACTTGGATAGTAATAGCGTAACTATGCGACTGCCATATTCAGCAAAACTCTCTCCAGATTTGGGACGCCCGTTTAAAACATTGATCAGTACGGCAGCCGTTATCTCAACGCCCACGAATCGCTGGATGAACAGTTCCTTGAATTGGGTCCAGGTGATGCCAGCAAAGCATACTTGGGACAGCCATTGCGATGCACTGCCTTCCAGCGCTTTGCTTAGTGCTATTACCAGGGCACTGCCTTCAAGCACATTATCTGCGAAGATCAAGTCGACCGTAGTGCACCATGCTGATGCATCTGCTCCAGCGCCATCGGGATTAAATTTGGGTAGTGTGACGTGCGTGGTCGTCCCGCCTGATGTCGAGGCTCTAGGCACCTGCATGGTTTTTATAATTTCCATAAGATTTTTGTTTTGCTCTTCCAACGCTGCCATATATTGAGCAGAGCTGTGCACTTGTGGCGAAGGCGATCCCACTTCTGATGTCGGAAGCCGGGTAATTTCATCCATTGTGACGCAGTTTTGTTCTTGATGCGGCAGCACAGCGAGTTCCGCTCACGTTCGTTACCCAAACTAGACTAAACTCTACTCACATTCGATCATTATGCTCAACCCTGCTCTCTCAGCATGCTCTCTCAGCACGCTCTCTCAGCATTCTCTTTATGTTGAGCCTATATCGTCCTCTCTTTCTATCTCACTCCTTTCGGTAACTCGTCAACGGACCTCACTCACCAGCAGAGACTGCCACTGTCTCTGCTGCGATGCCTCTCGCATGATTTCTTCTGAAAAATGTACTTCCCAGAATTTCGCTCCGACATATACATAAAATAAAAAAACACAATACCATGGAACAGGTACGCTCAACACGCAAAAGAAATCCACTGTGCGAACCGTGAGAACTTCCCAACAGCAAGCAAAGCCGACAAAGACAGCAACATCACTCAAAGGCCGAGCCACAGCCGAACTCTTCATACAAGCACAAGCGAAACAGAAATTCCCAACAACAACTTTAACGAAGCCCAAACGTCAACGAACGTCGCAAATTGATACCCTATTCATTCAATTGCTAAATTCTAACGGCAGCTGAATATATGCAAATTAGAGAGGGTATCAACATCGCGACTCTTAATGTGCGCTGAGCGCCAAACACAAAACTGAAATTAGAATCAAAATAGCAATCGATGACTCATCATTGAGAACTGACAATGGCGCATTTTGCGGAGAACTCGAATAAGTCCGTGCTCTCAGTTCAAATGTCGGCAGTCGACTGACGTGCGTTTGAAGCGCGTTCGTAGCGAGCAGTGTTGCCAGTTTAGCTTATTATAGGCTAGATTTAGCATATTTTGAAATGGAAAAGCTTGCAAATTTTCAATCTAGCTTATAGCTTTAAATATAGCATATTCTTAAGTTCATTTTAGCCTGTTCTAGCTTTAAATTTATTCCACATTTAAAGAATACATTTTATAATTCTTAAATGTTTCGCTGCATAAAAATATCAGAGCTTTTTCTTCATGGCTTCCATTTCTATAAATTTAGTTTTTCATACCCTGTTCCCATTGAAAAATAAAAAAACATGGGTAAAAACTTTGTCAGAATGTATGAACGCTGAGATATCCTAAACTATAAAAGCTAGAGAAGCCGTTTTGGTAATTTTTGAAAGGTGTACACCATACGCAGATCAAGTTTATTTCAAATGTTGGCTGACACGCCCCTTCCGCCCACAATGAACATAATTAGAATACACTCGCCAATTTAAGAGACACAAATCTTTTTATATAAATTTTGTTCTCAGAGTTGGTAGGTCTATATATTACGCAAATGAAGTTTGTTTCAAATTTTTGATGCCATATCCCATTTATGCCCTAATTGATAAAATAATAATAACAATCGTTGTTTTAAAAATAGAACGTATAATTTATATATTTAAAATATACGGTACGAGGTACTTTACAGTCGGACCCGTCCGACTGAACTTTGCGTCTGTGAACATTCGGTAGCAAATTATATGTTTTCCTCTATTTTATATTGCCCGATAATGTTGAGAATTTACAAATATTAACAAATTTGCAATAATTTTGTGTTTTTTTATGCATTTGAATCTAGCTTGTAATTCAGCATATATTTTTTAATATCTTAGCTATTTTTAGCTTATTTTTACTGCCAATCTAGCTTATGCGAGTGCCCAAAACCTGGCAACACTGGTAGCGAGCTCGCTTACAACTAGAGATGGGCATGGGCTGGAATTTTTCGGCACGGCCCAACATGGCACGAAATGAAAATTGTCCAACACGCACTAACACGAATGGCTAAAAAATTTTCCAAACACGGCCCAACACGCCCAACACAAAGTTAAAAAATTTTTTTTTTTAATTTTATAACAATTTTATTAACCATATATTTATGGTATTTTTTTTTACATGTTTTTATATAAAAATAATAGTTTATCTAAATTTGAACTGGACAAACGAGTACGTCGCTCGTTTAAGATTTGGCCCGATGTGGAAAAAACTCCCTCGCTCGTAGCAGAGCTTGCAGGAACGTTCAATATTTTAATATTTCTTTCAAACTCGAACTCTTTGATACCAAGAATTGCAACTTTAACCCTCTAACGGGCAAACTCGAAATAATGGTCGTACGAAGTTGGGATTTTTTTTTTGGTAAATATTGTCGACAAAAACTTAAGTTTTGAATTTCATCCCAAAATATTGATTAGAACGCCCGCCAGGTGGAAAAAACTTTTGACCGTCTACAGACGGTCTTGCCGGGCTGAGCGTAAAAAATCGCTGCGCTGCTTGCGAGTGCACAATTGCGGCCATAAATACTTCTAGTAGAGATATCGTTATGAAATTTTCACCAAAAATCTAAAAAAAATAATTTAAATATATTATAAAAAAATTGGCCACATCGGCTGACTATAACCTATAGCTCCCATAGAACCCTCTAACGAGCAAACGGGTAAGAGAGAACGGGTAAGCGAGAGAACGGGTAAGCGCTGCCTAGGAGGCGAGCCGGCTTCGCGCTGCATTACTTGTAATGCAGGAGGTATGCTTGGAGAGCCGGCAAGAGCGAGCGAGCAGAGAGGAGAATGGGTAAGCGCTGCCTAGGAGGCGAGCCGGCTACCCGCTGCATTACTTGTAATGCAGGAGGTATGCTTGAAAAGCCAGCAAGAGCGAGCGAGCAGAGAGGAGAACGGGTAAGCGCTGCCTAGAAGGCGAGCCTTCTACCCGCTGTATTACTTATAATGCAGGAGGTATGCTTGGAGAGCCAGCAAACGCGAGCGAGCAGAGAGGAGCACGGCTAAGCGCTTCCTAGGAGGCGAGCCGGCTACCCGCTGCATTACTTGTAATGCAGGAGGTATGCTTGGAGAGCCAGCAAGCGCGAGCGAGCAGAGAGAAGAACGGCTAAGCGCTGCCTAGGAGGCGAGCCGGCTACCCGCTGCATTACTTGTAATGCAGGAGGTATGCTTGGAGAGCCAGCAAGCGCAAGCGAGCAGAGAGGAGAACGGCTAAGCGCTGCCTAGGAAGCGAGTCGGCTACGCGCTGCATTACTTGTAATGCAGGAGGTATGTTTGGAGAGCCAGCAAGAGCGAGCGAGCAGAGAGGAGAATGGGTAAGCGCTGTCTAGGAGGCGAGCCGGCTTCCCGCTGCATTACTTGTAATTCAGGAGGTATGCTTGGAGAGCCAGCAAGCGCAAGCGAGCAGAGAGGAGAACGGCAAAGCGCTGCCTAGGAGGCGAGCCGGCTACCCGCTGCATTACTTGTAATGCAGGAGGTATGCTAGGAGAGCCAGCAAGAGCGAGCGTGCAGAGAGGATAACGGCTAAGCGCTGTCTAGAAGGCGAGCCGGCTACCCGCTGCATTACTTGTAATGCAGGAGGTATGCTTGGAGAGCCAGCAAGCGCGAGCGAGCAGAGAGGAGAACGGCTAAGCGCTGCCTAGGAGGCGAGCCGGCTACCCGCTGCATTACTTGTAATGCAGGAGGTATGCTTGGAGAGCC
The DNA here is from genome assembly GCA_035045125.1 of Hypselothyrea guttata. Classification (NCBI taxonomy): domain Eukaryota; kingdom Metazoa; phylum Arthropoda; class Insecta; order Diptera; family Drosophilidae; genus Hypselothyrea; species Hypselothyrea guttata. The sequence goes on along the minus strand of JAWNNJ010000447.1, from coordinate 27,841 downwards.
AGCAAGAGCGAGCGTGCAGAGAGGAGAACGGGTAAGCGCTGCCTAGAAGGCGAGCCGGCTACCCGCTGCATTACTTGTAATGCAGGAGGTATGCTTGGAGAGCCAGCAAGCGCGAGCGAGCAGATAGGAGAACGGCTAAGCGCTGCCTAGGAGGCGAGCCGGCTACCCGCTGCATTACTTGTAATGCAGGAGGTATGCTTGGAGAGCCAGCATGGAGACCGGCTAAGTGCTGCCTAACATCTTATGTATAGAGAGCGGTCGATCTCATCACAGCTGCAGATTGGTGGGTGGATTTTCTTGTCTCTTTCTTTTTCTCTTTCTCGGTAACTGATAAGAGCCAGCGACTGAGCAGCCTGCAAGCACTATAAATACTGCTGCTGCAAAGCTGCTGATCACAGTGCAGTGAAGTCAAGTGGTTAGGACGTGTCAAGGGCACTTAAGTGGAGTAGGGAGTGTGCTGATTATAATAAATATTTATTTATTATATTTTCTAGTCGATTAGTTTTTTTAGATTTTCGGTGAAAATTTCAAACCAATATCTCTACTCGAAGTATTTATGGCCGCGATTGTGCACTCTCAAGCAGCGCAGCCAGCGCAGGCAGCGCAGTTGTGATTTTTTACGCTCAGCCCGGCAAGACCGTCTACAGACGGTCAATGAATTTTTTATGCAAATCAACATTTATATTCATTTACGCATTACAAAATAATTTATTTCAATAAATATATTGTCTGAGCTATCAGTAAAAAAAATCCCAAGTAGATTTGACAAGTTTAAATATATTTTTTATTTTGTGCAAAAACTACTTTTGTCAAGGGGTATTTTTTTCTGAGTTTTTTCAAATTTTCAAGTTCAGACGATGATTGTGATTGAACGCGTGGGTGAAATGTGGTTAAATATACCTTAAAAGAATGGAAATTTAATTTTAAAGATATGTCAATTTATTTTGATTCAAAAAAGTCAACAGTTTGATCGCTAGACGCCAAAAACTGGAGACCGTCTGTAGACGGTCTTACCCGTTAGAGGGTTAAATTCAAACAACTCTGTTATATAATGAGCGCTTACTGAAAAAAAAACTTTTTTGGGTATGTGAATCCGTCCACATGTTAGTTGTGTAAGCTACAGTGGCTCACAGCTTAAAGTATGCAGTGCATATTTTGAATTTCAAACCTTAATAAATCTTAAAGTATTTAGCGTATTGCAATAAAAGTGGTGTCAAATTAAAGAGTAAAATGTTAAGATTAAAAAATATATATCAACCTATTTTAATTTTCAATACACTATTTTTAAAAAGAGAAATAAGTCAAATACTGCGTTTTTTCACGCCACAGCTTATTGTATGCAGTTACTTTTCGAGTCAATGCTGCATACATTCTTGGAATTCTAACGGTACTTTTTTGTTCGTATGCTTTGTGCGGAGTTTCTTTAATATAGTTTGCTTGCTATTTAGTCAGTTTTTGCATCTCAAGCGTCATCAATCTAAGATTTTCAATATGAGCCCACGCACGACTTTGGCACAGCGAGCATTGGTGATACATCATTTCAAAAATGGTCTATCACAGCGGAAAATAGCTGAAATAGTTAATATAAAGTCCCCTACAGTCCAAAAAATTATCGATTATTAGCGATTTATTCATGAAAATCGTTTGGCGAATAAAGGGCGTCAAGCGCCAAACAAGATTTTCAATGAAGCAGATGAGCGCTATATAGTACGGAAAATTAAGGCAAACCCGAGACTATCGGTTCCAAAATTGGCATCTGAGGTTACAGCTAGTCTAGGCAAGGAATGCTGTGATGAAACTGTGCGCCGTGTCCTACGTGAGCATGATTTTAATGGCAGAGTTGCTCGGAAAAAGCCATTTATAAGCCCCAAGAATAAGCTGTCCCGGCTAACATTTGCCAAAGCTCATCTGTCGATGACACCAGACTTCTGGAACACGGTTATATATGCAAATGAGTCCAAGTTCAACATATTTGGATCGGATGGAAACGCATATGTTTGGCGGAAGGCTAATACGGAGCTACAAAAGGAGAACCTAAAATCCACAGTTAAACACGGAGGAGGGAGCGTAATGGTTTGGGCCTGTATGTCCGCTGCTGGTCCGGGAAAACTGGCCTTTTTAGAGTCTACCATGGACAAATTTATGTACCTTAATATTCTCAAGGACAATTTGTTGCAAAGCGCGGAGGATATGGGCATAAAGCCAAATTTCCGTTTTTACCAGGATAATGATCCAAAGCACAAAGCGGGTATTGTGCAGTCTTGGTTAATATATAACTGCCCCCATGTCATGATTCCGCCGGCACAATCACCCGACCTCAACGTGATTGAGAATTTGTGGTCAATATTGGAAAAAAAAGATTCGCAATTACAACATTTCGACCAAAAATGACCTAAAAGAGGCTCTGGTGAAAGAGTGGAGCAACATATCCACCGAATTGACCAAAAAATTGGTGGCTTCAATGCCAAAACGTCTGCAAGCTGTGGTAGACAATAAAGGCTATCATACCAAATATTAAAAACATTCAAAATATTCGATATTTCCAAAAAATTTAACATTTCTAAAACTGCATAAAATAAGCTGTGAACCAAAAAACATCAGTATTTTTATATTTTCCTTATTTTTGTTAGCTAAAAGATAATTTAGACAATAATTGAAGTTACCATGTGAATAAAGACAGTTTTTCCTTTAATTTGGCACCTCTTTGAAGTTAATACTCCTACTTGATCGATCTCTATAAAGTTTTAAAGTCTAGCATTTGCACTGCATACTTTAAGCTGTGAGCCACTGTATATCTTGATTTTCGAGGGACTTCATAAGCATCGATTTTATTTCCGTATATTGTTCAATCAACATATCCCTTGTGAGAGTTCTCCTGGACACAATTAGGTTCTCGATACGCTGCTTGCCAAACTCTGCTCCGATGTTTAAAAGTTCCTGTGCGTATTCGCGGAAGCCAGTACCTTTAAGCGCAAATTATTTAATAATGGTGCTTAAATTACATTAATTTTTGCTTAGATCTGTGGTTATGTTATGCAATCGAAATTATATCGCTCATATACTCCAAGAGTGTCATAACTCAAAAACCGCGATTTATGAGTTAATGATGCACAAGTGTTTGTTTGGAGATACACGGCACTTGAAAACTTTAAACGCGTTTATCTCATAACGCACTTTTTTAAGTTATGACACTCTTGAAGTAAATGAGCGATATGGAGTTTTCATATCATATATTGTGATGAAATACCATAGAACTTTGCTGATGCAATATGTATGTCTTACCTTCTGTAACATTTAATGGCAACAAATCTTTTGCAACAAATGCCAATTGTTTGTTTTCCAAATTCTTTAGAATCCGTTTTGGTATTTCCTTTTTGGCATAGGCTTCCAAAGTCATCTGATTTGCTGGCTGCGCAAAGGAGCATTTGTGTCGCATAAGTGATCCTGTGCCGTTTTTTGCGAAATATGTGAATACCATTTTGCACTTTGAGCAACAAACGAAATTAATCTTTTCTCCATCCTTTTCAATAAGGAAAAAAGTTTGCCATGCACTACTTTTGGCATTACTGTGTGCAACTAAATTGTATCTGGGATCTTTACTCTTTATTGCGTTTTGTATGCCAATTTTTTCCATTTTGTCCACCGCTTTGCTTATATAAGGTGACGCTTTTATTTTTCCGCGTTATCGAAAAATAAGTTATCGACAATCGTTATATGGAATTTTTCAGTACATTTTAAATTTTGGTGTTTTTTTGTGCACATTTTTCAGTACATTTTAAATTTTGGGTATTTTTTGGTGCAAACAGTTAAAGCGCAAAAAATATTTCTTGCGGTTCGTCGTGTTGATCGTGCCGATTTGGTGCGGCACGACACGCCCAGCCCATGGGAAAAATTTAAATTTTCGACACGAACACGCGTGCACCCATCGTGGCACGAAAAAAACCCGGCCCATGCCCATCTCTACTTGCAACCATTCCTATACATTTTCAACAGTGTTGCCAGCAGCTGCGTGCAAAGAGCTGACAGACCGTTCTTAAAAAACTGACAGAAAACTGCTAAAATTTCCCAAAAAATGACAGAAAACATGACAAAAAAATTTTAGTTGATTTTATGGACAATTTATTAATCATTACATTCCAATTCTCTGATTATATTATTAACACGTTCTACCGGGGGCATTTTTTCCCTGTTGGTATACATCGTGTGCGCGAGAAACGAAGTTTAACGAAACTTTTCTACTACGCAATAGTTTTCGTTATTATTATTATAATTTCCAATCTATTTTGTTTTATTTCTTTAAAGTATGTCTCTTTCTAGTATAGTTTTTGAATTAAAATATAAACATTTGTGGACTACCGGTGGTACACGCCGCCAGATAAATGAACTTGCCTGTGTACCACCGGTGGTACACACCGGGTAGAACGTGTTAATAAATTTTTCGTTTTGATTCACATTAAATTAATCATAGGATTCGTTTGACTGAATCCATTTTAGATACTTTTCAGGTATCTCATAGTGATGGCAACAGGCATCTTGCCGTCGTAGACCAAACCATTTATCAAAATCTGGCTGTTTCTCCCAAATATCCCGAAATTTTTGCTTATAAGCTTCTTTATACCGAGTTTATACTGAGGATGCATCACGAAATGGAATATTTAGCCATAAGCCCTCTGTGGGTAGACAAAGAGCAGCATAATCCAAGATGCGACTATTACGCAAACAGCTGTTTACTACAGTTAATAAATTAAAAAAACGCCCGCAAAACCTAAATAACTGAAATAAAAATAAGCGAAATGAATTATAAGAGTAAAATAATAAATGGGCCGATGCCACATTAATTCCAAATGCACTATTTTAAATGTTGTTACTAGTTTATATGCCCTGTACCCAATAAAAATGGTTGAAAATATATATTTTATTTTACAATTTTTAACTATCCTGCAAAGCGCATTCAAATCACAAAAGATAATAACCTAGCAATATCGCAGTTTTTTCCGCGCTCGATCTCTGGATTCACATAAATTGGCGTGTTCTATTTAATATTTATTTATTTATTTATTTAAGATAACTTCCTAATGCCACAAGTACAAAAGACTTGAAATTTAAAGCATTAGTCACATAATATTTAGACTCTTGTTTGTTTACGTTTAAAATTACGCGTTTTCTTTTTTGTCGTGTGATGCGATTTTTGGTGTAAACACTTGCATCAATTTTAGAATATTCTGCTCAGTGTAAAAACGGTATTAGGCATTGTAAATTATAATCTGAAGCGCTTTATTTCAGTTCCTCTTTAATCAGCCATCGGCGCGCAAATGGAGGGCACTTTATGTGCACGATTTATCGATTATCGATAGCGATTCTAACCTCTAAGTGCGAAAAAACATTGCTTGTATCATTAATATTAAAAGAAATACTAATTTTAATCAAAATTTGGAGCTTACTTTAACAATTTTAGCACATTCATAAAACTGACAAAAAAAAAATGCTGGGATTCACAAAAACCAGACAGATTTCCTGATAGCTGCTGTTTTCCATTTTTTCCTGCTGAAGCCGTTGAAAACCTGACAGATCTATCAGGAAAACTGCTAAAATGGCAACACTGATTTTCAAGGCGGCTGTTCGGTTGCGCGTTCGACTCGCACAGGTTGCATGTTGCTGGGACGCGATCGTCGAGATTTTTGTGAAACCTATTTTTTGGCTGTTTGACGCCTCTATGTATTGAGTGCTTAATGCTTATACATAGCTTATGACATTTTCTGTCGACGCTGTGAATTGCAGCACGATCGGATAACAGGGAAGATATGCCCCAAACGTTATGCCGTACTTGAAATAAAATACATTTGCCAATTTAAGAGATATAAAATAAGTTCTGTCTTCTGTAATTGGTAGGTCTGTACTATACACAGATCAAGTTTATTTCAAATGTTGGATGACACGCCCCCTTTACGGCATAATCGATTAAAACTGAATAACACGAGTATAGTTAAACGTAGAACGTTGTTATTCTGAATATATACTCTCTTCTTTTCTATAGAACTATCCTGAAAAGTGCATAAAAATCGGTTAATAACCACAGGAGACATTAACGAAACAATATTTCAGGCATTGCCTCGCTTGCCGCTTGCAGCGCTGCTATTATTAAAGCATGACACAAACAAAAAAAGTACCTATTGTTACTTTTTGCTGCTATTCTACATGGCGCGTCCGACTGATCAGCTTCGCCAATTCTGGTTTGTTATTGTATAAAAGCTATTCTACAAAACCTTATTCGCTTAAAAGCTATTTGAAAAAATTTACTTTAACAAATTTGCCCAATTCACCGAAATTTATTATTGTTTGTTGTCAAAGATAAAAAAACAATTCTGTTTTTTTTTTAGACCTAAACGTAGGAGTATTAAAATGTATTAAATCTTTAAATTTATAATGATGAATCTTTTATTTGTTTCTTGAGCTATAAATATATATACATACATATATATAAAACAACATTTGTAATAAGTAGTGGTTTTACTATATTCTTTCACATATTGTCTTATGAATATGTTTGCAAAGCGTGTACAAGTTTCACCTTGCACTGCCTACAGTTCTTTTCTTATATCATTTCTAATAGCTGATATTCTTAGCATGTAAATATTTGAGTTGCGTGGAAATTAACTTGCGTAGTATCTTCAATGCTCTTTTAATACGTTTCGCTTAAATTGTTAATATGTTGAACATTGCTTTTGTCATCTGCTGCTATTCAACATTCACTATACAAACTTGTGCACATTTAGCATTTAGCATTCGATAGAGAATTGCCGAGTTTGATATCCTAGAATGCTCATGTTTATATTAAATTTCGACGCCTACACGAACAAGGAGGCACAACAACAAGCACAATAGAGTTTTGTTTTATTATCGTTATGTTTTGTTTTTAGTGTTTTGTTTGCAGTAGTTGTTTTTGTTTGTTCTGTACTTCCGGACGAAGCATAAACACTTTCTGGCTTAATAAAGTGTGTTTATTTCACTCGAGCTGAAAGTTTTAGTATTCTTTTGCTCTGCTTTTTAGTTGTTCACAATTTTTATGACTTCATTTAGTATTTCATGATAGAATAACTGTCTAACACTGCGTCTTGTGCTATTACGTAAATTGGCTGTATTGTGTCTCGTCTTGCATATCGGCTTGAACCATTAGCATATGCCGTAGCTTCAGCCTCAGCTTGTATCATTCATAAGAATGGGGATAACTTTTTAGACCCTTTACTTTAAAAAAGTAAAAAGGGTCTATTAACTTAGTGCAAAAAGGAAATGTGTGTAACACCCAGAAGGAGGCGTGCCACTCCCAATAAAGTATATACAGTATGTCAAGAAACTGTTTACACACTGCAAAAACAAAATGTTTTTGGGCTTTGCATGGGAAAAATAGCGCTTTTGGTTAAGTTTTTTAAATTTTTTAAAATGCAGAACTATTATATAGAGTATTCTTAATAAGTATGTACAAAAATAAAAACAAAATAATGCAAGGAACCATTTTTAAGCAACAAATTATGAGTTTACACATTTTTGACACTGTCAAGAAACTCTTTACACACTTCAGTTTTCGATTTTGTTTTGTTCTTTTCCAAGAAAAAACGGTACTTTGCCGTTAACTATGGTTATGCACGCTGTGCTATGAATGCATATCTTTACATTTAATTTCAAAATCTGGCTAAATACGCATAAAATAGATCAATATACCCTGTTTTTTAGTTATGAAACATGCGTGGAGCTAGATTGACCTTTAAAGTGACCCAACTGACTTATTATAATCCCCAAATGGGAAAATCTATACCTGAGCTAGTGGATATATTCCGTGTATCGCGAAAAACAATTTAAAATGTTTAAATGTGACAGTGTCAAAAACTCATAATTTGTTGCTCCTCCCCCAATTTCCAAAACGCAAAAAACTAATGCAGCCACAGCTTTGAAGTTATTAACTTGTAATTTGGTATATAACTAGCTTATAACATTACTTATTGATTCTGTGAATTTCGTTACGGATAAGAAATAGCGAAAACATGGAGAAGACAATAAGCATAACAAGGCAGAGGGGGGGTATGTCGCATGCTCTCGCATACGTAGCTTGCCTCTATTTGTGAGTGTGTGTATGTGCAAGTAAGTGAGTGATACGTGTGTGTGTGTACATTTTAAACAAAGTACAGGGTCTCCTACTGTCGGTTACGTCCGACTGTAGCTTCCGTCCCACTGATCTGCCCCGTCCCTATATTTTTAGACCCTGTACTTTAAAAAAGTAAAAGGGTCTATTAATTTGGTGCAAATGACAGATGTATGTAACACCCAGAAGGAAGCGTGGTAGACTCCACAAAGTATATATATTCTGACTCAGGACGACGAGCTGAGTTGATTCAGCCATGTCCGTCCGTCCGTCTGTCCGTCTGTTCGTTCGTCCGTATGAACACCTAGATCTCAGCAACTAAAAAAGCTAAAGACACCACCTTTCCGGATTTAGGTAGTCAGCTAATGCAAGCAGATCAAGTTTGTTTCAAACTTTTGATAACTCGCCTCTTTCATCCGCGAATCATCAAAAATTTACACCTACCTCAAAAATCTCGAAAACTATAAACGCCACAGCAGCCACAATAATTGCGCTACAGACTTGTAATTTGGCATGTACGCAGTCTATGGTATTCTACACCGATGCTAATAATTTATTTATGATTTGAATTGAAAATAGCGAAGATATGCAAGAGACAATTTTTTTCAAAATGCATGGATGTGCCACTGCGGCCATAATAATAAAGCTACAGACTTGTAATTTGAAATGTACGTAGTCTATTAAATTATCTATCGATGCTGTAAATTACATTACAAACGGAGAAGAAACAGCGAAGTTATGCAGCAGTAAATTGTTTTATAAATGTATGTTAGCGCCACTACAGCCACAGTTTAAAAGTTATAGACTTGGGATCTGGCATATACGCAGCCTATGGCATTATCCATCAATGCTGTGAATTATTTTACCAACGGAAAAGAAACAGCGAAGATAGCGCAGACAGAGCAGCCACCTAGATCTTGCAAACTATAAGAGCTAGAAATACCATTTTTTGGTATTTATGTTCTCCTATGCAGCCATCAGATCAAGTTAGTTTGGGTTTTTTGATAACTCCGCTCATTCCTCCGCTAAGCAAAAAACAAATTTAGCAACAGTTTGCAGTTTAAAAGCTTCAGTTTTAAAGCTAAAGATTTGGGATGTGGCATGTACGTAGTCTATGACAATCCCCATCGATGCTGTGAATTACGTTACGATCAAATAAGAAACAGCGAAGAAAACAGAAAGTACAGGGTCTCCTACAGTCGGTTGCGTCCGACTGTAGCTCCGTCCTTACTGGTTTTATTTACGTTCATAGTGATCGAAAGGGGTGTGGCATCCAAGATTTGAAATAAACTTGAGCTGAGTATGGTATACTCCTTTCATTAGTGACCAAAACGGCTCTGCCCTCTCCGAAATCTCAGCGTTCATACAGACAGACAGACAGACGGACACACAGACGGACAGTGCTAAATCGACACAGCTCGTCTCCTTGAAGAAGAACACATAGTTTGTGAGGTCTGCCACTCCTCCTTCAGCCTTTTACATACATTCTCAAAAAGCTATCAACCTTGTTTTTACTTATTTCATGAGTACCGGGTATAAAAATTATATTTGAAATTTTGTAAGAGTTAATCTTCTTTTACGTTACCATTGTCATAAGTTAAATTACGGAAACTTACTTGAAGTACGACATAATAGGCAGGTTGGAATTGCTAGACAGGAACCGAAATTTGTCTAATCCTCTGACCAAGTGCTGGTACTGCAAATTTAAACGGGCTTAAATATGCGTAAAATTTTAATAGCAGATGAAAATCCTATTATAAAATAAAATTAGAGTCATACAGTGAAATCAGTTTTCTTTTGACTCTCGCCTACGTTTTGCCCGGTCTAAACAGAATAGACCGAAAAATATTAGGCCAAATGTCGTGCATTTAAAAAGAATGTGGGGGAGGATTATGTTCGAGGTCAAGGGTGTCCATTCTGTTTGGTTTTTAAACTTTTTCGCTTGCGTTACATGGGCCTAATTAATTTAAGCCAACTGACCTCAAACTTTAAAATGTGAAATGTACATGCAGCAAATATTTGGGTCAAACTTAAACAAGTTCCACAACCTATTTTAAGCTCACTACTTGTTTCTCTTACTTGCGTCTATTCAATTTGTGTATTTTTATTGATGTGCACTTTGGATTTAAAGCTGTTGAGGTATGAAATTAAGTTTTTTTTTATTTTACTGGAACTTTGTCAGAGCTACATTTAGCTCAAATATTTATACATAAAACCAGTAAGAATTGAAAGAACCCAAGTCTTAAGCATTTAAACTATGACTGCGGATTTATTTTGCGATTGCGGAAGGTCTGCATACTTCATAGGTGAACTAAAATACCAAAGTTTGTATCTCTAGCTCTTATAGTTTGCAAGATCCTGTTGTTCATACGGATAGTGTCATTAAGCCATGTGTCTACCAGAGATCTAATTATAGTAGATATGTTTTTAGTATGATTAAAAAACAAATGTTTATATAGCAAAAAAATTGTTCAGTCTAAATCATTTGGATTCGGTCTATTTGCTCAATCATTCTCCATCTGCATCTAACCTGATAAACTTGGCTTTAATAATATATGACATTTCGTGTCAACTGCATTACAAGTGGAAGCGCAAGGTAAGGAAATTTAGAAGTAGAACAACTACTTAAGCAACTATATACTTCAAGCCAATGCACAGTGGTCCGGCTTGTATGGAAGTATGCGACATAAATAGTTATAGTTAAGATAACGTTATCAAATTTTCACAATTTTCAAAAATCTATTAAAATATTTGTAATTTGTCATAAAAAATTTGGCCAAATCGGCCGACTATATCCAATAGCTCCCATAGAACCCTCAACGCGCAAACACTCGAGTGTATCCATATTATCGATCATATAAATGCGAAATAGCCGACTTTTGTCTATATTATGATATGAAAATTTACATTTATTACAAAATGCTTAAATTTCGCCATATTTGCACCATTTTACCAGTTTTATTAAATCTTATATATGAAGGTAAATTAAATGATATATTAGGAGTATTTTTTGCATCATCACGAGATGTTGGGCGAACTATATAGTAAGTAGATTTGCTGGCGGTAAGATCAGGAACTATTCCCTTGCAAAACTCTTGAAGAGGTGGCCATATCCATGGTATAAAAGTCTTATTTAATATGTCGGGACTCTACACGAGCATGAAACCGATCCATAAAACTATTTTTGAAGTTCATACTTACGAGGACAGTCCGACAACTACCTAGCCTCCACGCCAAATGACCCCACAACCGCAAACTAAATTTTCTATCATATAGTGTATTCTTTTAGAAGGCTACTGTCGAAATTTCAGTCGAATCGGACTTGTAGTTTTGTTTTGACCGCGTTTAAAAGTGAGCACGTATGCGAACTTTAGAAAAATTGAAATAGCGCAATATCGGTCGGTGATTGGATTCTTGTTTTTGAAAGGGAAATCGCGCAGCAAAATCAAAGAGCGCTTGGATGCAGTGTACAGTGAATCTACTCCTTCGATGGCGATCATCAAAACTTGGTTTAACGAGTTTTAACGGGGTCCCACGTCGTCTTTTGATGAGCCACACCCAGGTTCACTGAAAACGGCTACCACGGAGGATTACATATGAAAAACTCACAATCTCGTATTGGCAGAACGCCAATTAAAGGTGGACGAGATAGCTGAGACAGTAGGCATCTCAAAAAACCGTATAAGTCATAGCTGCGTACAATTTTGGGCATGAAGAAGTTATCGGCGCGATGACTGCCGCGTTTGCTCACTTTAGACAACAAGCTCATCCTCAGACCACTTCAGAGCAGTATTTGACACTCTTTAAATTGGGCTTCGAACTACTGCACCATCCACGGTATTTTCAAGATTTGGCCCCGTGCGACTTCTTTTTATTTTCAAACTTGAAAAAATCACTCGCTGGGCAGAAATTTGAGTCAAATGAGGAGGTTATCGCTGTCACGGAGGCTTATTTTGCAGACCTCGAGAAAATTTAAATAAATTGGAGCATCTCTAGATCAAGTGTATCGAGCTAAAAGGAGACTATGTTGAAAAATAAATTGCCACTTTTCCAAAATTTCCTTATTTCTTTCGAAGGCCAGGTACTTATCGGACCACCATAGTAAATCTTAAAGCAAAGCAAAGTCATCCATTGATCATTATGCATTATGTGGTTATGCATTAACCACATTCTGGATGCATAAATCTATTGCCTTATATAGATAAAGTCGGCTATTTCGCATTTAAATGATCGACAATATGGAAACACTCGAGAATTTGCGCGCTAGAGAGTTCTATAGGATATAGTCAGTCGATGTGGCCAATTTTTTTATAATATATTTAAATTATTTATTTTTAGATATTTGGTGAAAATTTCATAACGATATCTCTACTAGATGTATTTATGGCCGCAACTGTGCACTCGCAAGCAGCGCATGCAGCGCAGTCGGGATTTTTTACGCTCAGCCCGGCAAGACCGTCTACAGACGGTCAATGAATTTTTTGTGCAAATCAACATTTATATTCAGTTATGCATTACAAAATAATTTATTTCAATAAATATATTGTCTGAGCTATGTATCAATAAAAAAAAATCCGATGTAGACTGGACAAGCTTAAATATTTTTTTGTTGTGCAAAAACTACTTTCGTCAAGGGGTATTTTTTTCTGAGTTTTTTTTTTCAAATTTGTAAGTTTAGACGAGGATTGTAATTGAACGCGGAAGTGAAATGTGGTTAAATATACCTTAAAAGAATGAAAATTTAATTTTAAAGATATTTCAATTTATTTTGATTAAATATATGGACGGGGCAGATCAGTGGGGCGGAGGCTACAGTCGGACGTAACCGACAGTAGGAGACCCTTTACTTTAACTTTATGCATTTACAAACACAGTCAAAGGCACGCACACTAACCTACCCGCGTATGCAAGGCACACCACCCCCCCTCTGCCTAGTGCGGCAAATTGTCCGTTCCATATTTTCGCTGTTTCTTATCCGATCAAAACGAAATTCACAGGGTCAATAGAGAATGTCATAAGCTAGTTACGTACCAAATTACAAGTCAATAACTTCAAAGCTGTGGCTGCAGTAGCTTTTTGCGGTTTGCGGGGGAAGGGGGGAAGTATCCAAAATCTAAAACAAACTCGTGCTGCTCGCGAAATGGGAGAATCTAAATCCCGAATATGGTGTCTCTAGCTCTTATAGTTGCTGAGATCTAGGTGTTCATACGGACGGACAGACAGACAGACAGACGGACAGACGGACAGACGGACAGACGGACAGACGGACAGACGGACATGGCTATATCGACTCGTCTTGTCGTCCTGATCAAGAATATATATACTTTATGGGGTCTGCCACGCCTCCTTCTGGGTGTTACACACATTTCCTCTTTGCACTAAACTAATAGACCCTTTTTACTTTTTTAAAGTAAAGGGTCTAAAAAAATCAACAGTTTGATCGCTGGACGCCAAACTGGAGACCGTCTGTAGACGGTCTTACCCGTTAGAGGGTTAAATAGCAAGCGTAATATTGAACATAGAATGTTGTTATTTGGAACATAAACTCTTTTATATTATATTCAACTATCCTGAGAAGCGCATTAAAATCAGTTAATAAACACAAAAGATATAAACAATGTTGCAGGCCACGCTTGCCCAGTGACAATGCGCTCATTAATTGTTGTAATTTTGTTTATAAATAAATAAAATTATATATAAAATATTTTAAATTATATACCGAATGTACGAGCGCGCAGCGCGAGCTGCGTCACAGGGTATAAGACAATCGGGCCCGTCCGACTGATCTGCTCCGCCATCTCTGGTTATTTTATAGGAAACTGTGCACCGCGGCATAAAGATCGGGTGTACCCCTGCAGGACATTTACTTATACAGTCGAACCCCGATAATTCGTATCCCGCTAAATCGAAAATCGCGATAATTCGTAAAAAATTCTGTTCTCTTGAAAAAAACTCGCTAGTTCGTTAATATTCCACACATTTTGGTCTCCTCGTTAATTCGTTGTATTTGACGCAACGCAAAGAATATTGAACCTCTTATAAATCGTAATTTGGTTTCGTAACCTCTTATAAATCGTAATGCGATGCGAAATTTTTTGTAGTTAAAGCACCGTTAGATATTGCAGACAGCTATGCCGCCTTTATGTTTTTTAGACCCTGTACTTTAAAAAAGTAAAAAGGGTCTATTAGTTTAGTGCAAAGAGGAAATGTTTGTAACACCCAGAAGGAGGCGTGGCAGACCACATAAAGTATACATATTCTTGATCAGGACGACACGACGAGTCGATATAGCCATGTCCGTCAGTCCGTCTGTCAGTCTGTCTGTCCGTCCGTATGAACACCTAGATCTCAGCAACTGTAAGAGCTAGAGACACCATATTCGGGATTTAGATTCTCCTATTTTGCGAGCAGCCCGAGTTTGTTTTAGATTTTGGATACCTTCCCCCCTTCCCTCGCAAAACGCAAAAAGCTACTGCAGCCACAGCTTTAAAGTTATTGACTTGTAATTTGGTACGCAACTAGATTATGATATTCCCTATTGACCCTGTGAATTTCGTTTCGATCGGATAAGAAACATGGAACATGGATTGAACGGACAATTCGTCACACTAGGTAGAGGGGGGGTGGTGTGCCTTGCATACGCGAATAGCGTAGTGTGTGAGCCTCTGATTGTGTTTGTATGTACATATATTAGTAGTAGTAGTAAAGTAAAGGGTCTCCTACTGTCGGTTACGTCCGACTGTAGCCTCCGTCCCACTGATCTGCCCCGTCCATATATTTCTTACGCCCAGCCCGGCAAGACCGTCTACAGACGGTCAATGAATTTTTTGTGCAAATCAACATTTATATTCATATATATTGTCTGAGCTATCAGTAAAAAAAATCCGAAGCAGATTGGACAAGTTTAAATATTTATTTTTTTTTTGTGCAAAAATTACTTTTGTCAAGGGGTATTTTTTTCTGAGTTTTTTTTTTCAAATTTTCAAGTTCAGACGATGATTGTAATTGAACGCGGGGGTGAAATGTGGTTAAATATACCTTAAAAGAATGGAAATTTAATTTAATTAAAGATATATCAATTTATTTTGATTCAAAAATGTCATTTTGATTCAAAAAAGTTTGATCGCTGGACGCTAAAAACTGGAGACCGTCTGTAGACGGTCTTACCCGATAGAGGGTTAAAGAATCTTGACCACTAAATTGTGTCTGACGCTTTGGTTAACCTTGCGTAAAGCAAGAAAAAGGCAATATGACTGCTTTGCTTGAAGATTTAGGTATAAACTTGAAAAATAGTTTCATAGATCGGTTATATGGTCGTGTAGAGTCGCAAAATATAAAAAAAACTCTTATATTATGGATATGGCCACTACTTCAAGAGTTTTGATGGGGAATCGCTCCTGGTCTTATCGCCAGCCAATCTACTCGGTATATACTAGTTTGCCCAACATCTCGTGATGATGCAAGAAATACTTCTAATATATCATTTAATTAACCTTCATATGTTATATTAGATTTAAAAATTTGGACGGGGCAGATCAGTCGGACGGGCCCGACTGCAGAATACCCTCTAACCTATATTTCAAATGTCATACAAAACGTTGCAGCAATTTTGTTCTTACTTTGTTATGTGTGCCAGCTTTAACGGCCGCGCTGATAGAGGCGGCGAGTTGCCGCCTAAAATATTGTTTTGCCAATAACTCCTGTGTTTATCAACCGGTTTCAATGCGCTTTTCAAGATAGTTAAATATAATGAAAGGAAGTATATATTCCAAATAACAACATTCTATGTTCATTGTTACGCTTGTTATTCTATTTTTTCGATTAAGGCGTTAAATGGGCGTGGCATCCAAAATTTGAAAAAAGACTCATCTGCGTATGATATGGACCTACCAACTACTGAACACAGAATTTGTGTAAATAGCTTAGTGTCTCTTAAATAGGCGAATGTATTTTATTTTATTCATTGTGGGCGGCAGGGGCGTGGCAATTAAGATTTGAAATAAACTTGATCTGCGTACATTATTTATCTACCTACATGTCAAAATTGGCAGCTATAGCTTTTGTAGTTTCCGAAATCGACGCGTTCATACAGACGGACAGACGGACAGACAGACAGACAGGGCTAAATCGACTCAGCTCGTCTTCCTTATCAAGAATATATATAGTTTGTGGGGTCTGCCACGCCTCCTTCTGCCTGTTACATACATTCGCACAAAGTTATTAACCCTGTTTTTCCCATTTTTCAAATGGGCACAGGGTATTAAAAGGGTCTATTAGTGCAAAGAGGAAATGTGTGTAACACCCAGAAGGATGCGTGCCACGCCCCATAAAGTATATATATTCTTGATCAGGACTACAAGCCGAGTCAATATAGCTATGTCCGGACAGACTGACGGACAGACAGACGGACATCGCTAAATCGACTCAGCTCGTCTTCCTGATCAAGAATATATATCCTTTGTGGGGTCTGCCACGCCTCCTTCTGCCTGTTACATACATTCGACAAAGTTATTAACCCTGTTTTTCCGATTTTCAAATGGGCACAGGGTATAAATATACCAACTTCGTACGACCATTATTTCGAGTTTGCCCGTTAGAAGGTTAAGAGCCGCACTGTCAGAGGCAAGCACGGTGAAGTCTGCAATATTGTTTCGGTTATAACTCCTGTGTTTATTAACAGATTTCAAAGCGCTTTTAAGGAAAATTATATATATAGAAGATAATATTCGGAATAGCAACGTTTTATGTTCAATATTAAGCTTGTTATTCAACATTTTATGTTTATAAATTCGATGTTATGATGGCAGTTCTAGCTCTTCCGAAATCTCAGCGATCATATAGACAGACAGACAAACGGACACGGCTATATAGACTCTTCCTGATCAAGAATATATATATATATATTATATATATAACCCTGATTTTCCTATTTTTTAATAGGTACAGGGTATAAAAAGTAAAAAGTATTTATGCAGCACTTCGTAGAATATTAAAACAATAGGATTCATTTTATTCCGATTGTACACTTACAAAATTATTATTATTTTTTTTTTTTAAATTTATTGTTTTGTTAACTTTAACATTGGTTAAGTAAAGATTTACGGTTAGGTATGGACGTGTGGTGCAGGCTTACTGTTGTTGATGCATTAAATAAACTTGTTGGAGATAAAGCAGCAGCTGCTGCCACATGTGTCAACATAATATTATCTTGAACTTTTGCAATTTGTCCAAAGAAGGAAAAGAAAATGAATGCGACCTAAGATGAAAAGAAATTGGCGATAACCACAGCATAGTTTGTCGTTAATCCTTCATAAAAATTGATGATGATGGACGCGAAGTTTGATAATAAAAAATGTTTGGAGTTTTCGTCAGCTGCTTATACGTAATGGAAATTTGATATCATTTTATATTCGAGCGCCACTGCCTTTAGCATTTGGGGTCGAAAACAGCGCAACACCCGCACATTAGATCTAGGAGATATACAGATATGACAATTTTTCTACCTTTAAACCAGAATGGGTGTAGGCATAATTATTTTTTTAATTCATTGTCATGCTTATGATGATTCATGATGTTCATTTTTGTTTTTAATACATTTTAAATGTATTTTTTTTTATACCCTGTACTCGTTGAAAAATGGGAAAAACAGGGCTAATAACTTTGTACGAATGTAAGTAACAGGCAGAAGGAGGCGTGGCAGACCCCACAAACTATATATATTGTTGATCAGGAAGCCGAGCAGAGTCGATTTAGCCCTGTCTGTCTGTCTGTCTGTATGAATCCTGAGATTTCGGAAACTATAAGAGCTAGAGCTGCCGTTTTGGTCATTTTTTAAAGGTATATACCATACGCAGATTAAGTTTATTTTACATTTTAGATGCCACGACCCTTTTACGCCCTAAACGTTAAAGCCTAATAACAAGCGTAATATTTAAAATAGAAGGTTGTTATTCGAAATATATATTTTCTTCCATTATATTTAACTAGTAGTCATCTTGGTCCCTTACTATTTACATTATTTATAAATGATTTGCCCTCAATTTTAAAATTCTCTCGGGTTCTTATATACGCAGATGATGTAAAAATTTGTCTATCCTATTGCGACACCGAGGCGAGCTCCATTTTGCAAAATGAATTGGATAATTTCCACTTGTGGTGTTCTACAAACCTGCTAAATTTAAATTGTAGCAAATGTAAATTAATGTCTTTTTATAGGGGTACTCCCCATTTGAATTCTTATAAGCTTGCCAATACAGTTCTGGAGCGAGTCGAATTATTTAATGATCTCGGTATTCAAGTTGATCCTAAACTTAAGTTCGATGGGCATATCTCGTCAGTCGTTGGTGGGGCTATGGGAGTCCTAGAATTCATTAAGCGCTGGTCAAAGGAGTTCAACGATCCGTATACTACTAATACCCTGTATACTGCTCTAGTTCGCCCTATTCTGGAATATGGATGCTGTGTTTGGGGTCCCCAGTACAAAGTCTACCAGGATACAATTGAGTCGGTACAGAAACAGTTTCTTTTTTTTGCATTGCGTAATCTTAATTGGGATACTAACACTCGCCTTTCCCCGTATATAAGTAGACTTTTGTTAATTAATCTTCCTTCTCTTTCTGACCGTAGAACAATGCTTGGTGTCATGTTTATGCACAAGTTAATTAATGGTGAAGTTGACTCTCCCGAGTTGATATCCCAAATTAGATTTACTGTTCCGTTTAGAAACACTAGAAACTTTATTCCCTTATCTCTTTCTCGCTGTAGTACTAATTATTCTATTCATAACCCATTTAGAGTTCTTTGTAGTGAGTACAATAGCCTTTTTAACATTATTTCCAGTGCCAACTCTATGTCTCTACTAAGATGGACACTCCTGCAACACCTTTCCCGTAGATAATATAATATTTAGTTTTGTTTATTTTAAGTTATTTTTGATATAATTGTTCACATTTTGAATTGAAATCAGCTGAATGGAGCGTAAAAATTTTATGATACACGCATGTGATGCATAATTATGATTTATGAAGGGTTGGATTTTATCGGTTATCGGGTGATCGATCCATGGAGCGGTAACCTGGTGAATACAACTATTGATACTGACGAATTTGCTATCGATAGTTTTGCAGCTCTACAAAACGGCTGCTGTAGCTCATAATTTCAGAAATCTCAGCGTTCATTCAGACAGACAGACAGGGCTAAATCAACTCAGCTCGCCACCCTGATAAAGAAAATAAATAGTTTGTGAGGTCTGCCACGACTCCTTCTGTTACATACACTATGACTAACCCTGTTTTTCTCATTTTTCAATGGGAAGAGGGTATAAAAACTAAAAATTGTTACTGATTTTAGCGATAATGTGTTTTGTATCTTTGGCAATTACAGGTGGCGTGGATGCACTTCGAACAGTCGGCCATTTTAACGGTGCACAACCATGTGATAACGCGTAATCCGAGGATTAGCGTGACGCATGACAAACACGACAAGCATCGCACCTGGTTCCTGCATATCAACAATGTTCAGGAGGAGGACATGGGACGGTATATGTGTCAAATCAACACAGTGACGGCCAAAACCCAATATGGCTTTGTCAAAGTAGTGGGTAAGTCTAGAAGGAGATAAAGAGAACGAAGCTTGCAAATTTGTCGGCGGCGTATGATCTTAATAAATATATCGGAGTTGCTTGTCAAAGTATTGGTCTTAAGTTTACTATACACTGCCTTATTATTCCTTGTACCCATTGAAAAATGGGAAATACAGGGTTAACAACTTTGTCAGGATGTATGTAACTGGCAGATGGAGGCGTGGTAGACCCCACAAAAAATATACATATGTTCTGACTCAGGACGACAAGACGAGTCGATATAGCGATGTCCGTCTGTCCGTCTGTTTGTCTGTCTGTATGAACACCTAGATCATAGCAACTAAAAGAGATAGAGACACCATTTCTTGATATGCAGGTTCCCTATTATCGTCAGCAGCACGAGTTTGTTTCAGATTTTGGATATCTCGCCTCCTTCCTCCGCGAATCATCAAAAATCTACACCTATCTCAAAAATCTCGAAAACAATAAGCGCCACTGCATCCACAATAATAGCGCTATTAACTTGTAATTTGGTATGTATGTAGTCTGTGGTATTCTTCACCGATGCTATATGATTATTTATGATTTGAATAGGAAATAGCGAAGATATGCAAGAGACAATTTTTTTCAAAATGCATGTATGTGCCGCCGCAGCCACAATAACAAAGCTACAGACTTGTAATTTGAAATGTATGTAGCCTATTGAATTATCCATCGATGCTGTGAATTACATTACAAACGGACAAGAAGCAGCAAAGTTATGTAACAGACAATTTTCTTATAAATGTTTGTTAGTGCCACGACAGCCACAGTTTAAAAGGTATAGACTTGGGATTTGCCATGTACCCAGCCTATGGCATTATCCATCAATGCTGTAAATTACATTAGGAACGAAAAAGAAACAGCGAAGATAGATCAGACAAAGAAACCACTTAGATCTTGCAGACCATAAGAGCTAGAAATACCATTTTTTTGGTATTTAGGTTCTCTTATGCAGCAATCAGATCAAGTTTGTTTTGGTTTTTTGATAACTCCTCTCTTTCCTTCGCTAACCGAAAAACCAATTTAGCAACAGTTTGTAGTTTTAAAGCTTCAGTTTTAAAGCTAAAGATTTGGGATATGGCATGTACGTAGTCTATGACAATCCCCATCGATGCTGTGAATTACATTACGATCGGATAAGAAACAGCGAAGAAAACACAAAGTACAGGGTCTACTACTGTCGGTTACGTCCGACTGTAGCTCCGTCCTTACTGGTTTTTTTTTTAATTTTGATGTATATCTAAGTACAGTAGAATCCGGTTATAACGACGCCGCTTATAGCGTCCGTCCGGTTATTGCGACGAAAACTCGATGGTTTGGTTGGTCCCCATACAAACTTATATGAAAGGGACTCCGCTTAGAACGTCTCCGCTTTTAGCGTCAAACCGCTTATACCGACGAGATTTTTCACAATTCAACCGGATATTGCGACGTGCCGAACAAAAAAAAAACTTTAAAGAGGAAAATTTGATTTCTTTAACAATGCTAAAAGAAGCAAACAAAATCATGGATTTTGTGTTTTTTCAATACGAAAAAGAAACAAAATCATGGATTTTGTCTTCCGGATATAACGACGTAAAATCGTCGGTCCCTTAAAAGTCGCTATAACCGGATTCTACTGTATTGAATTTTTTGTTTTGAATAAAAAATTTATTTGTTTTATTTTAAAACATATTACGAACATGGCATCCATAAAATTAAACAACAAATTTTTTTTGCTCCTTTCGGATAGTGCGTCTTCCGGATATAACGACGTAAAATCGTCGGTCCCTTGAATGTCGCTATAACCGGATTCTACTGTAGTAGTAGGCTGTGCTACATATAATAATATCCCGATACACCATTGGCGTCCTCGTGTTGATCGAGCGGCGAAATAATATGAATAAAATATTTTTATTCAACATAGAAAGTTGGTATTCGGAGTATAAATTGAATTAGATTGAAAATATCTTTTAAATAGAATACTGTACCAGCAAGGCTGATCTTTGGTACAGGGTATAAGACAGTCGGGCTTGCCCGAATGCCATGATTTTTTTTATATAGCACACTCTGAATTGTATGTTTGTGTTCATTGTGTGAGCTTGCAGGGCTTTATGATGCATGTTTACATACAATGCCTTTTACAACACTCTTTTTCTGCTGCGCTCACCGATAGTACATTCAAAAAGCCGTTAAGCACGCTTCAGTGTTGTAAAATGCTCAAATAGCACGCCACACATGCACAAAACACTCGGGTTCTGGCAATTTGACGTGGCGTAACCACAACGCTTCACAAAATTTTTCATGGAGTCGCATTTTTGCATTTTTTTTGTTGTGTACCCAAACACATACAAATAAAAATAATACTTACACTTATCTTATTCACACATGCACACAATCTCAGCTAGTGGCAAAAGTCCTGAAAAGGTAAACTTTACCAGTTAAAAAAAAAATTGGACGGGGCAGATCAGTCGGACGGGATACCATGTACCCTATTTTATAAAAACCATATTATAAAACTGTTATACGAAGCGTAGCAGCAATGATTCCTCTTTTAACTTTTTTGTGGGTGCCATGCTTTAATGGGCCACGCTACCAGAGGGCGAGCCAGGCAACGACTGCAATATTGTTTGGTTCTTATCTCCTGTGTTTATTGACAGATTTTAATGCGCTTTTCAGCATAGGTAAATACTATAAAAGTGAAAAGAGTCTATATGCCGAATATCAACTATGTTTAATATTGCGCTTGTTAATCGGTTTTTACCGATTAGGGCGTAAATGGGGCGTGGCATTCAAAATTTGAAATAAACATCATCTGCGTATGGTGTAGCCCTACTATTTTCTCCAGACAGAATTTATGTAAATAGATTTGTGTGTCTTAAATTGGCGAATGTATTTTATTTTATTCATTGTAGGCGGCACGGACGTGGCATCCAACATTTGAAATAAACTTGATCTGCGTACGTTATTAATCTACGTACATGTCAAAATTGGCAGCTCAAGCTTTTCTAGTTTTCGAAATCGATGCGTTCATACAAACGCACAGACAAACAGACATGGGAATATCGACTCAGCCCTTCACCCTGATCAAGAATATATATAGTTTGTGCGGTCTGACCCGCCTCCTTCTGCCTGTTACATACATTCGCACAAAATTAATAATAATTAACCCTGTATTTCCCATTTTTCAATGGGTACAGGGTATAAAAATATGACAGTTTTGTTCGTTGGTCAGCATAAAAAATTCAAATAACACTCATTACCGAAAAATTTTGAAGAGTGAGTTTAAAAGATAGGAATAGCAATGTGCGTATTTATGCCAATAATTCTAACGCCCACAGAGCTATAACCAAAAAACTTTCGGACGTACATCTGCAATATACCCATTTCTGCCTTTCTGAGGACAGAACTTTTAGAGTAGTAGCATGCAACTTCCCAGCTAGCAATTTCGGGGCGCTCATAATTAAGTGCCCAAAAAGAGCCCAGTAAATGAGCATTTTGGGAGGGTGCTCATAATTCTGAGGGTTTCGGAGCATATTAGGAGCCTTAAAATCGCGGGCTCCCAAAATGCACTTATTTCTAAGCATTTTGGGAGGAGTGAAAGCGCGGGCTCCTAAAATGCACTTATTTATGAGCATTTTGGGAGCTGAAGTAGGCAAGTGAACGAAAATAACAGAATAAGGGAATGAAGAATCGTGCAAGACAATAGAAAATGCATATACAGATTTTGCTCAGTTGCGAAATACACAAGTGGAAGGCAGACGTGTTTTTGCTGATGCATTTTTCAAAGTAAGTTAAAGATTTAATACATTTTCGTTTTTATACATTTGCAATTTTATTAAATTACCGTTCTAATGTTTTATGTTTTATCACTCTTTTAGGTGTCGTCAATCTGTTTTCTGCGCACAAAAAGGAGTTCGCCGCAAAGGCTTTCAAAATGCCAAGGGTATAATTAAGTAATAAAAGAAAATCAAATTATTTAAGAAAAATATGTACATAAGTCTAAATTACAAACGTAAGCTTTGAATAAAATATTATAAATAAAATAAAAGTATAAAATAAAAACCAATACAATTTTTGACTTTTATTCAGTGCTCTTTTTCCATAGAAATCTGCACTTCAATATGCCTCCGAAATGAGCCCTTTAGGAGGCGATTTAAGTGCCCAAAAAGGTAACTTTTAGGAGCCTTTTCAGAGGGTTTTAAGTGCCCAGAAAGGTAACTTTTAGGAGCCTTTTCGGAGGGTTTTTTTGCCTCACTAGGAGGGTGAAAGTACACTTTTATCGCCCTCCTAAAGGAGTCCGAAAGAGTCCGATATGAGCTAAAATTTCACCCTCCTAAATCGCGACGTCCTACGTGGAAAAAATCGCTCCTTCTGGATAGTAAAATGAGCGCTCCTAACTCTTAATTAACCCTCATAAAAGAGTCCCAAAATGCTCATATTGCTGACTGGGTTGACTGCATCTACTCCCAAAGAGGATATAATAACTGCATTTAACTCTCAAGGTCATGAAGTAATGAACCTATACAATCCAAAGAAAAAGATTTTGTTGTTGTTTCCCTCTGGGTGGGTTATTCAGGCCGTTGTGTCCTCTAGCAAGAAAAAATCTTTTGTTTTAATCTTACATTATCCTCCTACGCGTTTCGGCATATTTTATGCCTTCTTCAGGGAGTCTGTTTTTATACCCTGTGCCCATTTGAAAAATGGGAAAACAGGGTTAATAACTTTGTGCGAATGTATGTAACAGCCAGAAGGAGGCGTGGCAGACCCCACAAACTATATATATTCTTGATCAGGAAGACGAGCTGAGTCGATTTAGCCCTGTCTGTCTGTCTGTCCGTCCGTCTGTCTGTCTGTCTGTCTGTCTGTCTGTCCGTCTGTCTGTATGAACGCGTCGATTTCGGAAACTACAAAAGCTAGAGAAGCCGTTTTGGTTGCTATAGGTCGGTACATACCATACGCAGATCAAGTTTATTTCAAATTGTTGATGCCACGCCCCCTTTACGCCCAAAAATCAATAAAACTCACACAACCTCGTGTTTTTTAACATACAAAGTTGAATAACAAGCGTAATATTAAACATAGAAGATTGTTATTTGGAACATAAGCTCTCTTGTATTATATTTAACTATCCTGAAAAGCGCAGTGAAATCGGTTAAGAAACACAGGAGATATACGCTTCACAATAGTTGAACTTAAAAGTTCAAAAACAAGCGTAATATTAATCATAGAATGTTATTATTTGGTATATATACTCTCTTCTATTATATTCAACTATCCTGAAAAGCGCATTGAAATCGGTCAATAAACAAAGTAGATAAAAGCTACGCAATTGGCAGCGCAGCCCAGCAGCAGCGCAGCGCAGCTGGCGCACGTAAAAAGGGAAGAAGAGGAAGTACTGCTGATACGCTTTGTGTGACAGTTTTATAAAATTGTATATAAAATAAAAGGCACAGGGTATTCTACAGTCGGGCCCGCCCGACTGATTTGTCCCGTCCGACTGATCTGTCCCGTCCGACTGATCTGCCCTGTCCAAATTTTTAACTATACAAACGATCAATTCAATATCGATTTGAACAAATGCTTATTTTAGACGTTATAGCAATAATTAACTGAATACTCATTGTTATTGCTTAAATATATTATTAGACCCTGTACTTTAAAAAAGTAAAAGGGTCTATTAATTTAGTGCAAATGACAGCTGTATGTAACAGGCAGAAGGAAGCATGGTAGACCCCACAAAGTATATATATTCTGACTCAGGACGACGAGCTGAGTTGATATAGCCATGTCCGTCTGTCCGTCTGTCCGTCTGTCCGTCTGTGTGTCTGTCCGTCTGTCCGTCTGTCCGTCCGTCCGTATGAACACCTAGATCTCAGCAACTAAAAGAGATAGAGACACCATGTTTTGGAATGCAGGTTCTCTATTATCGTACGCAGTACGAGTTTGTTTCAGATTTTTGATATCTCGCCTCCTTCATCCGCGAATCATCAAAAATCTACACCTATCTCAAAAATCTCGAAAACTAAAAGCGCCACAGCATCCACAATAATAGCGCTACTGACTTGTAATTTGGTATGTATGTAGTCTATGGTATTCTTCACCGATGCTATATGATTATTTATGATTTAAATTAGAAATAGCGAAGATATGCAAGAGACAATCTTTTTCACAATGCGTATATGTGCCACTGTGGCCACAAAATTAAAGCTACAGACTTGTAATTTGGCATGTACGTAGCCTACAGAATTATCCGTCGATGTTGTGAATTACATTACAAACGGACAAGAAACAGCGAAGTTTTGTAACAGACAATTTTCTTATAAATGTATGTGAGCGCTACTACAGCCACAGTTTAAAAGCTATAGACTTGGAATTTGGCATGTACGCAGCCGATGGCATTATCCATCAATGTTGTGAATTACATTGGGAACGAAAAAGAATCAGCGAAGATAGATCAGACAAAGAAGCCACCTAGATCTTGCAAACTATAAGAGCTAGAAATACTATTTTTTGGTATTTAGGTTCTCTTATGCAGCCATCAGATCAAGTTTGTTTTGGTTTTTTGATAACTCCTCTCTTTTCTTCGCTAACCGAAAAACCAATTTAGCAACAGTTTGTAGTTTTAAAGCTTCAGTTTTAAAGCTAAAGATTTGGGATGTGGCATGTACGTAGTCTATGACAATCCCCATCGATGCTGTGAATTACATTACGATAAGAAACAGCGGAGAAAACACAAAGTACAGGGTCTACTACTGTCGGTTACGTCCGACTGTAGCTCCGTCCTTACTGGTTATATTATCATTTTATTATTCTTATTCGTTATAGATATAATGCACTGAACGCATTTATTGTTGCATACCGCAAGGGGCAGCGTAAACTTTTTTCTTTATATAGGCGAAATTTAGTTGTGGTCGATTGGCTTGTAACCTATTTTTGGTATTTTATATTTAATTAAAATTACGTGTCTACAATTTCATTATATGCCGGTTTTTTTGGTGCTGAGAAGAGGAGTAAAACACAATTCACAATTGAATATGCACTTAAGCTATTGTACAGTTGCCAAATTTAATAACTGCAGCCACAGCAGCCTTCGAAATTTATTCATATTTAATGCATCGGTGGCTTTGAATAAAGCCACTTAATTAAATTGACGCCGCTTCAAATGAACTGCAATTGCAGCCGATGCATTTTATTGAATATTCCAGCAGTTGATATCATATTTTTTATGCACTTGACACAATGTATGCCATTCGTTAACGCTGCGTATGAGTAATTATAACACACACGCACACAGACGCACACTTACATACATATATATACTATATATATGTCTACAGCACGCGGGAATTGACATTGGCGTTCAACGTTCAACGGAAGCTTTGCGTGCCTTTAAGCGGAAACTGCAGCGGAAATTTTATTTAATGACGAGAAGGCTTCACATATGCCTCATATTATTGATAAGTGCAGATAGCTGGGCATGGCCATAATAAATCTGCATACGCATAATTTATACACGCCCCAACATTGACAAGGGCAAACATTTGCGTATTTGATTTGAATAGGTAAAATATATATACATAAACCTCTAAAGAAGTGCCAGATGTGTCGAGTTAAAGGCTACAGTCGGACGTAACCGAGAATAGGAGATCCCGTGCAACTATATCTATATCCATCTATTACAAGTTTCTAACTTTAAAATTATGGCTGTTGTGTATTTTTAGCGGAATATGGAGGGAAGGTATAAAAAAAATCTAAAACAAACTTGATCGGCGTGAGATATTAAATTACCAAAAAATGGGGCTTATTCCATTTATAGTTTGCGGGATCCAGAGGGATATGAAAGAGAGGTAATAAAAATATAAAGCAAATTTGATCAGCATAGTATAGTAGAACCTATATACCAAAACTTGTGTCTCTAGCTACTATAGTTTACGAAATCAGGTATTTATACGGAAAACCGACCAAAGGACATGGCTATATCGACTCAGATCATCGTACTTTATAAGTGAATTAGTAAAATAAAAAATTAATTAAGCTATATTTTCTTTAAAATTTTTCCAAAATGGACACTATTAAATTATGTAGATTTTTGTAACAACCAG
>JAWNNJ010000446.1:0-14168 GCA_035045125.1 Hypselothyrea guttata | reverse complement strand
AAAAAATCTTAAATTTTCATATGATTGGCTTTATAAATAATCGTTAAAAGCTCTTCAAAACCAATCAAGCTTTTTTGCATTTAATAAACCAATTAATTACTTAAAGTAGTACAAGTGCTATCGTTATAAAAAGTGCTCTGTTTAAATACTTTTGTCCATTATGCACTTATCTCAACAGCCCGAGTTTCATTTGTTAAGAAACAAATTTGTTTACACAGCAAACAAGCTTTAATCAATATGTATACCGTTTAAATGCTCCAATAGTAGGCATGTTTTGCAATCTAGAAATTCTTCCTGTATGCACAGCTGTGTGGATGAAACAAAAACGTTATTGTACTAAAGTCAACTGTATGCTAGTTATTTGCACCATATCTTCTTTTAAAATAACTTCAATCTCGAGTTTAAAACAAGGCACAGATATTAAATTTGGTATAAAGCTAGCTGCATATTTTATGTTGTTCGAGATTTTTGTCAATTTGGTTTACTCTCCAGATTTTCGATAAAATTCATCAAAAACGGTCTGATGAATAAACATGCCACGTAGGCATTTCTAATTCGACATCGACACTTTTTAGCACATAATTAAGCTATGCTAAAAATTTTATAACAATCGCATTGTAAATACTGCGTATTTTCAGATTTATAGAGATTATAGATATATCTTTGCTGTTATTTATTTGGACAGTGTATTCATTTTTGGCATTCCGTCTCTTTGAGATAACCTGATTCTGTTAACAGCCATCATGACATTTAAAATTGAAGCTACAAGATGATTTCCGCAAATATGTACGTGTTCTATTAAACCAAAAAAACTCCTATCTTGCGAAGATAAATTGAATGTTTTATGCAACAAATTAAAAAAAAAAAACCTCTAGGTGTAGTAATTATTCGCTTTTGTACTCGTATATGCATTTAAGATAAGATGATCAGCTATAAAATATGCATTCTATATATAGTATTAAAGCATGTACAATGCTCACAGTTTCTGCGCTAAACGGGTTTTATTATATCATCATTTCGCTCAGCTTTTATTATACTTTATAATAGTTGTGGAGCGGAGAGTTTTGCTGGCGATAAATTAATTCAATTTATAGCCTATTATCGCCATTCGCATATCTCGCAAATTGTGTAGTGAGTAGCGAGATGCTGACTTTCGATTGAAAGTAAATTGGCTTCATTTTACAACTTGGTTCAATTCAGAGCTAGACTTGAGTACACTCAATGAAGCTGTTTCAAGTGCGAACAGAAGATCAGATTTTAAGACCACAACCAATTTTTGTTTTCTAGATACAAGATCCATAAAACATCAAACTTGGTTTTATTTGTTTAAAATAAATAGATTTAAGAGTCAAAAATTAGGGGTTTTTTGGGATTTTAAACTCTATAAAAACATTTTTTTTGCCATTAAACTTTGTAAATTGGTCAATTTGAATATATTTGTTCATAAAACATGGGGTTTATGACCTAAAACTATGTATAATGCATTAATGCATTTTTCTAGCTTCAAATTCTATTCACAAAATCTTAAAAAAATATTCACAAAATTTAAAAAATTGATTTTTTCTGATTTTAATCATAAAACTATAGAGGTATTTGGTACAAAAATGTGTTTTTAGCGGTTGTTTTGAGACGGAAACCTAATTTTTTGAGCATTCCCAGGAATGCTTAAAAGAGTGAACTCATTAAAACCACGAGAGTTCAACGAACCAATAAATAAATTGCACCCTATGTTTGCAAGAATTAACAAAGTACAGTAGAATCCGGTTATAGCGACATTCAAGGGACCGACGATTTTACGTCGTTATATCCGGCAGACGCACTATTCGAAAGGAGCAAAAAAAAAATTTTTTTTTATATTATGGATGCCATGTTCGTAATAGGTTTTAAAATAAAACAAATTAATTTTTTAATCAAAACAAAAAATTTAATACAGTATAGACATATACGCCGCCGAGCCACGCCGCCGCCGCCGCCGATTTTTGCCCATTTTTGAGTGCCGCCGCCGAATCTTAAAAATATCGGCGCGCCATCGGCGCGCCGTCGGCGCAAAACGTTTTAAAACAGCTTAAAAAAAATTATAAAATATGGGTAAAATGTATAAATATCGAAAAAATGATTTCACTGTTGCCAAATCCGTTTATTTAACTCCAGATCTAGCTGGTTCTAAAGAGCATTGGCAATTCTGTTCTTAAGTCGTATGTGCTTTAAATTGAAGGTGTTGAAAGCAAAAATTGTTCCTATTTTTGTACGAATTTTTTACAATTTAAGAAAAAAGCCAAAATTCCCGCTTCGCGCAGATTCAAAATTTTTTGCAGCAAATGATCTTCAAAAATCGATTATCTTTCTATTTAAGATATATAAGAATGTTAATTTGTTTAAATTTGTTAATTTTAATTTAATTATAAAGAAATATATGGACGGGGCAGATCAGTGGGACGGAGACTACAGTTGGACGTAACCGACAGTATAAGACCCTTTACTTTACTACTACTACTACTACTACTATATGTACACACAAACACAATCAGAGGCACACACGCTACCCGCGTATGCAAGGCACACCACCCCCCTCTGTCAAGTGCGGCAAATTGTTAGTTCCATATTTTCGCTGTTTCTTATCCGATCGGAACGAAATTCACTGCAGCTGTGGCTGCAGTAGAGTTTTGTGGCTTGCGAGGGATGGGTGGGGGGGTGGTATCCAAAATCTAAAACAAACTCGTGCTGCTTGCGAAATAGGAGAACCAAAGTCTCGAATATGGTGTCTCTAGCTCTTATAGTTGCTGAGATCAAGGTGTTCATACAGATGGACAGACAGACGGACGGACGGACATGGCTATATCGACTCGGCTTGTTGTCCTGATCAAGAATATATGTACTTTATGGGGCGTGGCACGCCTCCTTCTGGGTGTTACACACATTTCCTCTTTGCACTAAGTTAATAGACCCTTTTTACTTTTTGAAAGTAAAGGGTCTTACCAGTAATAACGGTGCTACAGCCGGACGGGCCCGACTGTAGAATACCCTGTGTCCTATAATGAAAATATAATTCTATAAAACTGTCACACGAAGCGTAGCAGCCATTCTGCTTCTTCTTTTTATATTTGCCAGCTTTAATGGCTACGCTGCCCAGAGGCGAGCGATGCAACGCCTGCAATATTGTTTCGTTATACATATATCTCCTGTGTTTATTAACCGATTTCAATGAATGATGATTTACACAATAGGTCAATAAAATGGATGAGATTGTATGTTCCGAATAACAACCTTCTATGTTTAATATTACGCTTGTTATTTGGTTTTTATCGATTAGAGCGTGAAGGAGGCGTGGCATCCAACAATTGAAATAAACCTCATCTGCAACCAAAACGGCTGCTCTACCTTTTGTTGTTTGCAAAATTTCAGCGTTTGCACAGACGGACATCGCTAAATTGACTTAGCTCGTCTCCCTGATTAAGAATATACATATATACAGGGTATAAAATGTTCTATACATTCAATAACTGCATACGCCGCCGACGAATTTGTAGGCTTCGCTTGCGCCGCCGACGAATTTACAAACTTCGTTGCCGCCGCCGCCGCGCCGATTCTTTCTAAAAGCTTCGCCGCCGCCGCCGGTTCATTTAAGCACCTACGCCGCCGCCGCTGAAAAATCCATCGGCGTAAATGTCTAATACAGTAGAATCCGGTTATAGCGACTTTCAAGGGACCGACGTCGTTATATCCGGAAGACAAAATCCATGATTTTGTTTCTTTTTCGTATTGAAAAAACACAAAATCCATGATTTTGTTTGCTTCTTTTAGCATTGTTAAAGAAATCAAATTTTCCTCTTTAAAGTTTTTTTTTTGTTCGGCACGTCGCAATATCCGGTTGAATTGAAATGAAAAATTGAATTGAAATTGAAAAATCTCGTCGTTATAAGCGGTTTGTCGCTAAAAGCGGAGTCGTTATAAGCGGAGGCCGTTTCATATAAGTTTGTATGGGGACCAACCAAACCATCGAGTTTTCGTCGCAATAACCGGACGGACGCTATAAGCGGCGTCGTTATAACCGGATTCTACTGTATTTTCAACATAATTTGCATGCTAATTAAAATCAGAATTCGAAAATCAAAATTGAATTTCCCTAAGATCTTTCACCTGTGGAATTTTTCCGATATACACTGCTCGTCACTTGAATAGCACGCTCAGCGCACCCATATTGTTTTGTCCATAACTTTTAAACAAAATAAATATCATTATTAATTTAAAGTTTCTATTTATTGTTTAATTAATATTCTATGTGGAAAAAATAAAAAAAATTAAATTTGGTCAACCATTGATTTATAAAATAATTTTAAACGTAAATAGTGCATATATAGCACAACAAATACTGTTCATTTGAATAGCACCTTTAAAATAAATAAATATATTTAACATTTTTAAAATTTTATAAAAATTTTTTTTTTATGTATTGATAATATATCTATAAGAAAAAAATATTTTTGTAGTGGGTTGAGAACCGTTATTCAACATAACCTCAATATAACCTCAAATTGGGAAGTCAATCATATAAACATCGGATATATTTAAAAAAATTGGCAAAAGCAAAAAAGTTATTAACAATTTTATTAAAAATAATTCGAATTATAAAAAAAAATTTGAATCAAGGCAAAAGTAGCGCTATAAGTGATACATATAAGCGGCCAATCCTGCGGCACGACTCAAATTCTCATGACTTGGTGGGCAAAATTGGAGTAAAGTAAGTGTTAATGTGAGCAAAACTATCGAATGGTAGGTTATTTTAATAGTTTAACACATTAAATAACTAAACTTAAAAAAAAAAGTACCACTTAACCCCTCCTCGATACGATATAGCGTTCACAAGCTTGGAGTTTGCAGGTCCTATACTGAGATATGGCTCCACACACTATAACTCCGCCCCCCCTCGGCTGATCGAACGCTCCAAGTGATGAGTTTCTTCACTCACATCATAAAAATAATAATTAAATATAATTTAAAATATTTTAAAAACGTCTAGATATCCAAATTTAACTTTTTCTCATTAAAGAAAACTACATGGTAACATGCCTTGGTACATGCCATATTCGCGCGGCAAGAACGCGGCAAGAAGTTAATCGAGCTTTCTTTCGTGTGGCGTTAAGTGGTACTTTTTTTTTTAAGTTTAGTTATTTAATGTGTTAAACTATTAAAATAACCTACCATTCGATAGTTTTGCTCACATTAACACTTACTTTACTCCAATTTTGCCCACCAAGTCATGAGAATTTGAGTCGTGCCGCAGGATTGGCCGCTTATATGTATCACTTATAGCGCTACTTTTGCCTTGATTCAAATTTTTTTTTATAATTCGAATTATTTTTAATAAAATTGTTAATAACTTTTTTGCTTTTGCCAATTTTTTTAAATATATCCGATGTTTATATGATTGACTTCCCAATTTGAGGTTATATTGAGGTTATGTTGAATAACGGTTCTCAACCCACTACAAAAATATTTTTTTCTTATAGATATATTATCAATACATAAAAAAAAATTTTTATAAAATTTTAAAAATGTTAAATATATTTATTTATTTTAAAGGTGCTATTCAAATGAACAGTATTTGTTGTGCTATATATGCACTATTTACGTTTAAAATTATTTTATAAATCAATGGTTGACCAAATTTAATTTTTTTTATTTTTTCCACAAAGAATATTAATTAAACAATAAATAGAAACTTTAAATTAATAATGTTATTTATTTTGTTTAAAAGTTATGGACAAAACAATATGGGTGCGCTGAGCGTGCTATTCAAGTGACGAGCAGTGTATCTCGACACCCGGCCGTGACACACAAAAGATAAATGGAGCATTATGTTTTCAAACAACATTGTCATTAAAATGTTTAGAGATACATATGTTCAAAATTCTTGTTCACAGCAACCAATAAAGAAATTCCAAAATAAACCGCACCAGACGCCAAATGATTTCACCCACAATGCGTAAATCTACAAAACAAAAAAAAAGAGAGATAGAACTCCTTCTCGATTAATAGAGCCCCCAGGGGCAAGCGTCGAAAAATTGCCTAGAGCAAGGCCATTTAATGACTTTGTTCCCACACACAAGCACACAAGAATTACGAACTACAGATCAAGACCAGAGGCAAATTGCCAGAGGGTAAAACATAAAAAGAGACTTCATAGATAAGGTGGATAGATGGAAGAGAAAACACAAAACCACAGGGCCCAAACTCAGGTGTCTTTCGACTGTTGCTGATCGCAATCCGCGACAAACAGCAGCAGAAGCCGTTTTAATTACGAACTGTACCATATATCACGATATTTATCACTTAAAAAACTAACAAAAACCTAGCAATAAAGAATGGATACGCTCAGAGAACCTGCACCTTACAAAGGGTACATCTGCTTTGGGTTGGAATATTTTAATCGAGGTGTCGATTTTCACTTATGAAAAACTTAAATAGCTTTGATTTATCGTTCTGCTTACAATTTCCGATCGTTTTGCTTCTTTATATATTTAAAAACATATCAACAGGACCATAAATTAAAATAATAATAACGGTATTATATGGAAAAAAAAATATGTTTTCAGATTATATTTATTATTAAAATAATATACTGAACGGACAAGCGCGCAGCGCGAGCTGTGGTTAAGTCTAATCGAGGCAAGGCATTGCTTAAGTGCATCGATAAAGTTTCGATAGTTAAGCTCTTTTAAAAAATATGGAAATCACAAGATTATCAATATAAATACCTCATAAAATGTTATCAAAATTCTAACGCATGTTCATTTCTTTCTCTAGAAACCAAGCCTAATGTCTGCTTTTGTCGGTGGCATACGACCCAACCGCATATTAGCTTTCTGCTAGCGTAGAATTTATTGCTACTGTTGTTTCTTCTACGTACATTACTTCCTTCTTTTTCTCTACCCCTTCCTTCGCCTCATTTTGTGTTTCTTTTATGGTTTGCGTTTTTGTTTTTTTTTTTTTTGTCGACTGTTTGCTGATTTGGCTCGAAAACTATTAAAGCATTCTTTTTCTACTCTTTTCAATTGTCTTTCCCACTTAGCACCTAGTGGCATTTTCTGGGTCAGTAGAATTAATAACCGAAAGAAGAAACAAATGAGAATATGAATAAAAAACAAAATAGACCCACAAAGTGAAAGCTCATCAAAAAAAAAGATTTGTTTATGTTCTGGGCGCTTGAAGCAATAAATAAAAAAAAGAAGAAGAAAAAAATCAGCAGAGCTCGGAAGAAGTTGATCATGTTGAAAATGCTTGAAGCGCTTAGTAATTTCTGCTCGTATACCCGATAACAATATGGATTAATGTTCTATCATACCCGCTAATTATTTTTTAGACAGCAAATTTGTTATATTTTTTATAGCATTTGAAATATGGATCATCTGGGAATTCAACCGGCCTCGTGTATCGAGAACGGATTTTAATTCTCACCAGGGAATTAAGCCGAATTCGTATAGCTTCCGAATTGTATTACTTGGAACCTCAAACCCTACCGAAGTTTGAGGATTTTAGAGGGGATTTTAATATAATAATCGCTGTATCGAAACTGAAATTAATTACCTGAGATAAATTACCAAAAAAAAGGAATATCCGAAATTCTGTTTTGAATACCGATTGATAATCGGAACGAAACTAAATTAAAATTTCCTAATTTATTTATAGAATAAAGTTCGACACAAACATTATTTTTTTTATATTTGCATACTGCACCTAAAATTGTTCTTGTGTGTTATTTTTTGTTATCTAAATTTGGAGTGTTTCTGATGTTGCCAAGCAGTCTCTTCCTCTATCTCTATCTCTATCTCTATCTCTATCTCTATCTCTATCTCTATCTCTATCTCTGTGCTCTCCTATGTTTGTCCCTTCTATGTCAAGCAAGCCTCAAATTATAGTTTACATCATATTTCAATTAATTTTGCTATGAAATTTTATCAGCATTTCAATTAAGTGCCGAAAACAGCAACAACCAAATTGAGCATGCATAATTCGATTAGTGCGGTTCTCCTATGCCAGAATCAGATCTGGTTTTGTTATAGAATTTTGATACCCCTTTCTCCATTAACCACAAAAAAAAACTTGAATTTAAAAACTTCAAATTTATAGTATGATTGTATAAGCAACAGCGAAGATATGCAACAGACAAATTGCTCGATAAAAAAAAAACATTACAGCTTTACGCAGTTTTACAAAGCTCTCAAAAATAGCCAGATCTGGGGGAAAAAAAGCGGCTTTGGCAACACTGGCATCAAGTGATGCGTTGGCCAAACGAACTTTTTAAAATGTCATTGTATGAAATTCGCAAAAAATGTTGAGACGAAAATAAATCAGCGCAACGATTGAGAAGAGTTGAGCGAGTGGAGAGTGTAGAGTGTAGAGCGGAGAGCGGAGAGTGGAGAGCGGAGCGCAGAGAGAGAGAGAGAGAGAGAGCGGCAGTAACAGTTAATGCTGTTGTGTCTTTTAATTGTTGTTGTTGTGCGACGGAAGTGCGCAGACACGCGTCAAAAGGGGTTGGGGCGGGGCGGGGCAGCGGGGCGCACCGTATTTAAGACGGGAGATGCTGGCGCTGCCTCTGCCGCTGCCTCTGCCTCTGCCGCTGCCGCTGCTGCTGCTGTTGCTGCCTGGTTATTGCTGATAAAGCAAACACGAGCACAAAACTATTATGCATGGCCAGCACACAAGTGAGCAAGGGGGCAGGGGGAGGGGCAGGGGGAGGGAAGCGCAACAGTGCTGTCAACTAGGCGTGAAAGAGTGTAAATTTACACCGCACAACACAACACAGCATACATTTTTATTTGCTGTTCGAAGCAACAGTAAATATAGCTTGTAAATTTTGACAAATTTATTTCATATTTATTTAATTTATTTTTTTGTAATTTTTTTATATTTGTATATATATTTTTTTATTAAATTATTGATTTTGATACTGCTTTTTTATAATTTTTTATTTTTTGTATGTTTTTTTTTTTATTAGATTATTAATTTTGATAAAGCAATTTTTACATTTTAAGAGCTGCAATTATTTTGAACGATTTTTTAGACCCTTTACTTTAAAAAAGTAAAAAGGGCCTATTAGTTTAGTGCAAAGAGGAAATGTGTGTAACACCCAGAAGGAGGCGTGGCAGACCCCTCAAAGTATATATATATTCTTGATCAGGACGACAAGTCGATATAGCCATGTCCGTCTGTCTGTCTGTCTGTCCGTCCGTATGAACACCTAGATCTCAGCAACTATAAGAGCTAGAGACACCATATTTGGGATTTAGATTCTCCTAATCAGTAAGCAGTACGAGTTTGTTTTAGATTTTGGATACCTCCCCCCCCCTTCCCCCGCAACCCGCAAAAAGCTACTGCAGCCACAGCTTTAAAGTTATTGACTTGTTTTTCATTAAATTGGACAGTTATACATTTTTACTAGGTTTACTATTTAATTTTAATTTTTAAAATTTTTTTTTATAGTTGTGTTCTCTATATATTATATAATTTTCGATTATTGTATTTTATATTTATTTTTGTTATTTACATATTCATTATTATTTTAATTATAAATTTTTAAGCAGCAATTTTGAAACTCATTTCTTTATTAATTATAATTTTTGTTTATTGATTAAATTTTTCATTTGTCTTAAAATTTGTCTGTCTATCTTTGTTTTAGCCGTGTTTTATTTATTTTATATTTAATTATTTTATTTTGTATCTATTTTTGTTTTCTGCTTATACAACAATTTTAAAACTAATTTCTTTATTATATTTATTTATTTGTATTAATTTATTTGTTTGTTTATTAATTAATTTGTATGAAAATTTGTCTATCGTTGTTGTAAATTGTGGTTAAGATTTATATGATTATTTTGACTCATTACTTAGGAGCTAAAAGTAAGCGAGTGAGGGAAATTGTCTGTTGTGCTTACCTCTTTCAGTTTCTGCCGTTTCTCCAGTAGACCCGCATCCGCTGCAGCTGCCACGCCCATGCCCATGGGCAGCTTCGGCTGCTGTTGTGCAACACTGGACGGGTTGTTGTTGTTGTTGCTGGTCGTGTCGTCCGGCTGTGAGACACGGGGAGCCCCCGCCTCCTGCTCGAGGGGCTGTTCCTGCTGGGCGAGCGGTGCCGGGGCCTGTGCCTGGGCATCGGCATCGACGGCAGCGCCCCCAGCGGCTGGTGCGGCAACTACGGCTGGCGCCACCTGTGGCTCCTCGAGTATATCGCCCAGTTCGGCCATGATTTTCTGCTGCAATCGCTGGCGATCGCCGATAAAATGCGGATCGACATCGCGCGGCGCATGGGCGGCGAGGGGCGGGGCCGGTATAAAGATCTCGGGTCCGGCCTTTTGGAAGTGCTTGTAGACGCGCAGGACGCGCTCGCTGCCAAAATTATCGGGCAACAGAAATATGCCGCCGAAGCAGAGGAAGCACAGTGTGACCAGGACGAGGCCAATTAGGCATTTCTCCCGCGAGTGGAAGTTCGATTTCCGGCCAATCGGACCGATGCGATACATTTTGTGGACCTTGTGGATATCGTGGAATACGCTAGTGAGGGCAAACAATTTTCATTAATCGATTAGCGAATTATCGAATCATGTGAAAAATCGTTAATATCGATAACATGTTGATATCAAAAATATCGACAAGGTTTTTGCGCTTATCGATGGAGTTTAAAAATATAAATGGTAAATAGAATTTGAATAATCTGTTGAAATTTAAAATAATATTGTTTTTTTTTTTAATGTGAAATTTAAGCTGAAGATATTAAAAATAATTTTATTTGAAATTTGTTTTAATGAGAATTTTATTACATATTTTGTTTTTGTTAAAAAAAATAATACATTTTATTTTATAAACATTTAATTAATTTAATAAACATTTAAGGAATTTCAAGCTGCAAATGCTGGATTGATATCAATATCGACAAATTATCGGAAATATCGATAGGCAGGGATATCGATATTACTTACGCGTAATAATTTAATGGAGCGCGCGCGGCGGGGGCGGGGGGAGAGCGAGAGCGAGAGAGAGAGAGTGCGTCTCAGCTGACGTTATGCCGGCTTCAAAACAAATGCACACGCACACGGACACACACACATAGACACGCAGGCAGCACGACGACGACGACGACGGCGACGACGACGCAGGCGCATAAAACACTTGCCTTGTGTCGCGGGGGGCGGGGGGGAAGTGCTGTTTTCTATTGCATTGCTTGCAATCGTTGTTGTCAGATTCTCCTTTTGTTTTTGGTTTTATTTTTTACGCTAGTTTTATTGCTAAACCATTATTTTGGCTATTTTTGGCAATTTAGAACACGTAAGCGAAACGTCGCACGAACGGCACAGTAAAAAAAACAAAAATGCTGCTAAAACAAATCAAAGTTAATAAGCAAAACGAGCAGCAGAGCAGCAGAGCAGCGCAGCGCAGCGCAGCGTTTACAAGCGGCGACGGCGACGCCGACGTCGACGCAGGCAGTGGCAGCGGCAGTGCAAGAGCGTGAAGCAGCGTTGCCAATTTAGCTATAAATTTAATTTTTTTTTTTAATTTTCAAAACGTAATTGTTTTTAACAAGCTATACCGATTTAATTTTTATTGTTTTCTCGTGTTCATTTTTATTTTTTTGTCTTTATTTTCATTTATTTTTTAATGATCTTGTAGATATTTTGTAGTTGAAATCTGCCAATTTAGCTAGTTTCTGAATGCGATTTATTTAAATTTGTTTTAAATTTTCTATAGTGATTTAATTTTTATTATTTGCATTATTTTGTAGTTGAATTCTAGCTGTTTCTGACAAAACTGGCGTAAAGCAGTGTTGCCAATTTAGCTGATTTCTGATTTTTTATATAGTTTTTTTTTTATTTATTTATTTAATTGTTTTTTTTTAAATTTATTTTAATTACAGCTGTTATAGTCATTTTGTATTTAAAGTCTAGCTATTTCTGGCAGCACTGACAACACTGTCAAGAGACAACGCAGCAATGCACGCAATTCGCAACAGCAATAAATACCGTTAAAACCACAAATTGCGTTACACACACATGCACACACGCACACAGACAGAAGAGCGAGAGAGAGAGAGCATAAGGCAAAGGGGGCGTACACAGCAGTGCTGCCAGTTTGGCCTATTATAGGCTAATTGTAGCATATTTCCAAATGGCAAAGCTTTTAGATATTGCAAATAAGTAATACCTATAAATCTAGCTGTTTTTAAATTCATTTAGCTTGCTCTAGCTACATTTATAGTTTATTTTAACAAAATATTTAATAAGTTTTCATATATCGGAGCTGATTCTTCATGACATCTAAAACTTTATACTATGGCTATCAGCGGCAAAGTCTATATACCATATTTTAATACATTTTAAATCAAAACAAAAGTAAAGCATAATTTGTAATGATTTTTTTGAATTTAGCAATACCTATGTATAAATATAGGTAATATATTATTTATTTTAGCCAAAGGCCCTGGTATCCAGTGCTATTCTAATTTTGGTAGGCAATGCATTTATTTATAATCTTCGCTTATAATAAATAAATAAAAAAATTATTTATCCTACATAAAAAATAAAACACTAATTTTTCCTGAATTTAAATGTAGTCAATATTTGAACAAAAAACAAAAACATAATTTTTAAATTAAATTTAAGCCAATATTTCAGCAAAATCTTGATATGCTAGCTATTTTCAGCTTCTTTTTACTTCAAATCTGGCAACACTGACACACGCACACACACACACATGCAGCTTTACAGCTGTGCGAATTTTTGAATGCCGAATTAGGGTGGCTGCTGCGCTGCCAGCGTCGGCGTTGGCGTCGGATTCTCTGCACTGATTTTTTTTCTCTGCTTTATTTTGCCAATGTCTCTCTTTGTTGTTGTTGTTGCTGCTCTTTGTTGTTGTTGTTGTTATTGTTGTTGTTGTCTACCACTTTCTATTTGGCTGGCAATTCGCAGCAACAAAAAACAAAAAAAAATCACGCACAGAGAGAGGAGCGAGCGCGGATCAGTCGGACGCACTCGTGCTGGGCCGCCCGCCCAATAATATTTCAGGCGTTTACAACAAAACGAATCGAATTTCAATGCACAAACACACATACATGCATGTATAATTATATATATATCAATTAAACTCGCTGCTCTTGCGTTTTAATTTAATAATTTAATTTATTATTCGGGATCACAGTGGCGCAGCGAGAGAGCAGGAGGGAGAAAGACGGCAGCAACACACGGCACGGCAGCGTCGAGGCGTTTAAAATGTTTCTTTCGTTTGCTTCATTGTGCACGAATCTTTATTGCCGTTTGTTTTACTTGCATTTCGCATATTGTTGTTGTTGTTGTCGCGGCGTTGCCACCCGGTTGCGGCCGCTTTCTGCGCTTTCCAGCACTGCTCATCGCTCAAACTCGTCGATTGACCGAAATGCAACCGTGCCTGATAGATGGCGCCAGTCGCAAGCATGGCTTCATTGCTTGGCCCACCTTCCAATGCAAACGAGCAGCGCAAGTTGGGACGCCCTCAACTCGGGCAGCGAGGCTCGCACACAAGCGCACACTTGTTGGCGCGTCAATTGCCGAACAGGTTTGAGTTGGACAGACACGGTTGCCAAAATCGGCACATTGGTGCGAAATCTGGTGTTTTTTTGTTGTTTATATTTCCATTTGCCAGCAAATAAATAAAACTTATATATAAATAAATGATTTAAAATATTTATAAAAGAAAAATTAATTAACTTTTTTAGATAATGTACATATATGCTAGTTATTTCAAATTTTAAATAATTTCAAAAATATTTCAAAAAATAGGTAAAAATTGTCAGAGAATCTCAAAAACACCGCTAAGATTAAAAAATCCAAATTTTAGAAATTCCCAAAACCAAAAAACTTATGAATAGAAAAGTTGTATAGATGGATTTTGGTTGTCCCACCAATTATGCCAACTTCAATCAAATAAATTCCATTAAAAATGCTGAAAAGTAAATGCTCCAAAAATCCATAGATTAGAGAAACTTTTTTTTTAGTATATTCCGCAGTTGTTGGATAAATACAACTGATTTTTATTAAATTCCTTAAATGCTATAAAATTATTTGCAGTTTATTTTCGTTAATTTATTTTTATCAACTAAATTTTTAATTATTTTTTTGTATTTTTTGGCAACATGTTAACAAAAA